>CM032493.1:4723497-4853746 GCA_019059595.1 Marasmia exigua | reverse complement strand
TGGGTGTAACCAATTGTGTTTTCCATTAGATGTGGTTTTCCTGTTTAGTCTTCTGGCCTTTAAAACTATGCCGCAGTTATCTGGGAGTTCCAGTGACTCAACTAGGTGGTCCATGGACCATTCAACGGCAATGGTACGTATTAGGCCCATACGGGTGACATTGTAGGTAGGGATAAACGATTTGTAATTGTTCTCCTTTAGGTATTGAGCATTTGCAAAATCATTTGCATGGGAGGCAGATTTAAATTGGACAGAGATCCTATTCCGTCCAACATTCTTGATACCATCTTGAGCAATGCCGTTGACTCTTTGTTTGTGTAAAAATTGACCGAATTTGAGAGGTCTGATAGTGGTACCCGCTGCAGGATCAGGTTCGATTCTTGCTACATGGACAATAAAGGGTCCAGAGTCTTCATTCCTATATGTATATGATTCGGAAATACTGGGATGGGTGTACACAGTCTGCTGTGAAGCAGATGTTTCCTCATCACGGTTATTGCGGTGACGTTTATCTAAGACATTTTTGTCCATTAAATTATCTGCCGGACGTTTCTGTTTTCTGCTGGCAGAAACCCCAGAGGGACTAGATTCAGAGATGTCGGTCGGAGAACCAAAATGTAATCCATTTTCGTTTGAAAATACCAGCGGAGATAGACCAATATCCGGTGGATCTGGGGGGTTTCGGGGGGATGCTCATGGTGTCTTGTTGTACGACACCCAAGGGGGGAGGAGGTTATGTATTTATAAAGTAAATAAATAACTGGAAACACAAGCTTTTTAACTATGTACAAACCTTAAACACCTTCACCAACATACACAAACACATAAACTCAATTAAATAGAGGAAACTATATTATTAAAAACTAAAACAAACGAGATCACGTGTGTCGCTAAACAACAAACAAATGACAGTGCTCGTAATTATATTAATGTAAGTATTATTGCAATGTTTTTTTTTTTTTTTTTTTTTCCTATATGGCTGCTACTGTGTTGCCTAAGGCGAACACATAATAACTCTGCCAATGTCGAGTGATCAAAGAGACACGTTAATTTAATGGTTATTGACCGGTGTGGCGAGTTAAATCCTTTTGATGTTTATTTTAATTGAGTTTATCACCAAGCACCATCTAAAACCAAGACAGAACAAAACATACACAAGACGTCACAATATTTAAGGGAGATTCTCATGTAAAATTAGAGTCTTATATTATATTTGTAAATATATTTACATAAATATTCTATAACAGAGGAAGAAGAAAGAGACAATAGGGAAGAAAAGTTAATAGGGCGGGGAATTTTTCGAGGAAGGATGTCATACAGTGAGATAGGGTATTTCTGACAGCTAAAGAAAATGTGATCTGTCGTACCCTCTTCTAAACCGCATTCGCATAGCGAAGTGTCTCTGCAGTGAATTTTGTTCAGGAAGACCGGAGTGCAAGCGTGGCCAATACGCAGGCGACAAATAGTGGAGATGACTAATTTGTCCACAGTTTTCCGCTTAAAAAACCATGGCCTCCGGGGGATCAGTGGTTGAACACCTGCGTAGTGACGACCCTTGGAACTGGACAGTTCGCTATACCTCGTTTGGCAATCATCTTTTAATGCCATTGTTGCGCGAGGCAGAATATCATGGGCAAAATTTTGTTGGCGAGCGGTGCCAAGCTGTATGGCTTCTCTAGCCCAAACGTCGACCTGTTCGTTGCCGCGGATACCACTATGGCTTGGAATCCAAACTAAAGCCACTTCTATGTTTTCTATATGACATTGAAACAAACAATTTTTGATGTCGAAAATGACAGGTGAGATACCTTTTTTCCTAAACATATTGCCCATGATTGCTTGTAGACAGCTTTTGGAGTCGGAAAATATGATGGATTTATTCAATTTGTGGGAAAGGACATAGGATACCGCTTCTAGAACTGCAATCGATTCTCCTGTGAATACAGAAGTCTCTTTAGGTGATTTAAAATTTAGAACGACCTGGAATTTTGGGATCCAGACTGCGCTTCCTACAATTTCATCTGTTGGGCATTTGGAGGCATCGGTGTAAATTGGCAACCATTGTTGCCAGTCTCTGTTCAAGATTAAGTTGAAATTGCAGTCAGCCATAGGGTCGTTTTTTGAAATTCCAAAATCAAGGATAATTTGGGGTTCAAATATTAGGGAGTCATATGGAATTCGAAAGAGGGGATTGGAAGGGAATTGTTTCATCGGGTATGACAAGTCAGGAAGTTTTTTGAAACTGGTAATTATTAACGGAGGATTTTTATGGGCCCAATATTTGGAAGACGGTTGAGAAATCAGCTCGGATAAGATTTGAAGACGGTTAATGAGGGGATGGCCACTAAATTGGTTTGTTCTAAATATAAATCTATCCGAGAGGAATTGACGACGAAGATCTAGTGGTGGGTCTAAAGCCTCCACCTGCAAAGCAATTTTCGGGGAGGATTTCATTGCCCCTAGCACGATTCTTAAGCCCTTCATTTGTAACTTCTCTAACCTGTTTAATGCTCCTTTGTTGCAGGGTTCGAGAAGATAGGATGCATAGTCCAGGTGGCTACGGACGCTGACTGCACGGCGGAGCCCCACTGCGCCGTTTGTGCCGAGAGCGGCCGGCCAGCGGGGCACCGCATGGGGGGAGGAAGGTGTAAACCTCCCCCTAAAAAAGGCAAACTGCCGTCGGTGCGTCCGGCGGCGGCGACACCCGCGTCTGCCGATGGGCCCGTTCCGGCGGCGCGAGAGGAGGGGGCGGCGATGGAGGAATGATGGTCTCAGTCCCGACATCATTCCTCCAAATAAACGCCAACCACTGCCGCTCAGCTCAGGACATGGTCACCCAGGTCATGGCTGAGTGGCAGGTGGACGTTGGCGTGGTGGCGGAGCCGTATTACGTCTCCGCCAACTGGCTGGCGAGCTCTGGCGGGCTCGCCGCTGTCTTCGCCCGACAGGGCTCACCGTTTTTCCCCCTCTCTCTGGTGGAGAGGGGGTCGGGGTATGTCGTCGCCATGGCTGGCCCCTATGCTGTGGTGGCGACATATTTTTCCCCCACTCGCCCCTTCAGGGAGTTTGAGGACTTCCTCAACTCCCTGTCCGCGGTTTTGGGCCGTCTGGCACCGCGGCCGGTGATACTAGCCGGCGACCTCAACGCCAAGTCGGTTGCGTGGGGCAATCCCCGCTCCGACTTGCGCGGACAGGCGGTCCAACTATGGGCCGTCGGGTGTGGGTTGGCCCTCGCAAATCGGGGGTCGGTCCACACCTGCGTTCGGCAGCACGGCGGGTCGGTGGTGGATGTCACCTTCGCCACCGCCGCCCTGGCCGACCGGGTCGCCGACTGGAGGGTGGACCTGACAGAGTCCCTGTCGGACCACAGATATATTCGATTTGTGGTCCGCGGGACGTCCACCCTCTCGCCCCCGCCGCCGCCGAGGTCGCCGTTCCCCAGGTGGGCACTGTCCCGCCTGGACAAAGGCCTGGCCCGCGAAGCGGCCCTAGTCCAGGACTGGATTTCCCCGGTCCTGGACGACGACGCCGATGCGGCTGCGGAGGGCCTCCGCCAGTCCATGACCGAGGTATGCGACTTTAGCATGCCTCGGTCACGCCGCCCCGACCCCAGACACGCCGTGTACTGGTGGTCGGCCGAGCTCGACGCCCTCCGTGCGGAGTGTTTCTCCGCCCGGAGGGCCTACACCCGGAGCCGGCGGCGGCGGCGGCGGGACCAAGAGGAGGAGGCGCGCCTCTACGAAGTCTTTCGGGACAGGAGGCGCGCACTCAAGGGCGCGATCGGCGAGGCCAAGGATCGCGCCCGCGAGGAGATGCTCCAGAGTCTCGACGACGATCCGTGGGGGCGGCCGTACAAGGCGGCGCGGCAAAAGCTGCGCCCCATAGGCCGCCCCATCACCGAGACTCTGGAGCCGGGGCTCTTGGGGCGGGTGGTGCAGGGGTTGTTTCCCCCTTGCGATCACTCGTTTGTCCCCCCCCCCGATGCCTCCACCATACGGATTGTACCAGCTGGTGGAGGCCCCCCCGCAGGTCTCGACGACGGAGCTCGGAATGGTCGAGCTCCGACTGCGGGGGAAGAAGACCGCCCCCGGGCCGGATGGAGTCCCGGCCCGCATCCTCTCCATCTGCCTCGGGCAGATGGAGGAGAGGATCCGGGGCCTCTTTGACCGGTGTTTCCGGTCAGAGAGGTTCCCCCGGATCTGGAAGGAGGGCCTGCTGGTCCTCCTTCGGAAAGAAGGACGGCCGGCCGACGACCCGTCGGCCTATAGGCCGATCGTGCTGCTGGACGAGGTGGGGAAGATCTTCGAGAAGATCATCGCTTCCCGCCTCGTCCAGCACCTCGAGGAGACTGGGCCTAACCTCAGTGAGGCCCAGTACGGGTTCAGGGCCGGTCGATCCACGATCGACGCCCTGTCCCGGCTCCGCTCCCTCTGCGAGGGAGCGTCGAGCAGGGGGGAGGGGTTGTTGGCAGTCTCGCTAGACATCAAGAATGCTTTCAACTCCCTCCCCCATGCAGTTATTATGGAGGCACTCCGGTATTTCCGGGTGCCTCCATACCTGATAGGGCTGGTCGGTGACTATCTCGCCGACCGGTCCGTGGCGTTTGTTGACGCCGCTGGTTCTGTCCAGCGGCGTCAAGTCGTATCCGGTGTTCCACAGGGGTCCGTTTTGGGGCCCCTGCTCTGGAACATCGGGTACGACTGGGTGTTGCGAGGCGCGCTTCTCCCGGGCATGGGTGTCATCTGTTATGCAGATGACACCCTAGTCACCGCCCGGGGGAAGTCCTTCCGGGATGCAGCGCGCCTCGCATCGGTCGGCGGCGATTTGGTCGTCGGCCGTATCGGCCGGCTGGGGCTAAATGTAGCCCTGGCCAAAACCGAGGCCCTTTACTTTCCCGGGCCTCGAGAGAGCCGACCACCCCCCGGCGCAGCCATCCGCGTCGGGGGGGTGGACATCCCGGTGGGGGCCGAGATGAAGTATCTCGGCCTCACACTGGATCCGCGCTGGCACTTTGGCCCCCACTTTAGGGGGGTGTCAGCGCGGGTCCTAAAGGCAGCAGACCACCTTTCGTGGCTGCTGCCGAATCTGGGAGGGCCCGGAGAGAAGTGTCGGCGGCTATACGCCGGCATCCTCCGCTCCATGGCCCTCTACGGGGCCCCGATCTGGGCGGAGGCCCTAAACAGGAGGGGCAATGCGGCCCTCTTAAGGAGGCCGCAACGGGCTATTGCCCAGCGGGTCGCGAGAGCCTACCGAACGGTAGGCTTCTCCGCGGCCTGCGCACTCGCCTCCACCCCGCCATGGGAGTTGGAGGCTGGAGTGCTGGCCGCCGTCTACGAGTGGACGGCGGCCAAGCGAGCGGCTGGCGAGTCCTTCTGCCCCCGAGAAAGGGAGGCGAGAAGGAAGGAGGACCGCCAGCAAATGACGGAGGCATGGACGGCCTCTCTCCAGGTGGAGAGGTACGGCCGTCCAACGCTCGCGGCGCTCGCCCCGGTCTTGGACCGGTGGCTCGAGCGCCCCCACGGGTTTTTGTCCTTCCGGACGGTGCAGGTACTTACCGGGCATGGTTGCTTCGGTAACTACCTGCACCGTATTCAGCGGGAGGACACTCCTTCGTGCCACCAGTGCGGCGCTGCGGAGGACTCGGCGCACCACACGTTGGTGGTGTGCCCGTCCTTCGACCAACAGCGGTCAGCGCTGGTAGCGGAGGTCGGACATGACCTCTCATTGCCCAGCATAGTTGAAGCTATGCTGGATAATGAGGGGGCGTGGTCGGCCTTTGCCCACTTCTGTGAGGAAGTGGTGGCGCAGAAGGAGGCGGCGGAGCGGGAGCGCGAGATTAACCCCCTCGCAGGCCCGCTTCGAGCAAGGAGAGGACGAGTTCGGCGGAGAACTCTTCGTCCTCTCCGTGGAGGTGGCCAGCCGGCAACAGGGACGGGGGTCCCTGTGCCGGCACTGCCATTGGCACCTCCACCGCTCGTTGGGGACGGCTCAGCTCTTCCGGCTGTCCCCAACCCCCCTCCTCCTAGCCTGAGGAGGGGCGTGGCCGCACACCCCGTGTAGGGGCCTGTGGGGGAGTGGGGTTGCGGGGAATAGCCTCGTGCAGTTCCCGTGACCCCATTCTATACCCACGGGTGGTTGAGCCCCGGGAGTTTTAGTGGGTATGCCCTCAGGTCGCTTCTTGTTAGAAGAAGCGGCCCGGAGGGTGAGTCCCACAGTACCCTGTCGTCCCCCCGGCGACAGGGTCTGCGTAATGCATTTCTCCCGGGAAAACAAAAAAAAAAAAAAAGGTGGCTACGGACAACCGCATTATAAAGAAGCTTTTGACTGTAAGGGTGAGAGCCCCACCAGACACCTGAAAGGGATCTAAGAATATTTATACCTTTTTCACATTTTTGAGCCACGTGATTGAAGTGGGGAACACCGGACATTCTGGAGTCAAGAGTGACACCGAGGAATTTAACATGGTCATCGACTGGAATAGTTTGCCCATTGCAGTGAATATTAATTAACGGGATAGACCTCTTTCTTGTAAATACCACGATGTTACTTTTAAGGACGGATAAGGATAGGTTATGTTCCACAAGCCAATCATTAAGGTAGGAAAGTGCAGAGTTTAAGCGGATACTAATATTGTCTAATAATTTGTCTGCAACATAAAGGCAGATATCATCTGCATATTGAAGGATATTAGTAAAGCACGAGACGCATTGCTCAAGATCGTATGTGTAGATACTATATAGAATAGGGCTAAGTACCTGAACCTGAACCTTGGGGTAGGCCTTGCCAAATGTTTCTGGGAGGGAGTGTGTTGTCATAAGACCGTATTCTTTTTGATCTGCCCATTAGCAAATTTATTGCGCAATGAACTAACCTCTCTGGGAGACTCATGCGAAGCATCTTCTGTCTGAGCACCGGAAGTTGTACATTGTCATAAGCAGATGCGATGTCCAAAAACACACCCACCAAATATTCTTCTTTTGAGAAGGCAATTCTGATATCCGTTGTCAGTATGGCTAAGCTGTCTGTGGTACCTTTAGATTTTCGGAAACCAAATTGACTGTCTGCTAGAACATTCCTGTTTTCTACAATCCATTCAAGCCGATTTTTGATCAAATGTTCAAGGACTTTGGAAAGCGTGGAGGATAAGGCAATGGGGCGATATGAGGAAGAGTTGGTGGGGTCTTTACCTGGTTTCAACAGGGGAATGACTATTTGAGACTTCCATGAGGATGGGATATTACCGGTCATGAAGATGGAATTCAATAGGTCTAAATAGTATTTTTCCCCGGTTGAACCCAAGTGGGAGAGGAAGGAATAGGGAATCCCGTCCTCTCCAGGGGATGAATCTCTAAGGCCTCGCAAAGCACAGTTTAGTTCCGCTAAGGAAAAGGGTTGATCGAACCTATCACTACTCTGAAATGTGGGGTAATGGGAAGGGAGGCAGTTTTCCAGGGGGACAAAAGGAGGAGACAATCTGTCTGCGAAATCGTTCAGCCAAGTAGACGGGTCGTTTGAGGATGGGGAGGCCCCAACTAGGGAACCGCGAAACCTTCTGATATTTTTCCAGACGACGGAAATAGGGGATCTGGGGGACAAAGATTCACAGAAGTTCACCCAACCTTTCTTCTTTTTCTTTGTAAGTATTCTTCTGGTACGTGCAGCAACCTGTTTATATCGGATATAGTTTTCCATACTCATGGATAAATTATAATCTACTTCCGCATTCTTTCGTCGAGCTACCGCCTCCGTACACTCTGCATCCCACCAAGGTGGAGGTGTTAATTTCTTGCGGTTAGGCTTCTTCGTAGGGATACTTGCATCTGCAGCAGTCAATAATGCTTCCATGAGTATGGCCAACTTATCCTCAATGTCAGTAGGTGGGTGGTGCATGTGTCTTTCTAGTTGTGCCTCCAATTCGGAGCGGAACTTAGGCCAGTCTGCGAATTTAATTTTATATTTAAGAAGGGGGGGAGGGGCGACAGCTGGGATGACGGAGGAGGGTTTTGATATAATAATAGGGAAGTGGTCACTGCCATGAGATTGAGTCAAGACTTTCCAAGAGCAAAGGGAAGAAAGCGGTGTAGAACAAATAGTTAGGTCCACCACAGAGCGAGGGTCCTGCGATGGTGATACTCGACGTGTCGGAGAGCCGTCATTTAGGACACAAAGGTTGATGTCTTCAAACAGATCCAACAGTTGTGTTGAAAATAGGTCACAAGAGTGAGAACCCCATGCTGTGTGGTGAACGTTAAAATCCCCAAGAATAAAGATAGGAGAGGGGACAGAGGAGAAGATATTGAGGAGGTCGGGGATAATAGACGGGGATGGATGGGGGATATAAATTGACAGAAAGGATATGTCCATTATTCTCGCAGCCACCACATTGAATGATGGACTGTGAGCAGGGATTGTGATTCGTGAGTAAGAAAAATTTCTTTTTATTAAAAGACAACAACCACCGTAGCCATCGTCCCTGTCATCCCTGAGGCAGGCGTAACCAGATAACCTAAATAAGGATCTGGCACTAACCATGTCTCAGAGATGGCAGCAACTGCCACGGAGAACTTATTAAACAAATATATTAAATCACTTTTTTTCCGACGGATACTCTTACAATTCCATTGAAGGAACTGGCAAGAGTCCGCCATCGGACTCACCTAACGAGTGTGTACTGCCATGCCTAATTTCCAATGGCATGTTTTTAAAAAGAGTGGTAAGTTGAGAGGCGACGTTGGACGGTAATGCATCATTAAATTTGGATAGGATGATAGTGAGCAACGCCACCGTTGTCTCCATCAGTCTATCCTCAGGGATGGGGGAGGGGTCTTGGAGGGAACAGCCATTAGACATGGAGGAAGGAGGGGTAGCTACTATGGCCTGGTGAGCCTGTCGATCATAACCTCTAGAGGGAGGCATTCTAGGGCGGGGGGTGGAGGTAAAGGTCTTCTTATAAGATTGGGACATAAAGGGGACATTGCGTGGAGTTCCAGGTAGCGACATTTGGGATAGTGAAGGTGAGGTATGTTTAGCCACTTCAAGGACGCCTGACCGAGGGAACCCGGGCAGACGCTTCCAGGTATGACACACATTCTTGGGACATTATGACCTTAATGCCTCTTTGTCTCGATTGCTCCGGGCAAACTTTGCTAGTAGCAAAATGATTGCCAGAACAATGGAGACAGGTAGCGGCGACTTCCAATACTTCGCAAGACTCTCCAGGATGGTTTTGAGCGCAGCGGTAGCATCTGGCTTGAGAACGGCATTGGGTTTTAATGTGGCCATAGCGACAACAATTGTTGCATTGTATTGTCGGCAGAGTATATGTTTCCACACGCAGAGCTGCATGGAATGCATATACTTTCTCTGGTAGTCTCTGTCCGGCGAAAGTAAGCACAACTGTTTGTGTGGGCAGCCAGGTGGTATTGCCATTGGTGGTATTTTTTCTATTTAATCTTCTGGCCTTCAATACAATGCCACAATTTTCGGGGAGTTCTAAGGATTTAACGAGTTGATCCATCGACCAGTCAACTGGGATATCCCGTATTAGGCCCATGCGAGTAACATTATAAGTTGGAATAAACGCCTTGTAATTACTATTAGACAAGCATTGGGATTTTGTGAAATTATTGGCGTCCTCAGCAGAATTAAATTGAATGGATACCCTATTTCGTCCTACATTTTGGATACCTTCTCGAGCAATGCCTTTCACTTTATTGTGGTGTAAAAATTGGCCGAATTTTAGTGACTTAATAGTGGTACCTGCGGCTGGATCAGGTTCTGTCCTAGAAACATGAACAATAAAAGGTCCGGAATCTTGTTCACTATAAGTGTATGACTCGGAGCAGCTGGGGTGCATGTAAATGGATTGTTGAGAGACAGATGTTTCAACATCATTGTTATTCCGTGTGCGCTTCTCTGAGTTTATGTTTTTATCCAGGTTTTCGACATGGCGTTTCTGCTTCCTACCAGTGGAAACAGTATTGGATGTCTCGATTACAGTACCAAAATGTAGGCCGTTCTCATTGGAGAATACCAATGGGGACAGTCTATCATCTGGTGGGTCCGGGGGTTTAGGCGGGATGTTCATAATTCTCGCTGTATGACTCTCAAGGGTGTTTATAGGTTATTATATAAAGTAAATAAATAAATTTGGAACAGGTATTTAGTTTTAATACTTACGGCTAAACCTTTACCAACATACACTACACATATACTCAATTAAAGATAAAAATCACTGCGACTAATAGACAAATCCAACAAACAAGTAATACACGTGTGTCAATAAACGACACCGATTTGACAGTCTTGCAATGTTTTGTTTACGGAGGTATGTTGTCATTTTTTAGAAATGTCAAAATACTAACCTCTAAATTTTGCGTCCGTTCGAAAACGCAAAGGAATAAACTTTTATACAGCCAAGTCTGTAATATTGTAAAATAAAATTTAAAAATAATGAAAACATTTGAAAACATCGTAATAAATATACAGGATGGTCGAAACCTAGTAAAATTTAATACACTATGATTTTTTAAAATTAAAATATTTAAGTGCGTATACAGGGTGTTTTTTTTTTCGGAACTGATTGAATAGCAAATTAATATTGTAACTGTTAGATGCGTTTAGAAAATAACATTAAGATTGTAAATAACTATGGTACTCCCATTTCTTTAAATAAAATAAATGCAGTGTTGTGCTATAATGTAATGATAATGTTGCGTATCGTTTGTTAAACGCTTTCCCACGTAAAACTATGATTTTTTTCTCGAAGTAAAATTAAGTAACCTTAAGTAACATTAATGGATTTTGATGTATTAGGAATGTAAGGTACGGTACGGTAGGTATATCGTTTAAGTAATAGGAATGTTTAGCCATGCTTGTGGGTTTAGGTGAATATGTTTGTGTCTACAGTTATTATTCGGTACGCAGGGAATATTCAGGCGTGATTTTTTCGTTTAGTCAACACCAAGAGATATTTACCCACATTTTTTTTTCGAAATGAGTAAGTATTGTTTTCATAGTTTTGAGACGTAATAAAATGGGTAGTATGGTATGACTAGTGATGAAGGATTTTTGTCTTTTGAATACGTAGATTTGCCTTTAGATAAGCTATTAGCTCAGGTGTGTGCAATTTGTAATACGGTTTTCTAGCTTATTCGTGTTAAAGATAAAGATAAAGATAAATTTATTTGCCAAGAAACATGTGTACAGAGAAGATGTTGTTAGATACATGCAAAGTGCCAACATGTTCTACCATTACGGTGTACAAAATGATTGGTTAATGAACAATGATAATAAAATTAAATGCCAATATATGTCACAGTTATAAAATTAGTCACTACATTAAATTACTTAGTCAATACAAATATTACAAATCAATTTATAATGTCATTTAGAAAGTCAGATATAGTATAATAACATTTTTCAATTAAAAGGTGTTTAATTTTGTATTTAAAATGATTATGATCTAGTTCTTTAAATGTCAATGGCAACTTATTGAAAATTCTAGGAGCCATGCAAAATATACTCTTTGCCATAAGCTTTGTTTTAGTACAAGGCATTTTATTCGGTTTGGGTCTCTACGGCTACGGTTCACGGTGTCTGCCCATCTAATAAATAAATGCGGGTTGGCTTTCACGAATAACGCTGTTTCCAAAATGTACATACACGGGAGTGTCAGTATTTTATACTTTTTGAAGTAGGGTTTGCAACTAACGGTTCTTTTTAATCCAAACATTGCTCTGATGCATCGTTTCTGCATTTTAAATACAACTTCTTTATCCGTAGCATTTCCCCAAAAAATCAAACCGTATCTTATAACTGATGCAACCATACCGTGATATGTAGTCAGGAGTGCATCTACATTTAAAAGTGGGCCTAGTTTATAAAGAGCATAAGCTGAGCTGCTGACCCTTTTACTAAGCTTTATTATATGATCCTTCCAGTTAAGCTTCTTGTCTATAATTAAGCCAAGAAATTTTGCGCTATCAACTTCAGGAATTTCAACACCACTGTGAACTAAGTTTATATTAGATATCCTGGACCGTCTTTGAAAAAAATGTATTATTTGTGTTTTACTCAAGTTAATTTTTAAATTGTTATTATCTAGCCAATGGATTACAGATGCTAGAGAATTGTTAATGTCTGATTCATATAATTCATAATTCTTACAAGCTATGGTCAAAGTGCTGTCATCGGCAAACAGAGTCATGGGGTGGTCAATTGATTTTGGCATGTCATTTATATAAATAATAAATAGAAGAGGACCTAAGACACTGCCCTGCGGTACACCAAAGTTAACAGTGCGCTCAGCTGATATATACACTTTTTCTTCTTTAGATTTTGGATCAATTCTTGTTATGGCAGTATATTGTTTCCTATTAGTTAAATACGATTTAAATAGTTCCTCTAAGTTTAAGTTTCCTCTAATACCGTAAGCGTCCAATTTTTTCAATAAGATGTCATGCTTTACTAAGTCAAAAGCCTGGGTCATGTCACACAGCACTGAACAAACAGGGTTTCTTATATCTACATTATACATTCAAAAATTGCCATATTAATAGTTTTCCCTTTTCTAAACCCATTTTGCTCCGTACATAGAATATTGCGTTTCTCTAAATATACCTACGCCGTGAGGCCCGCGCTGGGCCTCACGGCGTAGGGGAGCGTCCCCCGGGTGGCGGATGGGGGAATGGTCGGTAGTGCAGCCTAGCTAGCTACCGGCTAAGTCCGATGGACTCGCTGACCAAAGTAGGATGTGGTCCTCCAGCATTTTGGGGGTTGTGCGGCGGGCTAACACCCCTCCCACATAAAAAATATCATCGTTACGAAACCGAAAAGAGATATGCACCGATCTGATAACAATAAAAACGACAATTGGCATGGATTAACGGACCTACGATTAGCCTCATGGAATGTGCGTTCCCTCCATAGACCCGGTGCACTGTATCAAGTTAATAAAGAACTATTAAGATATAACATAGCCATTGCGGCTTTACAAGAAGTCAGATGGCCGGGTAAAGGGGAATGTGACGTCGACAATAACTCAATTTTATTTTATAGCGGGAGTGACGCTGGACAACATACGCATGGCACTGGATTCATGGTGTCTCGAAATCTGATCGGGAGTGTAATACGATTTGATGCCATTTCTAACAGAATTTGTGTACTCCGTGTTAAAGGGAAGTTCTGTAACATATCAATAATTAATGCATATGCCCCAACTGAGGTAGCAGAGGAAGACGTTAAAGACGAATTTTATGACCAACTAGAATCAATATGTGACCAATTACCAAATTTTGATTGCAAAATATTATTAGGGGATTTCAATGCTAAAGTGGGTAGAGAGGAAATATTTAAACCCACAATAGGAGTACACAGTAAACACGAATCATCGAATGACAATGGAGTGAGACTTGTTAGCTTTGCATCATCTAAAAGCATGGTGGTTAAAAGTACTATGTACCCTCATAAGGATATTTACAAAGGTACATGGAAGTCTCCAGACGGAACCACCATTAACCAGATTGATCATGTTCTCATCGATGACAGGCACAAAAGCACCATTGAAGATGTTCGAACCTACAGGGGCGCCGATTGCGATAGCGATCATTACCTGCTAATTGTTAAGATTAAAGAAAGAATAAAAATTAATCGTTTAAGAGCAAACAAGAATGAAAATCTTTTTGATATTGATAAACTGAAAAATGAACAAGTAAAAAGTGATTTCCGTCTTGAGTTGCGTAATAGTTTTAATGATTTACAACTGGGAGAAAATATAGATGAAAATTGGGAAACTATCAAAACTAATCTAAAAGAGGCTGCAATAAAGATCTTAGGACGCAAAAAGAAGAACAAACGGAGGAAATGGTGGACCTTGGAATGTGAGCATGCAGTAGATAAAAGGCGTATGTATAAAATTCTCTCAGAACAAGATGCACTGTGGGAGGATAAATACAAAGAAGCGAGACAAGAAGCGAAGAGGATTATCAGAAGTGCAAAGAGAAAACATCTAGAGAATATTGTACGAGGAATGGAATCTCTGATGAAGGCAAACCATTCGAGGAAGTTCTACCAGGAGGTGAATTCGTACAGGAAAGGTTATCAACCCACATCGCAGATACTAGAAGACGACCAAGGAAATCTAGTAACGGATGGAGAAGAAATCAAAACACAATGGCGTCAGTATTTCCAACAACTTCTTAACTGTCCCCCTCTCGAAGAGCCAGTACCTCGAACTACAGAAGACGTCCAGTGCGAGGAAGATCCCCCTACTTTTGAAGAGACCCAAAGTGCCATAATGAGACTCAAAAATAATAAAGCTCCAGGTATAGATGGTATACCAGGGGAACTTTGGAAGTACGGAGGAGGAGCGGCACATTTCAAATTATACCAAATGCTGCTCATGATTTGGGAGAAACAACTACAACCAAATGAATGGAATACTGGAGTAATATGTCCTATCCATAAGAAGGGATGTAGGAAAAGATGCAACAACTATCGGGGAATAGCTCTGCTACCAACTGCATATAAGGTTTTATCATATGTACTGCTGAAACGTTTGGAGCCACATGCGGAAAAAATACTCGGCGATTATCAGTGTGGGTTCCGTCCCAATCGCAGTACAATAGACCAAATCTTTCTCCTCAAACAGCTCTTGGAGAAAAGATGGGAATATGCACAGAGCGTCCACATCCTTTTTGTGGATTTTACGAAGGCCTATGATAGTATTGATCGGAATGCCTTGAGCACAATACTAAGAAACTTCAACATCCCGAAGAAACTAGTAGACATGGTTGAGGTTGCCACTAGAAAGAGCAATATGAGAGTCCGAGTTCAAGGTGGATTGACTGACGAGTTCTCGGTTGTCACGGGTCTAAAGCAGGGCGATGCATTATCACCAATGCTTTTCAATTTGGCTCTCGAATATGCAGTACGGCGGGTGTTGACGCTAGACGCCGGAATAGAGCTAAATGGAAGGCATAGAGTGATCGGATACGCAGATGACCTGGCTTTGCTAGGCGAAACGAGCTCCCAAGTCCAACTCTCCGCTTTGGCCCTCGAAGAAGACGCCCATAAGATAGGTCTGAGTATTAGCCATGGAAAAACAGAGTACTTCCATATGCGGCGCTACAAGAACACGCGTGAAAAGCGACAAGACCTGCAAGTTGGTGGTACTTTGTATAAGGGAGTGGCAAAATTCAAATATCTGGGCTGTACAGTCACAGATACTAACACCCGCGTCGACGAAATCGAGACTCGGACTCAGAATGCCTTGCGATGCAGTGCTGCACTTCATAAAGTGTTAGTGTCTAAGCTTCTCAGCAGAAGGACAAAAATTACTATTTACAAGACCGTCATAAGACCTATTTTGATGTACGGCTGTGAAGCTTGGACACTGACACTAAAAGAAGAAAATAAACTTCTGGTCACAGAACGGAAAATCCTCCGAAAAATGTTCGGTCCTAAACAGGAAGCAGATGGCAGTTGGAGGATCCTAAAAAATGCCGAGGTTGAAGAGCTGATGGCGAGCCCTAACATAATGGGAGAGACGAAGGCACATAGACTCCGATGGCTCGGCCACGTTGAAAGAATGGTATCAGATCGGGGCGCCAAAAGGGCATATCTTGGGCAACCTACGGGTCGCCGGCCAGTGGGGCGCCCACGCTACCGCTGGCGGGATGTAGTGAACGCGGACCTGCAGGAATTGCAAGCAGGAGATTGGCGACAAGCTGCACAAGACCGAGAAAAATGGCGGCATCTCGTATCGGAGGCCAAGACTCATTTTGGATCGTTGAGCCATCGGAGTAAGTAAGTAAATATACATATAATTCATTAAAAAAATATTTCTCAAAAATTTTTGCTATTATTGGTATAAGTGCTATGGGTCTATAATTTTCCATTAGTTCTTTGTTACCCTTTTTATGTAGTGGCTTTATTATAGATTTTTTAAGACATTCCGGAAATTTCCCCTCGCTAATAGCAAGATTGACGATGTAGCTTATTAGCCCAGAGATTAAATCAGCTACGGCCTTAAGAATTTTTGTAGAGATACCGTCATAACCCTCACTCTTTGTGTTCTTTAAATTGCTAATAATTGTTTTAATGTCACAAGGTACACTTGGTGCCATGAACAAGGAATCGCATCGATTTAAAATGTGTGAGGTAACATTTAAGCCTGCTTTAGGGTCACATGTAATTTTTTCAGTAAAATAATTGTTGAACTTGTCAGCTATTGTAACCGGATCTGTTATTAAGCCATTATCAATATTTAATTGCTGTATATGGTCTTTGGGAACGTTTAATTTGGTGTTATTTATAATTCCCCATGTCGATTTAGCTTTATTTTTAGAATTTTTAATAAAGTAGTCATTCTGTGCCCTTTGAGTTAATCGTATTATCTTTTTGAATTTTTTAGTATAGCTAATAAACCGTGTTTTGTTCTCCATTGATGGTTTCAGTCTACTTTTCCAGAGAAGTTGCCTTTTTATTTTGCTACATAACTTAATTCCTCGCGATATCCAAGTAGGTTTTTTTATCACTGGTATTGTAGTTAGTTTAAATGGAAAACACAGATCATAAAAAGTTTGAAATCTTCCATGTAAGAGTTAAATGCTATATCGGGATCTCCACTTTTGTAGATGTCAGAAAATGACAGAGAACTGAGGCAGTCTCTGAACTTTGTTATATTCTCTGTACACATGTCTCGTCTCCTTACTCGCCAGTATTTGAAAGTTGGTAATTTAAGAGTAGGATATTTCAGTATTTGAGCGGTGTGGTCTGAGAGTCCAAGTTCTATAACTTCCGCCTCACATGGTTTTTGGAAATTATGCGCAAAGTTGTCGATGCATGTTTGGCTTATTGGTCTAGTCGGTTCCTTTAATGTCAATTTCATATTAAAGTTTAGAAGAAGACACTCTAATTCCAGGGTTATATTATTATTCTTTAATACGTCAATATTAAAATCGCCTGTTAATATTATGTTATATTTTTTTTTATTCATGAATAACGATAGTAATTCCTCTAGTTTGTTAAAAAATAAATTAAGGTGTTTTGAATTTGGTATTCTGTATATACATATAATAATCACTCCATGATCAATTAATTCCATTGCACAACACTCAAATATGCCAGGTAGAGAAATGTTTGATGCTTCATGGATAGGTTTACACTGATGGTTGTTTTTTGCCAAAATGCATGTTCCACCTCTTTTGCAATCTGGTCTGCTGAAGCAAGCGGCCAGATGATAATTAGGAATAGATAAAATTGACTCGTATCCCGACATCATAAAATGTTCGGTAACGCATATTACATCGACGTTGATGTTTTTGTCCAAAAGTTCATCCAAACACACAGAGAGAGTTTCTGATTTATTAATTAATCCTGCAATGTTTTGGTGCATAATACATAGGGAGTGTTTATAAGAAAGTTATATCTGAAACCGTAATTACCGAAAGATGGTTCAATTATCGGGATTGGAATTTCATGGTTGGTTGGAGAACTAAGTTCAATTATGCCACTAATAAAGTCTAGGGTGTAGGTATTAAACAGTTGTCATGAATGCTATGCTATGCTGCTATTTTGTCAATGACCCATGTTGTGGTCTTCGTTTTTTTGGCAAGGCGAGAACCTGTTGTCAGTTAGTTCTGGGTTCTCGGCCGTAGGGCACTTTTTAAATGTGTTGTTGGACTACAGTTTCCAACAACGACGCCAAGGCTACCCTTCTCGTTAAGCGAATGGTTTAGGTTAAGTGTAGGTTATTTAATTTCGTCTGTTCTTAGGAACTTAACCGCTTTGTATTTACTACTACCAGTGATGGTTTAGTATGTTTTTGTTAGAACATGAAATATGTTTTTACATTGTTGGTATACTCGCACATAGTGTTTTCTATAGTGTCGTAGTATTTCTTTCTATGCTTCGTCAGGTCACATCTACCAAGGGTTTGATGCGATGACGCCCAAGTTGTTTGTGGCTAGCATTTTTTTTTTTTGTCGGGGAACGTGGGTTCACGACTTGTTTATAAGGATGATATCATGTGTTTAGTACACTATTCCTTTGGTTGGTTGTTTTTGCGATGACGCCGAGTGATATCGGCCAGTAGCACGGTGTGTTACGCGAGTTCACACATTTTGTTGGTATGGGCCTTGTAGCCATACAACGTTTTTTTAGGTATCGCCTTGTTAGGGATACGCAACCAACCTTGAGTAGATTGTGCACCAAGACTTATTTTTGGGGATTCGAGTGGAACTGGGAATTTACAGGATTCACTCTACGGGGTTATTTTGATTGCAGGTGGCAGGCAGTAATGTTTAAACTGATGCTTACAGGTATGTTAGAGAATGTATGAATGATGATTGTGTGAAATTGTTGGGTTTGCTTAGGCTCGTCGAATAGTAGGAGTTCAGGTTATTTAGTATTGTGTTGGCGTAGTCCGTTCTAGTAGCGTGTTGTACGATCGCGGCAACGTCGTCAATAATCACAAGTCACACAAGTTCTTTTGTTGCGCGTCATATTCGTGACAAAATGCGCCTTATGCGTGGTATTGACCCATTGCATTGTTTAGTTACGCGTCACTTTGTGACAAAATGCGTGTTTCTGTGGTACCACATTAAATAAAACTAATAGTTAGGTAAACGCTATAGCGTTACCAACGAGTTAAGTATGATATAGGTAGTGCACTATTAAGTATTTTATTTGTTTTGTGAAGAGTTAGGTAGGACGTCCATACTCATAGGTATAGCAATTATAATATAGGTAGTCTAGGGAGTGTAATACAACATTGTTTTATAAGGTAAGTTGTTAAAAAAGGAAAGCAAGATTGTGGTAAAAGTATTTACCTAATTATTAAGTTGTTTGTTAATAAATACGAAGTGTCTTGACATGACCACATGGACAAATTTTTTTCACACATGTTATGTTTAGTCACGTTAGGTATTTTGAAAGGATATTACTGGGACATGTTCCGGACATGAACCTGGTTGTCAGAAGATGAATGAAACCAAGAGTTATAATAACTCAACAATATGAAAGGAACGATGCATGCATGGGAATTTGCCCATGAGGATATTGCTTTCAGGGGGAGATGTAGTTTGATATTGATAGGTGAATTTTGTTAGTTGTATTTAGGTACTGATGGATTTGTACTAGAGATTTTACTGCAATGCTGCTTACAATTTAGTGTTGTTTATTTCTTGTAGTGATGTGTCACGTCGGGGTCGACGTTTTGTTTCAAGAGGGGGGGGTATTGTAACCCGGCATTTTGTAAAATCTCGGACATTTGTTTACGTTATTATTTTGGTGATAATTTGTCAAATAACGTCATCTGTTGGATATCGATAGATTCGTTTCGCTAATTAAAAAATCAATCAATTAGGTATTTCTCAGCGCCCTCTAGCGCTTACTAGAAGCGCTAGAGGGCGCTGAGAAATATACTTTAGTTAAATATTAATACATAAAGGAGACTCCTTTTAAATTATGTTTTTATTATTTAATATTGTATAATAACATAGGATTCGGTTCACATTTCCTTATTTTGAAAATAAAATAAGTTACGACATTGTGAATCATCTGATCGCAAATTAAGTGACAATAGCAGCCACATTGGTTCGCCGTCTCTTTTCTTCGTCCCAGGATACCGCTCCTGTTTTTGTCTCGTTTTCACAGGAAGTTTTGACAGTTGCCATTTTGAAAGATTCTTGTGCTTTTGGTTACGCGCGTGCTGGACGCACGCAGCGTTTAAAATGTGTTTCGAGTAGAAACTGGTGTTGACGATGGGAGCCACCTGCCTCATGATGATGAGGAGGATTTTGTCAATTAATTAGAAGAAGCCGCCGCACACACCATCATGTTAGTACCCTAAGGGAGAGGAGGGGATTAAACCCATACATGAAATGGATTTAATCAAGGGAACAAGAACAAAAAAAAACAAACAAAACAAACTAAATTCTTACCTTTTCTGTGTTATTCATATTGTTTCATCGTGGCCGAGGGATAATGTCCACCGTTTGATCGTTCTCCGGGAAAGGATGTGACCGCATGGTTTGCAGGCCACCATAACTTTGATGCCTCACCACTGCCAGGGAAAACCTAGCAGACAGTCCTGGAGGTATAGTGCCTAACTAGGGATCCTCAGGTTAGAACGTTAATATATATTTTCTTAATAATCTTTGATGCCAGGGATACCTCGCTGCTCTGTATGACAGCCGCTAAGCCGGATTAGCATTTAAAAATGAGTAACTAATTAGTCTTTATTTGTGGTTTTGTTGGGAATGCGTTAAGGTCTGACGAACTTAACTGCGACCCTGAATTTATAAGTTTTAATGAGTCTCATGTGTCTACCACACGTTTACTAGAGGTTTATAAAACCTAAATTAGCTCAAAAGTACTTATATTGAAGTATATGTAATTATAAAGATATTAATAAATAAAATAAATAGCATGTAAATTTATATATCTAGTTTCCTTTATTATAGGTACTTTCTGTACATCCATCTGGCAGAAAGTATGTATAACAAACCCTTATCTGTAGTAAATAACAGCTTCCTAAATTTTCTGTAGGCTAACTTAGGCTTTTGGTTGAGACCTAGGTATCCAGCCTTACTGTGACACCCTGGTATTATTACAATTCTTTCTGTAAGAAGAACTACTCCTTACACCTGGTGGTGGTGCCCTGAGAAACTTTGTACTCGAGGCCACCCTTGCCATAAGTATTGGTTGTTGGCGCGCTCTGTAAATAGAACAAGGTGTCTTGTAGTTTACTGTCACCCCTAGACTTGTCGTTTTAAATTAATAAATAAAACGAGGGAATAAATAAATAACATTACTTTAATTCCCCGCTAAAACCGCCGTCGGAGGCACACAAATTTGTAGGGTCGTGGGTTTAAAGGGCCGTCTGCTTTCACTTCACTATTCAGGCACTCCCCTGTAGGTCCACTGGTAGTAGCCCGAGACGGAGACGATGATCGCCAATTTTCTCAGGTGGCGGATGTGGTGAATCTGAATTTTTCAGTAAACGGATGTGGTGTTGCGCCTCTCACTGGATGCTACGCCAACGCGCTCTGCCTCCAACTGCCTTCCCAATCCGGTAATAAATTCCTGGAATCACCATTCCAACAAATTAGGCCATGATCAAATTCTTCCGTTCTAAGCAGGTACCACCGAGGACAACAAGGAAAGTACCTATCCAAATGTTGTAGTAGCTTTGTCTCGGTGATAAACTGATCAGAACGGAGTTTACAAAACAATATAAAAAACTGTGAAGCTTGCGGAGCTAGTGAAGCTAGATTCCTGCAAATAAGTAACATATCTATTTACATTATTTTCTATATAACCATAAGAGAAGCTTTTAAAATAAAACAAAAATAAAGTTCCACAAACCCGAGCCATATAAGCAAAATCGAAACATAGGTACTTTTAGCTCGACCCGGGCATCGAACCCGGGACCCCGAGATCACAGTCCGCTACTTAATCCACTAAACCAACGGGGTGTCACGGATGTTAAGGTTATTTATAATAATTAAATAAGCATCAACAATTAAATTTTTGAATTTTGAAAAGTACGTTAGTCTACATATTTTTTTTCTATGAGGGTAGAAAATACTCATAATTGCACAGGATTATTTGCATCTATAAAATAAACATACTGATTAAAAATAACATCTACGATTGCGCTTACCATTGCAACTAAAACTACAAAGCGAATCAACTGTAAGCAAAGACAGTAGGCACAATTTAGATATGAGCCAGGAAATAATGTTTAATAGGTTTTTGTGTGCTATTTAGAACTTACCCTAGATCGGGATATCAACGGATCACAACAATTCACAGCGGAATAATTTAAATACTAAAAATGTATCGCTCGTTGCTAAGTTAAAGCACGTAACGGTTCTTTTGAAAAATGCTTGTTGCGAGGAGACGTGCAAACTGTCATCAGCCTAGAAGCGACTGGCGACCCTCCGCTCACCTCTGCCCGCGCGCACCTGCCGCGACCGGTTTCCGCTGCGCTGTTCCGAAATCGATTTCTAGTTACTCATTATTGTTTATGACTTATGTAAATGATTAATTCCTTTAATATATCTTTTTCTATTTCTAAAAATTTTACTTTAATTTATTGTAAATATGCACTGTAAATACAAGTTTTAAATTATTCTTAATGTTATGTAAGTTTATTATTTTATTTATTCCTACATTTATATTTTATCGACGAACCAGAATCTGTAGTTTAAGATTGTATGTGTAACGTTCCGTTACATTACCCGCCGGCCCCTCATAAGGATTTTATTACTAAAATAAAATCCGCATGATAATCTTGTTACTGAACCATTTATTCAACCTTCCATTTCATTCAATCCTCCTCATTCATACTACTAGCATTGCAATATAATCCCATATTATCTAAAATACGAGACGTTCCCAAGCAAAACTGGTAAGTCTTAAGACAAATATACGTCAAGACTTACTGTAACAGGTCTTAATTAGATCAATAGCTATTGGCAAGTAAACGGAGACAATGGTTTTAATTTTGATTCGTAATTTTTAAGTCCTTGATGTGCCAAGACCCTAAATTTTTGCCTGACATGTCTTCAAGGATATAAACGAGCGGTGACAGCTTATGTATGACCCTGCATTTAATATATTTAGGGGCTAACTTTTTACTAAAGTGCTTATCTTTATCGCTCAGGACGTAAGCACGTTTATAGACTATATCATCTTTATTAAATTCGTGAGCCTTACGTCTTAAATTATAATGAGACGTGTTCTTCACGTGAGCGTGATACAAGGCTTTCTGGACATTATCGAATGTGGAGCTTAGAAATCCAAGGTTTTCCGCATAGATATCTCGCGGAAGAAATAAAACCTCCTCTCCAATATCCGTGTCTATATAATGTGAACCGCATAAAACTAACTCGCGTCCAAACACTAAAAATGATGGGGTATACCCAGTGGCCTCATTTACAGAATTATTAATTGCGTACTGAATTTTCGGGATAAATACGTCCCAAGATCTATGATCCCCATCAACAAAGGTTGAGATACAAGTAATAATAGTTTTATTATACCTCTCTACAGTATTAACCTGAGGGGTATATTTAGGGGAATAGTATACATTTGGTATATTGTATCTTTTGAATAATTCGTGAGTGTGGCCACTAATGAATTGAGTACCGTTATCCAAAAAAACACTTTGAGGGACACCGTGGAACAAAAAGATATGCTCCTCTAGAATTTTAACAATGATTTCGGAAGTTGCTTTTCTAATAGGAAAAATATGACAAAATTTTGAAAACAGCAAGTGACCACAAGTATGAAAGTATTTTGTTTTCGAGTATTTGGCAACGGTCCCATTAAGTCGATGGATATCATTTGGAAAGGTCGAGAGCATTGTTTTGGGCGACCCATTTCACCAAGAGTAGCATGGTTTTGAGTTTTATATTGCAGACAAGTGCTACAGGAACCAACATACTTGGCTACTTCTCGGTACATGCCTAACCAGTAATACCTAAGGGCAATTCGTTTATAGGTCTTGAAGATCCCCAGATGACCAGCAGTAGGGTCATTATGGTTTTCCTCAATAACCTTTTGGCGCAGCTCTAATGGAACCACCTCTTTCCAAGAAAACTCCCTAGTTAACTCACACTTATTTTTGCTTAGACGAAAAAGGGAACCATTCTTTATCTGATAATTTGGAAAACTTTCGGGGTTCGAAACGCAGTTATTGTAAATTTTCTTATACCACTCATCACTAGAAGTCGCGAGTGAGTTGGTAGTGAGTACTGACGCTACAGGAACTGCTCTCGACAAGGCATCCGGAATAACGTTGTCAACTCCTCGGCGATGTTTAATCTCGAAATTGAAGGCTGACAAGCGCACCCCCCATCGAGAAAGTCTACCTGTGGGATTATTTAAGGACAAAAACCATTTCAACGCACTATGATCTGTGTAAACTACGAATGTATTTCCGTTATCCAAATAGCACCTCCAATGTTCCAATGCAATAAGAACTGCTAAAGTTTCGCGCTCAGTAATGCTATAATTCTTTTCTGCCGCTGACAAAGTTTTACTCATATAGGCTACAGGATGCTCTTTGCCATTAACCGTTTGAGTAAGCATAGCTCCAATGCCATAATTACTTGCATCAGTATGCACCTCAAATGGCAAGCTGAAATTAGGGCAAGAAAGAACTGGCGCAGAAACTAAACATTCTTTAAGTTTTTTGAATGCTGCATCGGCTTCATCAGTCCACTTGAAAGGTGGAGTGTTCTTTTTACTCGAAGTCAATCTGTTAAGCGGCCCTGCTATTGAGCTAAAGTTGGGCACGAACCTACGATACCAGGTAGCGGTGCCTAGAAATCGCTTTAGTTCCTTACGATTACTAGGAGTTGCATAGTTAAGGATGGCTTCAACCTTCTCCGGATCTGTTCGTAAGCCACTAGCATCAACCACATAGCCCAAATATTTGAGTTGACTTCGAAAGAACTCACACTTTTCTAAGTTTATGGTGAGCCCAGCCTTTTTCAACTTGTCCAATACGCTAATTAACAGTGCTGCATGCTCTTCAAAATCATTGCTAATGATAATAATATCATCTAAATAGGCAAAAATGCGATGATCTATGTTACCCAGTAACTTATCGACCAAACGCTGTTGCGTTGCCGGAGCATTTGTAAGTCCGAACGGAGTAGTTTTAAACCTGAGTGTTCCTCTTCCTGGGACGTAAAATGCCGTCTTATCCCTATCCTTCTCCGCAATAGGAATCTGCCAAAACGCTTTAGACAAATCCAAGCTAGTAAGGAAACGGGCATCGCGCAGATTGTCCAATATCTCCGATATGTAAGGCAAGTTGTAGGCATCGCGTTTTGTGACGGAATTTAACTTCCTACTATCCAAACAAAAACGGGGTTGACCATTCTTCTTAGTAACGAGGAGGACAGGAGATTGCCAAGCACTTTCGCAATGCTCTACCACATCTAAAGCCAACATTTCATCCACCTGTTCGACAAGTATTCTCTGTTTCTCAGGAGAGAGTCTATAGTACCTTTGCCTCACAGGAGGAGAATCACCAGTATCAATGTGATGAGTTACGACGTGTGTGCGTCCCAAGCCCTTGTGTTCAAAAGAGATTTCTTTAAACTGATCCACAATATTATCTGCAATAGCCTTCTGAGTATCATCCAAGCTATCATAAGAATGGATAAAAATTTGTTCATTTCGTTTATTTAAGTCCACCAGATGATCCGCTGATAAAGAAACAGATCCTAAATATTTTGGACATAATTTAAAGGCGCGCCAAAAGTCAACACCTAGAATGAGCGATGACTGAACTTCAGGAACTACATAAAATTTTAATATATGAAATTGGTCCTCGAAATGCACCGGCACATTTATATAACCGATACTACTAATAGACTGACCACCAGCAGTAACTATGGATGTTGTATCATCTGTGTACAATTTAAAACCATTACTTAATAAAATTCTATGAGAATCATTACCTAAAATAGTAACAGCTGCACCAGAATCCAAGAGACCAGATACAGTTATATCGTTGATTTTGATATTTAAATATGGTCGCGTATCACCCAAAGGTTTATTATGCAGAATTGAACAAATATTATAAGTGTTAAAAAATAAATTAATTGTTTTTAACCAATCATTCCATTCGTCTATATTAAAGCGACTCTCCGACACAGGAGTATTCATACAATTCTGCACACTTAGTTTTTTTGGATTGCAATTCGGACAATCTGGTTTTTTAACACCCTTGTGACCACATTTAAAGCACATAATTTCACAACTTTCACAATTTCTCAAGCTATGAGAGTTGTTCCTACACCTAGGACAATAAGGTTGCTTAATATCATTGTTTGAATTATTATGATTTATAGCATGTAAATATTTTTCATTGACGTTATTGTTATTATTACTTGTATTTTGTTTGTTAGTATTTAAGTTATTTGTATTACTTGTATTTTTATTATAATTATAATTTTGATTTGGTTTGCCAAATGTGTTTCCTTTTTGTTTGTAAGCAAACTCCGGTGCCACTGTTTCCGACGTAGCCGTTGATGGTTCGCGAAAATGAGCCATGCGCGCCTGTACATTCTCAAAGTTCCTACAAAGTAGTCTCACCTGATCAATCGATTTAATTTCGGCTACTGACGCAAGAGTGTTCGCATAGCAAGGCCTTATGTTATGCAGAACTATTTCGAGCTGCTCCTCTTCATCTAAAGGTCTCGACAGACGTGAAAACATTCCAGAAAGTATTGACAGATAGATAATTATATTCTCTGTAGCACCCTGAGTCCTAGAACGAATCTCAGTTAAAAGACGGTAATCATAATCATTTTTATCGAAGTCTTGTTGGAGGAGGGTAACAAGCTCGTCCCAAGATGATACTTGGTCGCGAACGCTTCTAAACCAATGCAGTGCATCGTCTACAAATATTTCCGAAGCAAAGGCTAATATTTTACTATCAGAAATATTACGAGCTAGTCTAAATTCGTCAACCCGTTGTACAAAAGACCTCACGCAGGTTTTGCCATCATATTTTAATTTACACAATTCAGAAACCTTAGTGCCACCTTCACAAGTTACTGCTACACTGATCTTATCTGATGAGAATTGTGTATTTAAAGAAGGTACAGTAGGAATTAGAGGATCAATACATTTCGATTTTAAAGTATTAAAATCCTCATAATATTCTTTAAAAAGCTTCGTGCATTCAGTATGTACGTCTAAAATCTTTTCATCTCTACTGATCCTATTTAGCCTGTGATAAAGATGATGAAACAGGTTCTCCATACGACCTAATACATTTTTATCCTTGGTCTCCGTATCAAGGTTTGATTTAATTTTATTTAAAATTTCTAAAGAATTGTTTAAATCCTCAAGAGGGTCTAGATGTGAGCACAAAATATCCTCTGAAGGAAACGCCTGATTAAGTTTAACAACCTGTCGCCTAAGATCAACCACAGTGTTACCAGGAACTTCACCTCTTACGGCTACCTCATATTCCAACTCAGATTTCTGTAGGGATAAATATTTTATTGGGTATGCCATCGCGGAAATGTGTTGCAAAGTTAAAAAAAAAAAAAAAAAAAAACAGTTATAAATAGCACACAAAAATTAAAAATAATAAATGATGTAATGGCGACTCCGTTCTGTTACAATCAACACTAACAGAACGCTGTGTTATAATATCTTAAAGAAGAATAAAGAAATAAAAACACTATTGAAAGCGTTAGTAAAAACAAAAAAAAAATGTTATAAAGAAAAAAAAACGTCACAGAACTAAAAAAAAAAAATCGTAACTAGTGTGAGGGTAGTTTTACAAAATTATATAATAATGTAGATGGCAATCTACAATTTCATTAATAAACAAAAATCAAAACTTAAATGCAATTGTATGTAAACATATATATATATATATATATATATATATATATATATATATATATATATATATATATATATATATATATATATATATATTTTTTTTTTTTTAATGATATAGGTGGCAGACGAGCAGACGGATCACCTGATGGTAAGCGATTACCGCCGCCCATGGACGCCTGCAACACCAGTGGTGTCACAAGTGCGCTGCTTACCTTTTAACCCCCTTCCCCTGGATTGGGCGTCCGGTACCCTCACTCATGCAGCAAAACACAGCGCATGCACTGCTTCACGCCGGTTTTCTGTGAGGACGTGGTATTACTCCGGTCGAGCCGGCCCATTCATGCCGAAGCGTGGCTCTCCCACTGTTTTATATATATATATTATTTTTTTTTTTTTTTGATAAATTCTATCTAACTTTTATTTAACAATTTATAATTTTATCAGTACCTACAGTATGATGAGATTGTTACTTAACAATATAATATGTACTAACCTCACCCCAGTTACTGCAAACAAAAAACACAAAGCGTTTTACAATAAAAAAAACCTTCACCGTACAAAAACTAACTACTTAATGGAAGCAAAAGCAGACCAATCACGTAAGAGGGCGCCAGTGTCACCCCTAGACTTGTCGTTTTAAATTAATAAATAAAACGAGGGAATAAATAAATAACATTACTTTAATTCCCCGCTAAAACCGCCGTCGGAGGCACACAAATTTGTAGGGTCGTGGGTTTAAAGGGCCGTCTGCTTTCACTTCACTATTCAGGCACTCCCCTGTAGGTCCACTGGTAGTAGCCCGAGACGGAGACGATGATCGCCAATTTTCTCAGGTGGCGGATGTGGTGAATCTGAATTTTTCAGTAAACGGATGTGGTGTTGCGCCTCTCACTGGATGCTACGCCAACGCGCTCTGCCTCCAACTGCCTTCCCAATCCGGTAATAAATTCCTGGAATCACCATTCCAACAAATTAGGCCATGATCAAATTCTTCCGTTCTAAGCAGGTACCACCGAGGACAACAAGGAAAGTACCTATCCAAATGTTGTAGTAGCTTTGTCTCGGTGATAAACTGATCAGAACGGAGTTTACAAAACAATATAAAAAACTGTGAAGCTTGCGGAGCTAGTGAAGCTAGATTCCTGCAAATAAGTAACATATCTATTTACATTATTTTCTATATAACCATAAGAGAAGCTTTTAAAATAAAACAAAAATAAAGTTCCACAAACCCGAGCCATATAAGCAAAATCGAAACATAGGTACTTTTAGCTCGACCCGGGCATCGAACCCGGGACCCCGAGATCACAGTCCGCTACTTAATCCACTAAACCAACGGGGTGTCACGGATGTTAAGGTTATTTATAATAATTAAATAAGCATCAACAATTAAATTTTTGAATTTTGAAAAGTACGTTAGTCTACATATTTTTTTTCTATGAGGGTAGAAAATACTCATAATTGCACAGGATTATTTGCATCTATAAAATAAACATACTGATTAAAAATAACATCTACGATTGCGCTTACCATTGCAACTAAAACTACAAAGCGAATCAACTGTAAGCAAAGACAGTAGGCACAATTTAGATATGAGCCAGGAAATAATGTTTAATAGGTTTTTGTGTGCTATTTAGAACTTACCCTAGATCGGGATATCAACGGATCACAACAATTCACAGCGGAATAATTTAAATACTAAAAATGTATCGCTCGTTGCTAAGTTAAAGCACGTAACGGTTCTTTTGAAAAATGCTTGTTGCGAGGAGACGTGCAAACTGTCATCAGCCTAGAAGCGACTGGCGACCCTCCGCTCACCTCTGCCCGCGCGCACCTGCCGCGACCGGTTTCCGCTGCGCTGTTCCGAAATCGATTTCTAGTTACTCATTATTGTTTATGACTTATGTAAATGATTAATTCCTTTAATATATCTTTTTCTATTTCTAAAAATTTTACTTTAATTTATTGTAAATATGCACTGTAAATACAAGTTTTAAATTATTCTTAATGTTATGTAAGTTTATTATTTTATTTATTCCTACATTTATATTTTATCGACGAACCAGAATCTGTAGTTTAAGATTGTATGTGTAACGTTCCGTTACATTACAAACTATGTTCTATAAAATTGTAAACAACGGGTCAGGCTAACCCTTACCGCATGACTATGCGCGTCACACATCGTGAACAATTTGTGACCTCGCCGCCATGACACAGCTCCCGGCTAGGCAATCATCATTTATACATTTCACCTTATTTATTCACTTCACCTTATTTATTTATATCACCTCACACAACAATATTTTGTAACTACACATGGTGCCAAGTCATCATTTCAACGTGGCAGGGCGTCACCCAAAAAAATAAATCTTTTTCTTCTCATGGCGGTACACAGTATGGGGCATAGATAAATGGACAAATGAGTGAGTGATGTGCGGATCGAACAGATGGGATCGATGGTGTGGGTCGATTCTTTCAACATTTGATTGTCACTCGGACAGTAGTTGAGTGAGGTTCGATTGGGCTCTCCCGGTAAAGTCGGAAAATGGATGATGGCGCCACTGTCGCTTACGATACTTTGTTTTTTCTTTCTTTGTGGGTAGGTTAAATTATTATATTTGATTATATTATTATTATTACAATTATTATTAATATTAGATGGATTGATGGTCTTATAGTACACAAAAGCAAAATACTAGTATGATACAACAACAACAACAGACTGTATAAATAATATTAATAGGTTCTCGTATTGTTTTTAATATTTTTTTGTTTTATTTCACTTTTTAAAAGAGGGAGGAGGTCCTCAATTTAGCATGTATATTTATTTATATATATATATATATATATATATATATATATATATATATATATATATATATATATATATATATATATATATATATATATATATATATTTTTTACATTCTTTGCTAATTTTTTTTTTTGTACACCACGATTACTTCCTCTATTCATGTCAATCCTTGCATACTTCAACTTTTCTCTTTAATAACCCCCAGTGCATGATGTGTGTCTGTTCTAGATCATCTATAACTTTTATTACTTCTTTTCTACTCTTATATTATTATTTTATTTATTTATTTATTAATTTTTTTATCTTGAACAGACACACTATATGCTACAGGGTCACCCGCAGAATACCAGCGTCGTGACGTGTCAGCAATGTCCCGGCACGACTTATGCTGAGCGGGCGCCTATTTGGCACAACACTTATACATGTATTTATTGTGTTATGTTATATTACTCTTATTGTTTTTGTTATGTATTGTTCCCATTTCTTAATTCTTGTGATATCTGTTACCTATGTATTTGTTGTGTCATTCATTCATTCATTCATTACACCTCATATAAAAGTTGCTGATCGTAATAAATTGATGTTACTTAAGCATTTAGAAAAAGATCGCCCTATTCAATTGAAGTTTAGAAATTGGGACCTATGCGATTATCCCTTACTACCAAAAACTACTATACATTCATGGTCAGTTAAAACTACTACTCAGTTAGAAAAACCAAGATACGTAATTTTTGGTTTACAAACCGTCTCGGCATACGGACCGAATCTTGGGAGACACTCACCAGGTACTTGCTAAGGGCTCTTTTCCCGGTGCGTTTCTTCACTCCCTACAAAGTCTGTGTCTGTGTCCCATCTCAATGTCACTTCTCCCCAAATGGGGCGTGAATCACTACAACATAAGCGACTCGCGCTCGGGCAGTTCCACATCAATCAATCTCCTTCCTAATGTTAAGCATTTTGTGTGCAAACGCACGCAACCGTCGAAAACCTTCTGCAGAGTTGACCATCTCTTGATGGTATACTGGTCCTATCTCGTTCCTGTTCCAGTCATTCAGCATCTGTTGCCACTCTTCTTCATACAGCTGACATTTCCACAGCACATGGTCCCGAGTTTCATCAGCTTCTCCACAGGGACATACAGGTGACTCACAGAGAGTCATCGCGTGCAGTCTGCTGTTAAAACTCCCATGTCCTGTAAGTATTTGTGACACGGCGTAGTCTGGTTCCACCCAACCGGCCGATAATCTCATTTCTTCGTCTGGGAAAAACTGCGACAAAACCTTTTCCTTTGTCGCTGGTCGACCAGCGCTCCTGCCATTGGGCAACAACATCTCCCAATATTCTACGTTTAAGTGCCGTCTGCTCCTTGTCTGTGGCTTCCTTTGGGCACTCCTGGGTGAATCGTCCCACACGAACGACTTCTAAGTCGGCCAGCAACACTGCAGCTAGCACGGGCAGCGCTGATGTACTAACAGACCTATAAGCCTTCGTGAGCAGAATCATTGCAGGCCGCTGGGTGCGCAGCAAAGCTCGCTTCACCACGAAGATGCTTGACCGGTGCCACCAAACTGCCGCAGCGTAAGTAAGACTTGCAACATAGGTCCCTGAATACAGGACCCTAAGTGCTTTGTACCGCACGCCCCAGGTCGATGAAGATATTCTCGACATCTTCCCGAAGCAGTTACTACCCCGCTGGCCGATAAAGTTCGCATGCTGCAAGAAGGAGCACCCTTGGTCAATCACCATCCCGAGTAACTTTGCCATGCTCACGTGCGCGATCGATTTATTGTCCATACGTATCGTTGGGGGGCGCTTGAATTTGCCTTTCAAGGTAAGTGTCTGCGACTTAGCAGCTGAGAAAGTCAGATGGTTCCGATGCCCCCATTCGGACACCGCCTGAAGCATATTGAAGCAACAGAAATAAAAAAAAAACTGAAGACTGATGATAGTTTATTTGTCGAACAGAGTTTCGGCTAATAGCAATGTTGTTCGTGCGAAAAAGGTAACACAAAATGAGCTCGCAGTCCCTTATATGTGCTCGGTCGGCTAGCAGGCAACGGCAGGGAGGCGATGACGTGGTGGCTTGGTATTGGCAGGCTTTTGGCGGGCTTGTAGCGTTGGCGTTGGCGGGCTTGGCTTAGAAATGGCGGCCGGTAGTGACGTAGCGTTACAATCGGCCATCCTGCAACAATTGCTCCCGCAATGGGAACACAAACGTAGGTTAGCTCTCTAATAAATCAATTAGGTCTTCAGTTTCTAGTTGCTCATCTGAACTGCTAGCGCTATCTGCAATTGGGGCTACACTATGATATGGGCGCAATGAGTCGGCGGCCACCAATCCTACAAAGTTCTTATAACCCCTAAGTCCCTTAATGCTCCTAATCCTGTACCTATCCTTGCCAACTACCTTGGTAACAATATATGGTCCTGAATACAAATCGTCTAATTTAGTATTTACTCGGGAGGCGCTACTGGTAGGGGCCTGTTTCCAGAGAACCAGGTCTCCCTTTTTGTAAACGCGAGGTAATTTTCGTCGTTTGTCAAAATTTTTCTTCATTTTATCACTAGCTTTGCTAATACGTTCGCTGGTCTTTGTCACGTCTAGTCTGAACTGGCACCGGTACGCGGTCAGGTATAGCTATATCGCAAATTGATCTGCCAGTACGTGCAAACATGAGATCAAAGGGTTTGAAACCAGTTGTGTTATTTAGAGTATTATTTATGCCCCATAATATATCAGGTAAGCAGTTGGCCCAATTATTAGCTGCTTCAGATGGGTCAGCAGAACGCAATGCATTTAATATAGTTCTGTTGGTGCGCTCCACTTGACCATTGGCCCGAGGGCATGCGATAGCATTTAGAGTGTGTTTAAATTGTTTATCGTTGGCAAACTTCTTAAAATACCTGCTAGTGAACGCTTTTCCATGGTCAGTTATGACTCGGTCGGGAAAGCCAAATAGCCCGAATATCTTTTTAAGAACCCTAATTGTTTCGACTGAATTTACTGTGCGAGTTGGTTCAGCAATAACAAATTTTGAAAAAGCGGCAGACATCACTAACATATATTGATATCCCTTATTCGTCCTACAAAAGGGCCCTAAATGGTCGATATGAACCATGCGCATCGGTTCAGTTGGTTTTGGGATGGGATGTAACAGTCCCTCTTTTCTCCCATGCTCACCCTTGCCATAAGCACAACTCAAACATGACATAACATATTTACGTATAAATCGTGTCATTTTAGGGAACCAATAATCATTCTTGATGAGTTCCGTACTACGCTTTACCCCTACATGACCTATGTCGTCGTGGTGCATTTGTAAAATCTTCCACCTAGCTAGCGAAGGGACAACCAATCTGTTTCCATACAACGTTTTACGGTATAGCCTATCATCAATCAGCGCGAAATTATTTGTTATTTCAGCACTAGGTACGCTACTCTTAATTTGATCTATAATCTGCTTTAATTTGTCGTCCTGAGATTGAACCGTATAAAACCAGTCGGTAACTTCAAGGCGGTTAATATTTACAGTATCTACAGGACACCTACTCAGTGCATCTACATGGCGCATACGTTCTTCCGGTCGGTATTCTATACTAATATCGTAATCTTGAATCAAAAGCCACCATCGGGCAATGCGTGGAATAAGATCGCGTTTGGTTAAAGTAGCCCGAACAGCTGTGCAGTCAGTAACGATTTTAGTTTGTTTACCTACTATATACACGCGGAACCTACGTAACGACTCCACCACTGCCAGGGTTTCAAGTTCATAACTATGATAAAAATAATTCTCTTTACTAGTTACCCTACTGTAGTACATTACAGGGCGCAGTGAGCCATCGGTTTGTTTTTGAAGTAAAATGCCGGCTATGCCAGATTTGCAAGCGTCAGTATGGATCTCCGTTGGCAGAGAAGGATCGTACAAAGCTAAAACTGGCTTAGAGCACAAACACTTCTTTAGTTTCTCAAAACTTTCACGCTGTTCATCCCCCAATTCCACACACTGCACTTTTTTGTTAAATCTGTGAAAGGTTTTGCAATAACGGCAAAATTGTGAATATATTTTCTAAAATAACTACAAAGGCCTATAAATTGACGGACTCCGTGAACGTTACTTGGCGTTGGAAATTGTGACACAGCTTGTAACTTACATTCTCCTAGTTGAATTCCGTCCGGGGAGATTTCATGGCCGAGATATGTTACTTTATTTTGCAAGAATGAGCACTTTTTCATATTTAATTTTAAGTTTTCGCAATCAAGTTTTTTTAATACAGTTTCTAATAAAACCAAACCAGACTGAACGTCAACTGAAGGTAAAAGTAAATCGTCTAGAAAAGCCAAAATTTCAGTTGTGGATGTCAAGGAACTTTCAAGTGTACCGTCATTGCGCACTGAATCGACTATTTTGTTTACTAAACGCATAAATACCGACGGCGCGTTCGCGAGACCGAATGGAACGCGAGTGTACTCATAGTGGCCTTGTGGTGTTACGAATGCTGTCTTATGTGTATCTTCAGGACAGATAGGTACCTGATGGTAACTTTGCGCCATGTCAAGACTTGTGAAGTACCGTTTTCCGGCTAACTTCGATATTTGGTCGTCTATATTAGGCAGTGGATAACGGTCTTTGACAGTTATGGCGTTAAGCGCCCTATAGTCGACGCAAAGCCTACGATCACCGTTTTTCTTCTGTACAAGAATAACGGGTGACGCAAAATCGGACTCAGACTCCTTTATGATACCGGCTTTAAGCAGCTCATTTACTTTGTTGTTTACAATTTCTTGTTCTTTATGCGAAAGCCTATATGGTTGGCGATAAATAGGCTGTTGAGTGGTAAGTTTAATTTTCATTTGGACTAACTGTGTACATCCTAACTCATGTGTATCACTGGCAAAACATTTGTTATAAAGTGTTAATAAATCTAATAGTTCCTGACGTTGTGTTTTATTTAATGGCCCAATCCTAATTGTATTTAAACCTACTCCGCCTATTTTTGATATATCAGAGACAATGCAAGTCGGCAAAATAATTTTGGCATTGGCTAAAATAGGCAAATGGCTATTAGAACTGACCTGTTCTTTGGCTTGGCATGATGGTAGATTTGGCTGCTGCTCCGCTTCAGTCTGCGGCTTCTGTTCATTCGCGGCACCCGGCAGCATCTGTCGTTGGTCACCTCCCGGCAGCGTCGCAGTAGTAGGGTTGGGTGGTACTTCGCAGCTTTCGGCCCTCACGAGTATTTCACCTGGCTGTAGTACGATATCTTTGCTTCCTGTGTTAATTATTTTCACGCCTTCGCCTTCTGATCCTTTTAAAATCATGGCCGGTAGAGAATAGGAGATATCTTGCAATTCGAAATGCCTAGCTTTAGTGACCACGTCGTTGTCACTTCTATTTCCTAATATGGATACTTTAATTACCGATGTTCCTGGGGGAAGACACTCTTTACTTGCCGTTACGATGTCGAATCGATCACGCTCTTCGATCACATCAAATGGATCCAAAATTTCAGTGACGCGATGTAATTTCACAGCTTTTTCACGTACTGTGAGAGCCATGCTATCACTATTGATTACCGGCTGTCCTATAAGCAGATGAATTCCTTCCATGTTTATATCGGTAAGATAGGCTTGACAGTGTAGTTGAATGTCGTCGATCTCTAACTCGAAACTGCACTACTCCGCGACTGGTTATAAAGCCACCAGAGAATCCCTTCAGAACTACATTAGTGGGCTTTATTATAAGACCCAATAGTTGAGATATTTGATGTGATAACACATTTACTTGGCTTGCGGTATCTATATAGGCCCTGATGAAAATTCCATTGGCTTTTACTACCTTTTTATAAATATTATTGTAGTTCTGCAACAGCTTTATTTGCTTCACATTGTGGTCGGCTCCAGAGGCGGACGAAGCGTCCAGCGGGGTAGCGTTGCATCGTGTGGCGATGTGACCTTGCTTGCCGCATTTAAAACAAGTCCGTAGGTCGGGTTGACTGCAATTCCGTAAAATGTGACCAGTTTTCTTGCACCGCGGACATGGGTCAACATCGGGGTTGACCATGGGTTTCTTTTCGTAGACATTTCTACTTACATCTTTGTTGAGCACTCGAGTATCCGGACTGCGATAGTCGTCGAGCGCACACAGGAAACCTTCGTAGAGTTCGTCAGGTCGCTCGCATTGGAATGCACGAGCGTTAGGTTGTAACGCCAAAGGTAATCCACGAATTATGCAAGAGACGCTTGCATTGTCAGATAAATTGCAGCGGAAACACAGAGCTACTTTTTCGTGGTAGTATTTTGTCATTGTCTCAGAGGGAAGTTTTTTTCTTTGCATCATTTCGTCCAATGAGTTGCTGTAATCTCGATGCTTGGGGAAAGCTCGAATCAGCATGCGCTTCCATTCGTCCCACGAGAAGTCATAGTTATCTAGACGATTGTACCACTTCCTTGCTTGGCCCCTCAACTTGTCTTGGCCCCTCAATTTGTCTTGGAGGTGGAAAGACTTGGTTTTTTCGTCCCATTCATGTATCTCACCTAATTGGTCAATCTTTTTTAGCCATGTTTTGACAGTGCAGTCTTCTCCATCAGGGTCGAATTCTGGTATCAGCGACGAGGCGCGGTGGCTCTTTATTTTACTAACCGAATGTGCGTCGTCACTTAGCCCACGGATGGCCCGGTGTACCTCATTTTGCAGCAAATCCTTTAACAATCTCTTGGCAGGCGGCGATGTGCGGTCATTATCTTCACATTCTTCGGTCGTCTTACTCTGCCAGCCAGGAGGGCGTACTCCACATCCATAGTCATGGTTGCGTTTCATTGTTCCTATCCCGCTTCTGAGTGAAGCAACAGAAATAAAAAATAACTGAAGACTGATGATAGTTTATTTGTCGAACAGAGTTTCGGCTAATAGCAATGTTGTTCGTGCGAAAAAGGTAACACAAAATGAGCTCGCAGTCCCTTATATGTGCTCGGTCGGCTAGCAGGCAACGGCAGGGAGGCGATGACGTGGCGGCTTGGCATTGGCTGGCTTTTGGCGAGCTTGTAGCGTTGGCGTTGGCGGGCTTGGCTTAGAAATGGCGGCCGGTAGTGACGTAGCGTTACAATATATTGTGCATCTCGCTCTATTTTCGCTCTGGTTGGTGCCTCGATCGCGATCGTGATATCGCGCCAGTGCCTCCCAGTAAATGCGGTATATTATACGAGATGTACGCTAACTTTCGTCAGTCATATTACGCTAGGGTCGACTCATTGCTTGATTTGGTTCAGTTTAAGGCAAAGGCTCCGTTGTTCGTAATCGACTGTTCAAGATAGAATGACAATTAAAACAGGTCCTGTTGATGTCCGGATAGAAATAGAATTTTCCGAGCAAATACCAGATAATACAACTACTTATTGCCTGATAATAAACGATAGGTTTTTTTGATTATAAACCTCTCAGTAAGAAAACTATCATGAATGCGATCGTGGATATACCTACAAGGATTCAAGAACGAGCAAAACCAGTTCGTTTAAAATGAAATAGCAGTCCTATGTGATAGGCGTGTATTTGTTCTTTTAATAAAACCACCGTATCCATTTTACGATAAAAAAACCGGCCAAGTGCGAGTCGGACTCGCACACCGAGGGTTCCGTACAAACCTGCAAGGTTTACAAAGTTCGTTCATTACGACAATCGAGTCATAACTGTGGTATTTTTATTGCAAAATGAAATTCATAACATTACAATGGGGAAAGATGGAGGAGCATAAATTTAAGAGTTTTTGCGTTGACTTAGAATATTTTTTTTCACGGGTTAAAGGCAATTAGATCTAAGTATTTGATATGAATTTCAACTTGATAGCTCTACGCGTTCATGAGAAAAAAAGAAATAAGTTTATATTTATTAAAAAATATATATTTTGTAATGTAACTAAAAATTTAAGGTTTTCGGAATTTTTCCTTTATGTGTGCTATAAAACGTTGCTTCATGCCAAATTTCAAGATTCTAGGTCGACTGGAAGTACCGTTTAGGTTTTGATTCCCTTGCGAGTACTTGCGAGTTTCAAAATATGCAGCTTAAATTGCTGTTTCTTTTGATTGCGTTGACATAGAAGTTTGATTTTGTTACAGCTTAAAGGTATTATAGACTTGAGTATTTGGTATGAATTTCAATTTAATACCTCTACGCGTTTATGAGGAAATGGGTAGTAAGTTTAAAATTATTAAAAAAAAATATATTATGTGATGTAACTAAAAATGTATGGTTTTCGTAATTTTTCCTTTATCTATGCTATAAGACGTTGCTTCGTACCAAATTTCAAGATTCTGAGTTCACGGGAAGCACCCTGTAGGTTTTGATTCCCTTGCAAGTGTCGAAAATTTGCGGCATAAACGGCTGTATCTTTTGATTGCATTGGCTTAGAAGTTTGATTTCTTCACAGCTTTAAGGGACAGTAGACCTGAGTAATTGATATAAATTTCAGCTTCATACCTCCACGCGTTCCTGAGAAAAAGGGTCTTGACAGACGGACGGACGGACGGACAACAAAGTGATCCTATAAGGGTTCCGTTTTTTCCTTTTGAGGTACGGAACCCTAAAAAAAAGATTAAAAGTAGTCTGGTTAGAAAAAAATAGAGGATTATTGTGGAATGAAGGAATAACGTCTTACTTTAATTACAAAAACCATATATGTGAATTTTTAAACAATAAGTGTATATTTCCTAAAGGATGTGAAAAAGTTATATGGTTAAAATAAATGTTTGATAATAAAAATGCAGTGTATAACTTAGAAGAAATTGTCCTAGTTTAGTTACATGACCAATATTCAAGTTCTTCCGATATTTTAAGTTGTGTATATCATGAAAAAATATGTGCTTTGAAAATTTTTTTGTGCTTGAATAAGTGGTGTAGAGCATGGTATTTTACATTCTGTAAGTAAATGAACTTTGATAACAATAAATTATTGTACCTAAAAAAAACCTGTTTTATTTCCTGTGTTTATTTTATGAGTGAACATAAAACTGTTTTGAATTCCTTGAAAGGTAGAATAAATATTGACTAGAAAACTATAATCAACGAAAGGTGGAAGGTGTATTTGAATCAAAGAATAGTTGAAAACTTGAACAATTGAATACTTGAAAAATATGATGAGAATGATTATGAATAAATTATTTTTATAAAACTAGTTTAAATTAGGTGCACCTGGATCTTTTTTGATCCAGGTGCCCTAATTTTAACCTACTGACGACGGGTCCACGGTCACGCTTATCGCAGCGGACCTCGCCGACAAGGTGAGTTTGCACGGCCAGCCCGTCACCATGCGCGCCCGAGGTGCATGGGATTCCGGAGAGTTGGTTTGTAATTCAGAGATATTAAATTTCGATGTGTCAAATAGTCAAAATCAGAAATTCAATGAACGGCCAGAAAGATTCATTCATTAAATTTGCCTACCCAATGTACCCACCCACAATGCCTACCCACAGCTCGCGGACGCGCCCCTTGCCGTACGTGTGCCGTGGACTCTGTGTCTCTTTCGTTCGCGGAGGAAAATAATAAATAAATAGAAATGACGTCTTGTACTGTTAAATGTGTGAACTGTAACATTGTTATTAATGAGGTGTTAGCATTTTTGCATAATGTGTTGGACTTCATGGATGTGGAAAGTTTGCATCAACTGTGTACATCCTCTTTCTCAGTGGACGATATTGTAAAAGCGAAGACTCTTCTTTTCGAGTCGATACCATCTAAGAAGAAGATGCCACTGCGCAGAAAAGAGAGAAAGAAAAGAATGTCTAAGGATCTGGACGATATTATTGCCGTTATGAAGAGTGATGAATCTGCTAATTTCCCAATTTTTGTAGCCAGGGATCTTCACAAACTGCCGCCGGTCACATTTGATCATGTAGATGTGACAAGACTCCTAAGGGATATCCTAAGTTTAAAAAACCAGCTAAATGCGTTGGAAGAAAAGGTAGTTACAACGGACAGATTCGAAATTCTAAGACAAGAGGTAGACCAGATGAAAAATGCGTCTTTGATTGACAAGTTCCCGTCGGGTTCCAAGGTAAACAAAAAACGAGGTGCATGTGTACAGAACAGTTTCGTGTTTGATAGTGGGCCCATTGGATTACAATACGAACCGCAATATAGGTCACTGGAGCAATCAGCTGACCAAAAGGCTACCGACCTGCCAACGGATTTCTCAACATTCAAACGAAACGCTGAGGCGACTGCCGTCCCTATCGATTGCCCGAAAACAGATGAAAGAGAATGTGCGAACGAGAGCAACCGTGAATACGGTGATTATTCGAGAGTGAGCGAGACGGAGCTGCGTGCGGAAGGTGTCATTATGGCCGACGAGACAGCCAATGGAGCGTCGGCGCAACCGGTCCTCACAGAGAACTGCGAGCGCGTCATCAATGCGTCCCCTACCATCGCAACCCACTCGGCCTGTAGCTCGAAGATTATCGTATCTAATAACAGTGCGCGAGCGCAGAGAGTTAACCAAAATATGAGTTGTGAACAAAAGGTAGGGGATAGTTATTCTGAATGGCAGGTTGTAAGAAATAAATCGGCTAAGCGTTATAAACTGGTGGGTCAAAAAATACCCGACTGCACACTAAAAAAAGAGTAAAACAAGCCCCACAATAATATTGATCAATCAAATGCTAAAAACTAATTATGTAATACCGTTTAAACAATACCTATATTAAAATACACTACAATATGTGTTCGTAATCGATAGTTAAATAAACAGAAACTTATTTTGAATACAAATTTACTGAATATAATTTATAAATGTTGATGGAAAGCATCGCAGGCGGGGACCAACAGAGGCTTACCAACAGAGGCTTATTTATAGTCATTTCGGTTGTGCACCATTTAGCAGAATTTTCGTTGGTGGCGGTCAAGGTGGTCCCCGCCTGCGATGCTTTCCATCAACATTTATAAATGGACGTAGTTATGCTACAACGTTCCAATCCACAAGGTGGTCAAAATCGAGTTTTCATGCTCAAGCTACGTATTTAGGACCGTTCTATCTACTGCTGAAGACACTGACACTCTTATCATAGTAATTATTGAAATAATTTAGCCGCCCAAACGATAAAACGTCCCAAAAGACCTAATTATATCCTTAAAACGTGTCAATTCATTTGGATCGTATTTTTTTATTCGTTTTGGAAAAAACAATGGTCCAGTCAACTTGGAACGTTTAATAAAAATGTATATTATGAAAATATCTATTTCTAAAAAACGTTCCAAGTACTTTGTAATGTTGAAAAGAAATTATAATGGTAAAAATAAACGATTCAAAACGTATGTACTAGTAGGAACATACATTTATCTAGTCTTGAAACGATCCAACACTTTTGTATTTCTTATAATATAAGGTGTTGTTAAAAAAAAAAGTATTATTTATTTTGCTAGGTAACAAACTGAAACTTGAAGGCAGCTAAAATAATTAGATTGGTCGTAATGAACAATTTTTTTTGTAATAGGTGGCAGACGAGCAGACGGATCACCGAGAATTGGGCTCCTGAATCGTAAGCGATGGCCGCCGCCCATAGACATATGCAACACAAATAGAGTAATGACAAAAGTTTGATTTTGTATGGTTGAAAAATAAATTATATTAGCTTAAACTATTACATACGTTACTTAATAAAGAACTTAGACACTGACCTGAAAAAAAATTGTAAATTAACAATGGTACTACATTATGCTCATAGTGCTCGCAGAAAAAAAAATATCTACTAGGTATCTTTGGTTTTTAGAATGTAGCTGTAATAAACTTTTTTTTTGCTGTTTATAAATGAATAAATATTAACTAAAGCCATATTTGAATACAATACTTAAAAATATAAAATGTCTTATAAGTTTGGAACGTTATCACTAAAATAATTGTAGTACAAAGAAGTGTTCTCAGAAATTATATTACAAAATTTTTAAAGGTGATACCAAAGAGTAGTAGTATCCGCGTATCACCCAGTATATATACTGGGTGATACGCGGAGAAAAGTCCGCGATGCACGCATGTTGGAAGGCTGCCAAGCATGACGTGTACATAGATAGGATCTTTTTCTTAAACGGCTGCAACTGAACTTTGCAAGTGGACTATTGGGTGGTTGTAAATTAAAGTCGGCACATTCGTATCTCACCAGCCTATTACGACTTCCGTAGCTTTTGAACTTACTCTACCTCTCTCCGAGTAGGTACCTACTCAGTGCATGCGAGTGCTTTTTTCGAAAGCTAATTTTGCGCCAATACTATCTAGGTACCTACTACATGTAGGTAAGTACATACATACAATACCAAGTTACTCATCTACCTGCCTAAACATATCTATATATATATAAAAGGAGAACCTGAGGTGACTAGGAATGCACCCACAGCCCAAACTACTGACCCTAGAAACTTTAAATTTGGGAAGAGGGTCCCTTTAATAGTAAAAGTGAGTTAAGAAGGTGACTAGGAATGCACCCACAGCCCAAACTACTGACCCTAGAAACTTTAAATTTGGGAAGGGGGTTCCTTTAATAGTGAAAGTGAGTTAAGAAGGTGACTAGGAATGCACCCACAGCCCAAACTACTGACCCTAGAAACTTTAAATTTGGGAAGGGGGTTCCTTTAATAGTGAAAGTGAGTTAAGAAGGTGACTAGGAATGCACCCACAGCCCAAACTACTGACCCTAGAAACTTTAAATTTGGGAAGGGGGTTCCTTTAATAGTGAAAGTGAGTTAAGAAGGTGACTAGGAATGCACCCACAGCCCAAACTACTGACCCTAGAAACTTTAAATTTGGGAAGAGGGTGCCTTTAATAGTGAAAGTGAGTTAAGAAGGTGACTAGGAATGCACCCACATCCCAAACTACTGACCCAAGAAACTTTAAATTTGGGAAGGGGGTTCCTTTAATAGTGAAATTGAGTTAAGAAGGTGACTAGGAATGCACCCACATCCCAAACTACTGACCCTAGAAACTTTAAATTTGGGAAGGGGGTTCCTTGAATAGTGAAATTGAGTTAAGAAGGTGACTAGGAATGCACCCACATCCCAAACTACTGACCCAAGAAACTTTAAATTTGGGAAGGGGGTGCCTTTAATAGTAAAAGTGAGTTAAGAAAGGTGACTAGGAATGCACCCACAGCCCAAACTACTGACCCTAGAAACTTTAAATTGGGAAGGGGGTGCCTTTAATAGTAAAAGTGAGTTAAGAAGGTGACTAGGAATGCATCCCACAGCCCAAACTACTGACCCTAGAAACTTTAAATTTGGGAAGGGGGTTCCTGTAATAGTGAAAGTGAGTTAAGAAGGTGACTAGGAATGCACCCACAGCCCAATACATACTGACCCTAGAACTTTAAATTTGGGAAGGGGGTTCCTTTAATAGTGAAAGTGAGTTAAGAAAGGTGACTAGGAATGCACCCACAGCCCAAAACTACTGACCCTAGAACCTTTAAATTGTGGGAAGGGGGTTCCTTTAATAGTGAAAGTGAGTTAAGAAGGTGACTAGGAATGCACCCACAGCCCAAACTACCTGACCCTAGAAACTTAAATTTGGGAAGAGGGTGCCTTTAATAGTGAAATTGAGTTAAGAAGGTGACTAGGAATGCACCCACATCCCAAACTACTGACCCAAGAAACTTTAAATTTGGGAAGGGGGTGCCTTTAATAGTAAAAGTGAGTTAAGAAGGTGACTAGGAATGCACCCACAGCCCAAACTACTGACCCTAGAAACTTTAAATTTGGGAAGGGGGTGCCTTTAATAGTAAAAGTGAGTTAAGAAGGTGACTAGGAATGCATCCACAGCCCAAACTACTGACCCTAGAAACTTTAAATTTGGGAAGGGGGTTCCTGTAATAGTGAAAGTGAGTTAAGAAGGTGACTAGGAATGCACCCACAGCCCAAACTACTGACCCTAGAAACTTTAAATTTGGGAAGGGGGTTCCTTTAATAGTGAAAGTGAGTTAAGAAGGTGACTAGGAATGCACCCACAGCCCAAACTACTGACCCTAGAAACTTTAAATTTGGGAAGGGGGTTCCTTTAATAGTGAAAGTGAGTTAAGAAGGTGACTAGGAATGCACCCACAGCCCAAACTACTGACCCTAGAAACTTTAAATTTGGGAAGAGGGTGCCTTTAATAGTAAAAGTGAGTTAAGATGGTGACTAGGAATGCACCCACAGCCCAAACTACTGACCCTAGAAACTTTAAATTTGGGAAGGGGGTGCCTTTAATAGTAAAAGTGAGTTAAGAAGGTGACTAGGAATGCACCCACAGCCCATACTACTGACCCTAGAAATTTTAAATTTGGGAAGGGGGTTCCTTTAATAGTGAAAGTGAGTACTAAGAAGGGATTTTTGAATACAATCCTTAAGGGGGTAAAAAGGGAGTTAAAAGTTTTTATGAAAGTCTGCCATCTTTGATGTTAGAAATGTGAACATTTGACGAAATAAAGAGTAACTAGATATTAAAAAGACTGTAAAAGGAGAGGTATCGAGTATTAATAGATCTAATCTTAAACAGCTGTAGCCTAAAGGAAAACCCATTGCTCCAGCTAAATTGGCTGATTTACGATCTATTTATAAATTCATTCCAGCAGATTGTTTGCAATTTTATAAAAACTTAAAAGCATCTGACGAAGCTATTGATGATGTTAACGGTTATGGGAAGGAACTGGATTTTGACCAAGATGCTGAATGATTTTCTAAATAAATATTTTTTTAATTATTAATATTGTTTTATTGTCTTATATGTATTTACTGTCGATAAAATATATATAAACTACTCAAATATAGTAACTTTTACACTTTGGAACGTTTTCTCAGATTAATTTAAATCCCACTTTCATATAAAATGCCTTTTTGTTAAAACGTTCCATGTACATTTTTTTTAAATTTGTATGGGTAATATTATTTTTTATCAATGAAAGGTATATGATAAAATAATATTTATTCATTTCGTATAGATGATACACACTACTCGGTTCTATATGCTACCATAAAAAAGTGTACCACAAAAACACAAAAACGCGATTTTCTCAGTTCGACCTTCGTGTGGATTGGAACGTTGTAGCATAACTACGTCCAAATTATATTCAGTAAATTTGTATTCAAAATAAGTTTCTGTTTATTTAACTATCGATTACGAACACATATTGTAGTGTATTTTAATATAGGTATTGTTTAAACGGTATTACATAATTAGTTTTTAGCATTTGATTGATCAATATTATTGTGGGGCTTGTTTTACTCTTTTTTTAGTGTGCAGTCGGGTATTTTGTTTTTTTAATAATAATTTTTTTTATTTATAACTTTTTAGCTGTTTTTATTTAACGAAAATGTTGTAGATGTAGAAGACTATGTATATGTAAGTACCATTTTAAATTATTTCGACCACATTTGGCTTTAGATTACGAGTGATGTTACTCCGCAACATAAATTTACCGCCAATCTGGACTGTTGGTAGTGAAGAAGAAAAAGAATTAGGTGAGTCATTACTGCTGAAGATCCCGCAAACGTTTAAGTTCAGTTAAAGAACATTCGTCGTGGGGCCGGTCCAACAGCTTTTTTGGGTCAAGTGTTTTTATTGCTAACCCAGCAAGTGTTTTAACACGGCTTAGGGCTACATAAGCCTGGCCCTTTGCAAACACGTTTGATAGGTCCACGACAGCCCGATCCAAGGTGGTACCTTGCAGTTTGTGTACCGTTACAGCCCAACAAAGTATCAAAGGCAGCATCCGACGTTCAATCTTCCCTTGTCCGCGAAGCGCATCAAAGTCGACAGTGGAGGGCTCTATGCGAACCCCCACACCCAATTCATTGCCCTTAACAGAACGATCGTCGAACTCTACGAATACTGCCTGCGGTAACTCACCTGGTTCTAACTGCTCTCTGCGAAGAGAAGGCCACTCAATTCTTCTTATGATACCCATAGCACCGTTCACCAGACCGTGGTTTACATTGATGTTGCGGCGTAACATCACGCGAGATCCAATTCCAATAGTTAGTGTGCCGAGAATGCCCCCTGTTTTGTTCGGGTCGTCAGAAATGTATTGTTTGCGAGGGCACTGACCGTAGGTTTTAGCTTCTAGGGAGATGTCAACAGCGTTTATTTGGTAGAGCTTTAACGATTTGCCCAACTTTTTAGTCATGGCTGAATTATAAGCATCGACTTGTTTCGTAGTAGGGAAAATTCGAACTGCCTCTCCATCGGCAAATGGACCTTCTAGTGGAATTCTGCGGCTGTCCAGGATCTCAAGTTGGTCCATCGTTAACTCACCAACACGAATATTATTGAGAATGTCCACAAAGGTATTGTCTCCTGCCTGTCTCATATTCTGTGGCAATTCACAAAAGCTGAACAATTGCCACAGATTTGTTTCACCAGTTAAGTTCGACGGCTGTCGGAAGCAGTAAGAACCACCGGTGATTCTGGAAACTGGTGGTAACTGCATGAGATTTCCAAACAAAATTACATTGATACCACCAAAGTTCCCTTGATCCTGTTTTAGTTGCTGGAGGCGAATGTGAATGTTTCGCAGTGTTAAGTAGGGCACCATTGATATTTCATCGATGATGAGCCAATTTATATGCCTCCACTTTTGTCGCTCCCTTTGCAGCCTTTCACCTGTTAGTGGGCGTAATGTTTCATTTCTTCCCTTTTCAATTGGTAGCGCAAAAGTGGAATGCAGTGTAGTTCCACCGATTAGTCTGGCTGCTACTCCAGTTGGTGCAGTAACAATCACGTTTTTACCTATTTCAGTGTTACTCAACCTACGAATTTGTTCAGTCATAACTTTTAAGGTAAATGTTTTTCCGGTACCAGCTCCTCCAGTAACAAAAACTAGTAACGGATCAGAATTTGACACGTCCAATAACTTTTGGGAAATTTTTTGAAACAGTTGTCGTTGACTCATGTTCAACGAAGCTACAAATGTTTCAAACTGATTGTCTGGCATGCCTATGTCAGTTGGTTCATCTTCGACTTCTTCGATCATAATATTATGACCGCCGTCGTCGAGTATGTGTTCAATAGGCTGAACGTCATTGTTGTCATTTGCGTCATCGTTTTGTTCCTCAACGGTTCCTGCTGCCAAGTTTTCTGCCACAATGCGGCTTATAGCTTGTTGGATCTCAGTTTCCCACCGCATCATAGTTTCGGCGTCAAAACCTTCTTGCAGCGGACGTAGTCGATGCCTTTTGGCCCAGAAAGCTTCTTTTGCAGTATTTAAACCATCCAACAACTCTTCCTCTGCTCGGAACGGAATATGAGTCAGGACCAATGAGTAGTAATATGCTTCTGGGTCTGAAGACAGCGTATAATAACGCGTTCGGAGTATAGCTGGACGTGTCCGCTTTTTCATCCTACCTACGTTGTCTAATAAGGTAATGTATCGACGACTAGACACGTCCTCATCCTCAGCATCATAGGCATCAGCATCTTGTTCATCCTCCTCTGTATCGTTTCTAGTAGAGGCAACCTCGTACCAAATCGCAAACTCACCTAAACTAAGTTGCTCCAGAGAAAGAGGTCTGTGAACGTACCTATCAAATACATTTTTGTACGGTTCGGAACTTTCTGTGTCAATCCTAAGCATTCGGTATCTTTGTTCAGGCGCGCAAGTGTTTACGAAAACACATTTACGTGAACTATCTCTTAATTTTAAATGACACAATCGAAACGCACATTCGTTGGCAGAGACTTCTCTGTGAGACAAGATTGCGTTTTGGATAGCAAAAACCAGCCGTCCCAAGTTGCTTCCACCGCGGTCTCTTACAGCACTTATAGCTTGCCTTATTGATCTAGAGACCTCTGCAGGTTCAGCTTTTGAGATATACTTTGAGATGTAGTACGCCACACCTAAAGCTGACCCGCAAGGCTGTAGATCAATATTGGCGCGCCACAGTTTTAATAATCTCGAATTGTAGCAGTTTATCATGGTTTCCGAATCTGTTTTTTTTAATATATAAAATCTTCCACCATTTCTCATTGCTTGCTCGTCGTCTAAGATTGTAGTGTTTTCAGACACTGGTCTCGGGAAAGCGAATCTACAAACGTTTCGGTTATTTTTGAAGCATGTTTGAGTGTGTCGATGTGTTTGTAACTGAACGACTAAATCATGCATCTCTGAGTCGTCCTCAGCGTCGGGAACCTCACACGTGACAACACGCTCCAGCAACTGAATACCTTCAGGGGTGTCAAAAGCCGGCATATCAGCACACCATAAAATCATGTGAACGTGAGGGCTACCTCGTAGCTGAAATTCTATGCGCCACCAAAAATCAATAATTTTCTTTCCTAAAATCGGATCCTCTTCTCTTCTCAGCCTAGTAAACAAAGTGTTTAGGCGCAACATAAATTGTCTTGATAACGTGACTGGGTAGGACTCGACAAGGTGCTGCTTTTCAAGGAAGGTCAAATCTTCAAAAGAAAAATTTGGGCGGCCATCGGCAACTAAAAGGGCTTTTAGCATGTCGGGCCAATTTAAATCGTTACAAGAGAGAGTAAGAGTAGCATGTTATTGGGCGGACTATATCGCCTTTCGGTCGCTTGAGCTCCCTTCAGGCGATATAGCAGCCCAATAACATTATGGATACAATAGTCTAAAGAAACGATAGGAGTGCGACCGAACCATCGCTTCATTTAAATTTCCATACCTTTCGGCGGCTCAAGCTATCGCTTGAGCTCTTTTAGACGATATACCGACCCAACATCATATGGATATAATAGTCTAAACGAATACTCATGCATGCTGATTTGATTTATTCCGAGATAACACGCCGTAATGAGACGATGAGCCTTATACTCTCCCACTCCAGTGTAGTGTAGTGGTCTCGAAAATCAAGTCGTCACTACTATGATGGGATTAGGCTTAAATAATCACCACTCTTGCCTAATGCGTTGGCGGTTGATCAGACACAATTACTTGACCATTGAATTATTTCTATTTTTTGTTTACAAATTATAGGCACATAGCACCGGTAGTAACTGTCTACCTAAGCACCTTTGCGCAACACCCGAGCCATGCGCAATGCGCGGTCGGAAATGCAACGTGACACCGCGCCTAAGTAGTTACCTATTTTTTGTGCCTTGTGCACCCGTTTCTGATATTTTATTTTGATTAATAATTAAGGGCCAGTTTGGATCAGTGGTAGTGAATGCCACCTCTGGTCCAAGGTTGCGGGTTCGATTCCCGCACGGTACAAACATTTGTGTGCATGAACATGTCTGTTTGTACTGGTCTGGGTGTTTTATTTGTATTATAAGTATGTATTTGCCAAAAAAACCGGCCAAGTGCGAGTCGGACTCGCACACCGAGGGTTCCGTACAAACCTGCAAGGTTTACAAAGTTCGTTCATTACGACAATCGAGTCATAACTGTGGTATTTTTATTGCAAAATGAAATTCATAACATTACAATGGGGAAAGATGGAGGAGCATAAATTTAAGAGTTTTTGCGTTGACTTAGAATATTTTTTTTCACGGGTTAAAGGCAATTAGATCTAAGTATTTGATATGAATTTCAACTTGATAGCTCTACGCGTTCATGAGAAAAAAAGAAATAAGTTTATATTTATTAAAAAATATATATTTTGTAATGTAACTAAAAATTTAAGGTTTTCGGAATTTTTCCTTTATGTGTGCTATAAAACGTTGCTTCATGCCAAATTTCAAGATTCTAGGTCGACTGGAAGTACCGTTTAGGTTTTGATTCCCTTGCGAGTACTTGCGAGTTTCAAAATATGCAGCTTAAATTGCTGTTTCTTTTGATTGCGTTGACATAGAAGTTTGATTTTGTTACAGCTTAAAGGTATTATAGACTTGAGTATTTGGTATGAATTTCAATTTAATACCTCTACGCGTTTATGAGGAAATGGGTAGTAAGTTTAAAATTATTAAAAAAATATATATTATGTGATGTAACTAAAAATGTATGGTTTTCGTAATTTTTCCTTTATCTATGCTATAAGACGTTGCTTCGTACCAAATTTCAAGATTCTGAGTTCACGGGAAGCACCCTGTAGGTTTTGATTCCCTTGCAAGTGTCGAAAATTTGCGGCATAAACGGCTGTATCTTTTGATTGCATTGGCTGAGAAGTTTGATTTCTTCACAGCTTTAAGGGACAGTAGACCTGAGTAATTGATATAAATTTCAGCTTCATACCTCCACGCGTTCCTGAGAAAAAGGGTCTTGACAGACGGACGGACGGACGGACAACAAAGTGATCCTATAAGGGTTCCGTTTTTTCCTTTTGAGGTACGGAACCCTAAAAAGTATTACATGTATACATTTGTAATTCCACTGTTGATTCTGGTATCCGTAACACAGGTGCTTGAGCTACCTATCTCGGAGTCAGATCAATGTATGTGGTGTTGAGAATTATTATTATTATTATTAATCTCTAATTAATTAATAACTGTTGTTTATCACTCCAAGCGCTATTTTTTTATCTGATAGGTGGGAGATGAACAGACGGATCACCTTTGGTAAGCAATTGTCGCTACGCAACTCCGCTGGAGTTATTAGTGTGCTGCCTACCTTTGAAGCTCCCCTTTTCCCCAGATTGGAACTCCGATACTCTCACTCACTCGGCGAAACACAGCACAGACGCTGGTTCACGCCGGTTGTCTGGGAGACCTATCTATCTCCGGTCGAGCCGACCCATTCATGCCGAAGCATAGCTCTTCCAACAATTTCTATGAGAAAGGTAGCAGTCAATCAGACGGATTCAAGCATAAGGCTCGCTTAATGATCGGTTTTCTGTGAGACCGTGGTATATCTCCGATCGCGCTAGCCCATTCATGCCGAAGCATGGCTCTTCCAACGATTTCTATGCGAAAGGTAGCAGTCAAACAGACGGATTCAAGCATAAGGCTCGCTTATTGATCGGTTTTCTGTGAGACCGTGGTATATCTCCGATCGCGCTGGCCCATTCATGCCGAAGCATGGCTCTTCCAACGATTTCTATGCGAAAGGTAGCAGTCAAACAGACGGATTCAAGCATAAGGCTCGCTTAATGATCGGTTTTCTGTGAGACCGTGGTATATCTCCGATCGCGCTGGCCCATTCATGCTGAAGCATGGCTCTTCCAACGATTTCTATGCGAAAGGTAGCAGTCAAACAGACGGATTCAAGCATAAGGCTCGCTTATTGATCGGTTTTCTGTGAGACCGTGGTATATCTCCGATCGCGCTGGCCCATTCATGCCGAAGCATGGCTCTTCCAACGATTTCTATGCGGAAGGTAGCAGTCCAACAGACGGATTCAAGCATAAGGCTCGCTTTTGATCGGTTTTCTGTGAGACCGTGGTATATCTCCGATCGCGCCGGCCCATTCATGCCGAAGCATGGCTCTTCCAACGATTTCTATGCGAAAGGTAGCAGTCAAACAGACGGATTCAAGCATAAGGTTCGCTTATTGATCGGATATCTGTGAGACCGTGGTATCTCTCCGGTCGAGCCGACCCATTCATCCCGAAGCATGGCTCTTCGAACGATTTCTATGCGAAAGGTAGCAGCCGAACAGACGGATTTCAAGCATGAGGTTCGCTTATTGATCGGTTTTCTGTGAGACTGTGGTATCTCTCCGGTCGCGCCGGCCCATTCATGCCAAAGTGTGCCTCTTCCAACGATTATTATGCGAAAGCAATCAAACAGACGGATTTTCAGAATAAGGTTGGCTTATTGAACGGTTTTCTGTGAGACCGTGGTATCTCTCCGGTCGAGCCGGCCTATTCATGCCAAAGCATGGCTCTTCCAATGATATTTATTCAAAAGGTGGCAGTTGAACAGACGGATTTCAAGCATAGGGTTCATTTTGTAACATCTGTATCATGTGAATTGCAAGTAAATAAATAAAGATTGAACTACCTATTGACATAATAATATTATTTTTTTTAATTAATACTAAAAAAAGAAATATCTAAGTGACTATGGAAAATTTCATTGAAACTAATCGAGGTCAAACAAATAAGCGATGCATTTAGGAGACATGTGTTTTGAAATTGCATGGTTGCAATATTCATCGTAGCGCTTTTAAAACCTCCTATGTGTTAACACATACGATATTTTGCAGTCACGACGAAGTATTCGTAGGGCTGGCAATATTTTGAACGTACACCTAGTTACCTACATATAAAAAGATTAGTTCTTTACTACTAAATATAGTGAAATTACTGCAATATCGGTAATTTAGGGTTCTGCGTACAAATAATAAAACCTCTCTTACCAACTTATATTAAAGCTATAAGTAGCAAAGAAGTATTTTTATAAAATATTTTAATTAACTTTAAATAATTCTTTTCTTTGTTCGTATTTACAAACAAACCAAATATGTATATTTTGTATCCTGTTAACATGACAAGATAACATGAGACATCAGTAAGGATATTACTACTGAAAACTAGGATTTAGTTGAAATCGCTTTAATCCATACTAATATTATAAATGCGAAAGTAACTCTGTCTGTCTGTATGTTACTTTCACCTCCAAATCACTGGACCGATTTTGATGAAAATTGGCTCAGACTTAGATAGATATGACCCTGAGAATGAACATAAGCTGTAACTTTTTATCGTGGGTAAACCACTCATTTCCGTGAAATATTTTTTCCCTAACTCATTTTTCTATGTAGGTAAATAATTCAGTGAAATATTTATTATTAAACTATGAAAATTATCTTCGTAAAAAAAACTCCTGCCCAGAGTTACTATCTGATGTGGACGAAGTCGCGGGTAGCAGTTATTTAGTAAACTTTCAAAATTATATTTTATTTTTATGAATTCGGACACATTTCATTTTATTTGCAAAGCTACTACGGAAATCACTATGTAGACAGCCCTATGCATTAAAGCAACCTAAGCAGTAATTGCTCATTAAAATCGGGCGTAGCATTGATTATCACCACATTATCGTCAACAAGTACCAAGTGCTACAACGTTTAGTCGCTAGTGTCCGCTGATCTTCTGCACACCGCTACCCAAGTGCTGCTCAAGAGCCGTCTAAGTGCTGCTCAAGTCCTGTCCAAGTGTTTATCAAATCTGCTCGAGTGCCACTCACAAGGTAAAATGTAAGTCTAATAAACCTTTTTTTTTTACAGTTCTCAGCACATGACTTGTTGACTGACCATAACGAGACTACTAAAGAACGAGACAGATTCTGTCTGATGAACAGTGATTTTATTTGAAAGACTGAGATATTTCATTTGATGTACTGAATTCTACAAACATTATTTCATTAATTCTTTCCTTTCATTGCAGGTCTGATTCAGAGTTTGAAACCGTACTTGGAGGAAGCTCAACCTCCTCTGCTAGAGCCGCGACCTCACGCAAGAATACGAAACGGAGGAAGACTGCGCCTACGACATTAAGGTATGTCTTCAAAGCGCACCGCGTATGTGGAATTCAATGTGTATTCCCATACGAGTCCCGCTCGCACGGTATTCGCTCCGTATCCGCGATGCGCTATGACTAGGAACGCAGCCAAAGTTGATATACTGACAATTTTATTTTAGATTGTTTAACAACATTATTTATTGACTTCTTGTAATTTTTTCCAGATCCGATTCCGAGTGCGAATCTGTTCCTCCAGCAGTGCCGAAAAAGAAATCTATCTCTACGCAACGGTAAATACATTCTTGTTATTGTTTTCGTATGTGATAAGTGGCAGATAAACAAACGGATTACCTGATGGTAAGCGATTGCCGCTGCCCATGGACACTTGCAACACCAGTGGAGTCACTGTGTGCTACCAACTAGGATTGGGCCTCCGGTACCCTCACTCACGCAGTGAAACACAGCACGAACGCTGCTACACGCCGGTTAATGCCGAAATGCTTCTCTCTGATTGTCAAATATTATGGTTATGTTCGAACATAATTTATGATAGGTTTGTGCTGTCTAATTACGAGTATATGTGTGTATCTGTAATAGAAAAGGATGGTCATTTACGTTAATGTTTATTTTTTACAGATCGTTGTCGAAGAGTAAGGATTTGTTTGGACTACTATCGGACGAAGACGCAACCGCTGAATCCGCCCAGCAGCAGAGCGAGCGCCGCAAGTTGGACAGCAGCCTGACAACTAAGGTTGCAAACGGCGCCGTGCGGAAGGTGGCTCAGCTCGCGGGCGCATATTACGTGGAGGTGCGCGTGTATAACACCCGAGACGCGCTCAAGGCGGCGCCGGAGGAGCGGTACAAGAAAGCACTCGTTACTTTGAAAAGCCAGCTCAACACCGATACGCCGGAGTGGCGGAACCTTCAGCGGTTCATGACGGGTGCTAAGCTTCTCTTCGAAGATAAACCATCTCTATTTTATAGTGATAAAATAAATTTTAAGTAATACCGTAGTTTAGATAAAATAATAAATTTAATTTTTATTTAGTCTTTTTTATTTTTCATTCCAAATTCCTAATGTTTTATAGTCAAACCCATCAAATTTTGTTCACATAATTAGTTTTTGTAGGTTCAGGTTAGTAATTGGTTCTTATAAGTTTCGTTTTCCTAGTTAACTTTAGATTTGATTGTTTTGGCTATAAAAGTTAGGGATTTTTAGTTAATTAATTGACTAAAGTGTTTGGAAGACGTTCAAGCAAGTACATTCAAGCGAGACCTTTGGCTCAGCACGGCTCGACGACCTTGCTTGTGTTGTGAGTTGCCAACACACAGACTAAGCGCGGTCGTAAAACCGTACTTGTAATTTGAACGTGTTTCAACGCTTTTAGGTTTAGTTAAATATTTATTTCAGCTTGAAGTAAGTTGTAAGTTTTACTGATTATTAATAATAATCATGCCTTATTGTACAGCTTGTTGTTTAGCCGTGAAAAATAAACATTGGATTGGACATTTGCGAAGTAGAGCGCATAAAAATAAATGCGTGAGTTCGATCGAAGATGGAATTTTTAGTATCGCTTCTGCATTCAAAGGTCGAATCGCTTCCTATAGAATACTTGCAACCGGTGAACATGAATCGTCCACACCGATCGCATTTTTACGTAGTATACGTGATAAATTATTAATGCTTATAAACAAATTATTAAACAAGTATATCAGCATAAAGATAAACTTAGAGTTTTTTGCTAATTTCATTCTACTCAAAAGTAGCAGTTCAGAAATGAAATCGTTTGCTACCGAGAATTTAATAATATATCGGAACTTCGATTACGATCAGCTATTTGAAGCCATCGTTGATAAGTTGTGTAAGAAGGTCGAAGAATTTCAAGACCGTGACAGTGGGTGGGCATTTTTAAACAATGTTTATATTGAAATAAACATAAATAAGTTCGATCCATTATGCGGTTCCGGCGCAACTTATATAGATTTGCCATTGAATTTAAAAAAGAAAAAAGCTTGTATTAATGTTCGGAACAAAGACAACTGTTGTTTTTTATGGAGTATTGTAGCAGCGCTCTATCCTGCTAAAACCAATTGTGATCGCACTTCATCTTATCCTCACTTTGCTGATGTCCTGAATGTTGATAATTTAAACTTTCCCGCCACTTTCGCAGATATAAAAACATTTGAAAAAAATAATACCAGATTAAGCATAAATGTTTACTCTTTAAAAAACGGTCGCATTGTAGGACCAATTTATAGAACCGAATTCAAAAGAGAAGTTAGAATCAATCTGCTCTTATTAGAAATTGGAAATAAATCACACTACGTTTTAATAAAGAATTTGTCACGTCTTGTTCGCACTCAAATAACGAAACATCATGGCGCGTTATATTTTTGTGATGATTGTTTGCTCTTCTTTTCATCTGAAAATAAACTTGACGAACACATTTGCGGCGGTGTGTCCACCGTTCTTCCCCGACAAGGTAGCTATCTTCATTTCAAAAATTTTAATCGCAAACAAGACGTTCCGTTTGTTGTATATGCTGATTTTGAAACTTTACTTATTCCGATAATGACCTGTGAACCGGACTCAAACAATAGTTTCACCTTAAGTCACAAAAAGCACTTGCCCGCGGCCTTTGCTTACTATATTGTTTGCTCCTTTGATAGTAGTCTCAATCGTTTTGTACAATATCGCGGAAATGACTGTGTCCAAAAATTTCTAGAATACTTGTATAAAGATATAAAAAGAATTTGTGATGTTTTAAGTGTTGAGGTACCCATGGTTTTAAATGAGAAAGATGCCGAAATGTTTGCTCGTTCTGAAGTCTGCCACATCTGCAATAACCCTTTGATTTTTGATAAGGTACGAGACCACTGTCATTTGACAGGTCGCTATCGAGGTGCTGCTCATCAGCATTGCAATTTACAATACAGTTTGCCTAAGCTAGTTCCCGTTTTCTTTCATAATTTAGCAGGCTATGATTGCCATCTGTTCATTAAGGAATTAGCTGATAGTTTAGGTCCCATAAAAGTAATACCTAAGAACAAAGAAAACTATATTTCGTTCACAAAATTTGTGAAGATAGAAGACGGCAAATTTGCTCAAATTAGGTTTGTGGACTCTTTTAAGTTTTTGGGCACAAGTTTGGAGAAATTAGCAAATGGTTTAGATAAAAATAATTTTATACATTTAAAACAATATTTCTCGAAAGAACATGAATTTATTCTGATGACTCGTAAAGGCGTGTATCCCTACGATCACATGGAATCATGGAGATCGTTTTCTGAGAGACAACTACCTCCAAAAGAAAAGTTTCACAATGCACTAACTGATGAGGGTATTAGTGATGAAGATTATTTACACGCGAAAATGGTTTGGGATACTTTTAAAATAAATAACATGGGAGAATACACCGATTTATATCTTAAAACTGATGTTTTTCTATTAACAGATATTTTTGAAAACTTTAGAGCGATTTGCAAGAAAAATTATCAGCTAGATCCTGCTTTTTATTTAACAGCTCCGAGCTTATCGTTTGACGCAATGTTATTAAAAACAGGCATAGAATTAGAGTTACTTTCAGATTTAGAAATAATACGTCTTGTACAAAAAGGAATCAGAGGTGGAATTTGTTTGTGTTCTACTAGACATGCCGAAGCAAATAATCTTTATATGAACAATTATGATGATACTAAGCCTGATTCTTTTCTTGTGTACATTGACTGTAATAATCTATATGGTTTTAGCATGTGTCAGTCTTTGCCCGAATCCAATTTTAGATTTTTAGATCAGTATGAAATAGACCGATTACAAATTGAGAATGTATCAGATGACGCTGATTTTGGATATATACTTGAAGTTGATCTATCGTATCCGGAACACTTGCATTGTGCACATAATGACTATCCATTTTGTGCAGAAAAGTTTGTACCACCCGGTGGTACGACTTCTAAATTGATACCTAATTTATATTCAAAATATCACTATGTCATTCATTATGTTTACTTAAAAACGTGTATCAGACATGGACTTATTTTAAGGAAAATTCATAGGGTTGTTACTTTTAGGCAAAGTAGATTTTTAGCTGAATATATTAACCTTAATACTGAACTAAGAAAAAAAGCTGTAACACCATTCCAGCAAGATCTTTTCAAACTTATGAATAACTCTGTATTCGGGAAAACGATGGAAGATACAGAACGTAGAGTCAACGTTAAATTGGTAACGCATTGGCAGGACACCACCAACAGTACCAAGCGTTGTTTGTCTGCTTCTAAATTAATTGCACGACCAAATTTTCACAGTGCAACAATTTTTTCTGAAAATTTAGTTGCTATTCAGATGAAACCGGAACGAATCATATTAGACAAGCCGATTTACATAGGTTTTGCCGTTTTAGAACTATCTAAAAGTCACATGTACCAGTTTCATTATTCTGTAATAAAACCACACTACAAAGAGCGAGTAAGATTATGTTATACAGATACTGATAGTTTTATCTATGAAATAAAAACATTCAATTTCTACGACGATTTGAAACTTCATTTCCTAAAATATTTTGATACCAGTAATTATGATCCACATAATCAATTCGGCATTCCAATTAAGAATAAAAAGGTACCCGGCTTATTTAAAGATGAACTTGGAGGAGATATTATGACAGAATTTGTGGGACTGAGATCTAAATTATATTGTATCAAAACTGACTCTAAAGTTATCAAAAAAGCAAAAGGTATAAGAAAAAATGTAATTAAAGACTTGGAGACATGTGATTATAGTGATGCGTTACTAAATGATAAAATGGTGCGCAAAAAAAATATTCTATTCAAATGTATTAGGCATGAAATATTCACTCAGGCAGTCAATAAAATTGCTTTATCTAATGCTGATGATAAACGTTTTATTATGCCTGACAAAGTTTCCACAAAATCATGGGGACATTACTCTTTGATTTGAATAAATCTTTGATTTGATTTTATTCAAATCATTATGATGTATTGATTTACATTCAAGCTGAGATAAATGTTCCATTTAGTATTAAGATTGATGATAGTTATAAGGATTATTATAAGTACTATAAATTTATAGAAGAAGTATTTGTCACTGTAAGGTTTTTACTTAATTTAACTATAAAATGTAATTGTTTTGTATAAACGTCTGTTTGATTGCCAAAATAAATACAATAATTTAGTAAACATTGTAGGTGGAATAAGAATTGAAAAAAATAAAATTCCATATCTAAAATTCATGTTTTTTCATTTCCTGTTATAAGTACCTATATGATTACATACTGACAGTGAAATTACGTAATGTAAGGTGTGAATAACACATTAAGTTTGCGGCACGTGTGTGCACGTGTTTGTCTGTAAGCAATATTTTTGCAAGCGCACTTAATTTTTGCAAAGTCAGAAATTTGCTCACATTACTTGTATAAGTTATTGGGTATTTTTGATTCATTAATTATATAGCACTGAACGAGTACAGACGAAAAACTTCTGATCAGTTCAGAATCAGTTTTTGTAAGTATATTAGTTATTATTTGTAATGTCTTAAATTATCTATACCTATCATTCATTGACTAACATGTTTTGCTTTTTTCAGATCATGCAGAATACTATCGATTCAGACATCATGCTATCGCAATATGTTGATGACCCATGGGAAGGATTGACACAGGCATGTCAAGAGTTAGCTGAACAGCATTATATCAACGAGCCTACCACTTTGCGGGAAAGGAAAGTTAGGAGGAAGACTGAGCCTATGAAGAAGAAGGCTCGCTTATCCAAAAAGCCGTATGAGTCGTATGTCATGAACAGGGACCGAACAAAAGGCATTCGACTTATACAGATTAGAGTATGTGACCTGACAAGCGAGCCTTCCTATTCAATGTCACTAGAACCCGACGAGCAAAACGATAATGGAGAGAATGTGTTATACAGAGCACAATATGTGGTGGCTGATCCTGTAGACGAGATTATGGATTTGACGGATACAGTGATAAAAAAAATTTCTAAAAAGCTATGTAGCGATAACTTATAAGTTAAATTTTATTATTGTAGTTTTACCGCTATTTTATTTTTGACTAATAAAACATGTAAATAATTAATAACTTGTGTTTCATTTATCTAGGGTTGATATTTAATGATCTAAAGAAGTTGTAAAGAATAAAAAAGCAATCTATGTCAAAGAGTTTATTAAAATTTAATTTTCATAGCACCATTTTGTAAACACATTACATTTTAAACGCTCACGGCGTTTGGAATGAAAAATGCAGTGAAAGCTTTAGTTAGGTACTCTTTTTTATTTAAAGTATATAAAAACTAGAACACTTCTTTCAATAAAATATCAACTATTAAATTTTATTACAAACAAACAATTAAATGACTACATTATTTTCTACACACCATTTTTTAATACACAAAACATTTTTCAAAGCACAATATTTTATGTGGTTAAAACAATTGTATGCAAACATATCTTTACAGTATAGTTTACTTAGAGTTTCTAGATTAGGTATTCCTGTTTTACTAATATCCGAAACATTTTCATGTCCACATAATTCTCGCACCCATTTAACTTTTTCTTCTCCTTTCACTATAATCTTGCGTTCCCGCAAGTAAGGTTTGATGAGTCTTTTAAATTCTCTGTAGTCAATATGTCCCTCACTCCATCGGAATCCTCTGTTTCTTTCTAACCACCAAACGTGCTTCCTTTCTTCGAGAGTAAGCGTAGAGAATGGATATGGTGGTTTAATTAAAAATATTTGAGTGTGTTCTGATGTGCCTATAACTAATTCCTTTACTATAAACTCATTATTCTGATCTTTAAAGCCTTGCAAGTCCACAATAACCGAATTCATGATAGTTTCCTCACAATATTACTTAAAGGCTTATATTCAAATAAGCAATCGTTCAGTATCAAACAATAGGCGGAAGTCTGATCAGGTATTTCCGCGTCGGCTTCTATTTCAACTCTTACATCAACAACAGTCGTTTTCAAATGATCAATTTGGCGACTACAATCAATTACAAAAATTGGGGCCGTTTCTTTGAAAGACTTCAAATTCATCAAAGGTTCGGGTCGACGTCCATAATAAGACTGTTGAAATCTTGCATATTGTTCGTATATTAATGAATATTTGTTTTCAGAAAAACTAATGTTTAGACTTTCGTATGGATAGTAGGTTGAGTTTAAGAAAACTCTTACGTCACGTATATTACAATGATCGAATTCTGCCATTGACATAGTGGCATTATGTTTACGATTCGTTTGTAAAGCTATCACGACCATACGCGGTTTTTCAATCTGTGAAGAAGTTTTAATAGACCAAGTATGTTTTCGGGTTTTAGGCAATAATGGGTATTCGTACAAGTCCCAATTACGAAATGCAAGTGTTATCGCTCGATCTCTTTCTAAATGTTTTAATAAATTAATTCTTTCACGGTCTGATACTTTAACATGCGGAACTCGCCAGACAATTTTATCTATAATTATATCTTGTACAACTTCCCCGGCATTTAACTTCAAAGCGTTAAGATTTGTGTTACTTCTCAAAAGAACTAATTCATGTTTACAATTAACAATGATTTTTTCATAATCTTCTGCGAATCCTAATATTTTATTTAGTGGAATAGAAGCTGAAAATACACCATTATTAGTATTGGATATACCACTAGGGGACCAACCCCAAACATTTGCACATTTAGACTCGTTATCATTTAACGATAAATAAGATTTTATTGTCGTTGTAATGCCTGCATTTTTTATTCTATCTATTTCAATACCGTTTATTTCATAACGGATGTCTTGAAATAAAAATAAGGCTGGATTGTTAGCGAAATGCACATTTGATACTCTTTCTTTTTCTTTTGTACTACTGTTATGTTTGTACACATCAGCTCTGCCCTCGATATACAAACTGCTGAGCGCGGGTAGCACGTACAAATCTTGCTGATTAATGGGTATCCGTATTTCATCATTTTTGTTGAAACTTGTTACATATGGCTTGTATGAATGAAATTCAAAACTTTCAATGCTGTTGTCATGTGATGGAGATTGAGCAATATTTAAAACATTCATTTTAGCAATCCAAGTATCTTTAAAAAAGCCTTATTTCTTTTGGTCAGCTTCTTTTTAGTATGGAGTGGTGCTCTTTTATGCAATGTTTTTTTGGAACTGATTTGATTTCGAGAGACAGCTGGGTTTTTATAGAAATTTAACATTTTTTCCTGAAGTGTAAATACAGCTGTACTTCTTCACCACGTAGGTTAATTTGTTTATTTTCTCCGTCTAATAATCTTATATTGATAGCACTTATTGAACTATGATTAACAGGAAAGTAGATTAAGTTTTTAGGTATTTCGATTATTCGGTAGCCAGGTGGCACATTTGGCACAAATTCATAAATTATATGACTTGCTTTCCCGTTCACAAATGATCCGCTCACAACATCACATTCGATGCGTACTATTGTCGTAGGTAAAATGTTTACGGGATACCGAGATTCGGTTTTTATATTCGCTTTTACAGTTTCAAGTCCAAACCCCAAGATCTTGCCAATCGAATCTGATTTATCGAAACAAACATCTTCCGAACAGAATATACAAGTTTTCAAAGTATTGTTATTGGCAGTTAGTTTCAATGTAGCATTTTTTATGTTACTTTGAAGATAATCACAAATGTCTTGTAATTCATACGATCCTTCAGGTATTTTTATTACTCCATCATTTCCGTAATAAAATTTATTGTTTCTTTCATCTATATTAGGAATAGAGTTAAACGTAGAAAAATATAGAAGACCGCACACATACTCCCCCCTCAATTCTAATGTAGGTGAGTAATTTGTTATTGAAGAAGCGTCTCTACCAGTTATAGACACAGTGAAAGACATGATTATGCTGATAAAGATTCTTTATTTTATTCATTATTTAAACGTTTTTTCCAATAGTTTTTTAAAAAATTTAAACAGAGATGACCACAATTTACAGTGCCAAACATTTGATATTGTATAAAATTATAACTAATTGACATGTTTCTTAGATAACTTATTAATTCTAATGGAGGCTTTAAGTCACCAAAACTATCAAAGTATTCGCAGTAATCATTTTCTTTAACGTAGGCTACCCAGTGTGTTCCTGAATTATCAGAGCTATCCAGATTTAAAACCGCACATTCTATTTTTCTTGGTTTCTTTGGAAGTGTATTTCTCATAAATACTCCTCGGAAATATGGAATATCAGTAGCATGCTCTAATATATCTAAATCTGTCAGTGCACGTCTAGGCAGCCGTTTAACTAGTTTTTTGATGGTTTTAAATATAACCCAGCACCCTTTTTATGAGGTTTGATGTATAATCCCTTGCCAAGAGCCACAGATTCCATCATCCTGTTATGACGTTCAGACTCTTGAAGACTTTTCTGAGCAGCCTTAGAGTCGTTCACTGCTTTTGCTATACCAGCAGCCCCACCTGCCAAAGAACCCAAAGCCGACAAACCCGCAAATATCGGGATTAAAGGTAGCAGTCCTCCACATTTTGGTAGAGGAATACAGCGAGGCAAGCGTGTATCTTTTTTATTCTTAAAATTTTTTTTAGCTGCGGCGTATGCGCACTTTATAGCGGTAAGACTGCTCGCGGATTTTAACTTTTTTAGTTGAGATTTAATTTTTTTAACAGCTGTCATAAATGAACGTGCACCCTCACCAGCCTTGAGTTTTGCTTTCATTGCATTTTTTACTATCCATGATGCTACTTTTTCACCCTTCTTAGCGTCTTTAGCGTTCAATCTTTTCTTGGCCATATTAAAAAGTTTTTTATCAGCTTCTCGTCGAACGTTTAAATCGTAGTTGTTGTAAGCGATATCGTGGTACATACAAGCTTGGTCTAACTTATTTACACCTCTTTCACCCCTTTTTAATCGTTTATTAAGCTTTGTGCCGGGACCACAGAATTGATAACCAGGTAAATGTAGTTCGAACGGTAAATTGTTTATAACGCTGTCTATGATACCACTTCCCTCCTTCATTGATATGTTTAGAATGAATAGATTTTTTTCTTAAAATATATTTATATTACAAAACTATCTGGTTTTTGTTTATCCAACTATTCTCTTCATTGCTGAGACCTAACCATTTTACAAAATATTTATTTCCTTTTCTTTTAATAATCTTTTCGATGAGGTAAATATCAGGAAATTTAGTTTTTTGTAATTCAAACTCATAAAAAGCGCCCAAAATAACTTGCTTACGCTTGTCTTCCAAATGATAAGTTGGTGGATTTGTATCATTTACCTTTGCTACTTTAAATATTTCCGTTGACCAGTTGGGAGTATAACCTTTATAAAAATCTCCTTTAAATTTGCTTATACGTACATAATCACCAACTTGAAACTTGGGCTTTAAGTATTTTCGACATCTATACGCTTTGCTAATATTACACAATACAACCATTTCATTTTTTTTGTTTACATCTTTGGGCTTGAATTTTGTTATGCGATGAGTAGTGCTGTTATAGTTTTCTATCACAGTATTTAATAATTTGCCTAGCCATCTATAGCAGCCGTGTAAACTGAAAAATTTAAAGATGAGCGATTTTAACGTGCGTATTACACGCTCTACAATAGAAGCTTTTTTCACGGAGTAAGTAGAATAATGGTTCACATTATATTCTTTCAACAGCTGACCAAAAATGTTATTATAAAATTCTTTGCCCAAATCTGTTTGCAAATTTTTAGGTTTTCTAGATGCACTTTTAAATATCTGATGCATTGCGTTGGCAACACATTTTTTTTCTTTAGATTTTATAGGACTTGCCCATACATACTTTGACAAAGTATCTATCACTACCAGTATATACTTGTATCCTTTATTAAAATGTGAATATTTTTGTAAATCTATGAGGTCAGCTTGCCATAGATCATCAATTCCTTTTATAACTGTGCATCGACGCGGAAAATTTCTTCTAGCTGCTTTGTGTAGTTCATCAATTATGTCCTTTTTGCTCATTTTTATTTATTTTTAGATGGATCAAATTGTCTATTTCTGACTTGGAGTAAAATGATTTTTTCAAATGATCTGACGTGAATGTTTCTAAATTCTTCAAATGAATTTTAACTTCGTTCTTAATTTTTTGGATTTTATCTTTTAATTCTTGAACCGTTTTGTCTAAATATGCTTTGTTCACTGCTTCATCATCTTCAGTTGGATAAGAGAGTCCTTTTAATTTCGATGATTTTAAATCGTAGTGTCCCGTATCTGATTTTAACAGTGTCTCGTTAATGCTTCCAATATATTCTGTCAATCGCAAACGCTTATGCACATGATGACCAAACTTATCTATATTCATTGCTGTCTTAATGGGTTGACTTCTGAAAGAATACTGCCTAATTTTCCTGATTTCTTCTTTATAAGTTCTACATTGATGAGACCAGCTCCATGCAGTTCCGAAATAATTGCAATTATTTCATTATTTACACTAGTGTTACCCGCTTCCCGAGATGCAAGTAGTAACTTTAATCGTTCGACTAACGCGTTTGGATCATCCCAGTAAACTAAATCAGTATTTGATTTAACTGTTTTTAAAATTGAAATACCTTTACCTTGCAGAATACTTTCTACACTTGTGGTAGGATTACGAGAGATTTTGAACAAAGGCTTTATTACATTCGTATATTTAAATCCTTTATTGCTGTTTATAGGTTTTGAGAATTCACAATTACGTCGGTGAGCATTGGTTTCTATTAAAAGTAGCTTGTAATTTTGTAAATCATCGTCTGTTACCATATCTAGATTTGGTTTCTTTTTAAACAAAAGTTCTTTCAAGCCATTCGTTTTTTTGACAGTAAGTCTTCCAATTTTAAGAATGCTTCCATCATCATGAACACGGGTTTTACCTAGTAACAATTTACCCCGATCATTTCTAACTCCAAACGGAACATCTTTCATTACTTCGGACGATGTTGACCATGATAGTGACTGATTTTTAACGCTTGGCGACGACTGTAGAGATTTAAATGATCCCTCGCTTATATTGTGATCTTCAGACGGTGATACAACTAGGGTTTTGTTGTAATCCTTATATTGCTCTTGTTCATTGTCTTCATCTTCTTCACTAACAGATTCATTATAATCTTCATCGGAGCCAAATAATGACTGGTTATCGTCTTCAAAAGACTGATTATTGTCAGTTTTACTTTTTTTCATCATGGGCTCAAAGTGTTCCTCTTCCATAAGAGGAATACATTTTTTTGTATTTGTCAGCAATGTAAGCGGTTCAACAATAGGTTTAAATATTGTTTCTAATGTTTTGCTGTTTGTATTTTCAACATCTTTTATCATTGCAACTTTTCTTTTAACAGCTGCTGCTGTTTTCACAATTTGTTCTTTTAGAGTTTTCTCCATTTCAAAGTATTCCGCTCTCTACCAAATCATGAATGGGAGTGGTCTATAAACTAACACAGTTGCCTTTTATGTGTGTTCATCTATCACTATGAATGTATCGAAAACTGATCGGTAACATCCGTTATTTTTGTCGCAATCTTTATTAATTACAAGATAGTTGAATGGTTTATTCCAAACGGTTGAGCACATCTCTCGAAATTGGGACCATGACATGTCAGACCCAACATGCTCTTCATAAACGTGTCTTAAATTAATGTCATCTTGCTTAAATACAATGACAAGATTTGAATTGTCTCTTACAAGTTGTTTGGGAATTTTTGTGTAAGTTTGATTGATGTAAAAGCAATCTTTATTTTTATGCCTTCCCATGGCAAAATAATCTCTAATGTTGTTTTGATTCTCACAAGCAACGTCATCAAAAATTATAATAGAATCAGGCAAAGCGTCATGTGGACTTAAAATTTCACCATTATGATTGTATTTGCTAAACGATGTTCCGGGCACCATATACAAAACCTTTTCAAGATATAAATATTTCGGTTGATACAAAGATTTTGAATACACATAAAGATTACGGAATCTTGGTCCATTTTCATGCAATAATAAACTTATCACTAAATTGGTTTTTCCGCTATTAGAAGGACCACAAACAATACAACGTATAGTATTCGGTAACAAATTTCCATGTCGTTTTGGTTCGTCAGTTGACGCAGGACAGATGCATTCTAATTTAAGCGAGTCTTTTTGTTTAACAAACTTCATTATTTCGTTTAATATGACTGTACTGTTGCATCAGTCACGATTGAATGACCTAAAGTTTTAACGGAACCCTAATTTAAATCAAGCATTGATTCGTTCGCACACCTGTCGTTTAGATTATTGTATTCATGTAGTATTAGGCTGGTATATAGCCTGAAGAGAGCTCAAGCGAAAGGTAGAGCTATCGAATGGCACGATAATGTAATTTAAATGAAGCGATGGTTCGGTCGCACACCTATCGTTCTCTTAGAATATTGTATCCATAATGTTATTGGGCTGCTATATCGCCTAAAGGGAGCTCAAGCGACCGAAAGGCGATATAGTCCGCCCAATAACATGCTACTACTAGTGTAAGCTATAATTGGTGTAATAACTGATTTTGTTATTGTGTAAATGAAGTATTCTGATAAAATCCATTTAATTCTAATTTAATATATTAAATAATTGTACCTTATTCATAAAATATTGTGATAACTTTTAAAAGTCATAATATCATTTAAGTATTATAATTTATATCCTTGTGATTTTTAATTAATAATTGTTCAAATATTGTATTGAGGTTCCGTTAAGCCACTTAAAAACAGAAGTAGCATTCTTTGCAATTTAAAAATCTACATTTTCCCGTTAACATCCTGTTTGTAAGTGGCTAAAATCGAAACGGAAGTGGCGTTGCGGAAGTAACAAATTTTAATTATTAATTAATTTTAAAACTGTTTAATTTTATTGATAAATTTATAAATTAATTACTGAATTTTGTTTTCTAATTTTTGGTGCAATTTTAAGACTGTTCCCTAATTTTTATTTAATTTTTGTCATCGGATACGGAAGCAGTATTTTCTGCTTAATTGTGATTGGTTGTAGATTTGCAAACGTTCCCCTACTACATTTTCGTCTATGTATAAAAGCCCATAGTCGTAGTAGGAGGGACATTCTGTTTCAAGAAGTGAACAAGGAATAAACTCTTCTAAAAACTATTTGGCTGTTTGAATTTACTTTATAAATTCAGAAGTGGTATCACCAACGTCCTAAGGTATGTAATTATTTTCCTAAATATTGTATTTTTTTTATGATCAGTCAAATCACTGCCCAACTACGGACCTGGTTTCTGCCTGCCGGTTGGCCTTCAGTGAGGAGAATCTGATCTGTCAAATCACTGCCCAACTACGGACCTGGTTTCTGCCTGCCGGTTGGATTTCAGCGAGAGGGATCTGATCAGTCAAATCACTGCCCAACTACGGACCTGGTTTCTGCCTGCCGGTTGACCTTCAGTGAGGAGAATCTGATCTGTCAAATCACTGCCCAACTACGGACCTGGTTTCTGCCTGCCGGTTGGCCTTCAGTGAGGAGAATATCTGTAAAATCACCGCCCAACTACGGACCTGGTTTCTGCCTGCCGGTTGGCCTTCAGTGAGAAAACTCAGGAATTGGATAACACTTGGGCGTGGTAGCCAAGCTAGGAATATTTTTCAAACTATTAGTTCCAAATATAAACCTCTTGCGTAAAAACTGTTCCAGATAATGGACCCTATACATGGAGATGAATGCAGTGGGCTACAACGGTTAAGCCGCAGCACGTCGCGAGAGGAGCATCGGGGACGGCGCAGACGCCGCTCTAGCGGCCGCGCACGAGAGAGCAAGCCACGCAGTCGTAGCCGCATCTTCCCACTGCAGGACACTGGTGAACGTCAGTGTCGCAGTCCGCATCGCCGTGAGCACTGGAGTGCTTCACACCGCAGCCGCAGTCGCAGCCTGGATAGGCAAAGGAGTCGGGCATCAGCTAGGCGCAGTCGCCTCTCACAAAAAGACGAAGAACAGCGCAACCGCAGAAGCCGCAGCCGCCACAATCCACGGCCTCGCAGTAGATCAGGCCACAATGGACACAAGTTACCTTGCGGTTCTGCGGGTTGCAACAGGGAGTCAAGACGTCCTACATCCATTGATGGAGCAAAGAAGCGTACGCGCGTCCTTAATACTCCGGATAATTCGGTGAGTCAACACCACAGTGAAGATTCCAACATTATGGCGAAATTTTCTAATATTCTGGATAGACTATGTGAAAATAATAGTAATAAAATTAATTATGTAAATGTAGTGCCTGAATTCGATCCGTCTGCTAAGAATCAAAATATTAACACATGGCTGAATAAAGTTAATGAAATAGCATCAATATATAAATGGTCCGATAAGCAAATAGTTATTGGTGCTATAGCCAAGTTAAAAGGAAACGCTAAGCGTTGGTACGAGGGCCTCAATTCTGTTAATTTTACGTGGGGTCAGTGGCAGGAAAAACTTCGGTCTGCTTTTCCATCAGAGGAAAATTACGGACAAATGTTGTTCGATATGCTCAAGAAACGTGCAAGATTTGGAGAATCATTGGAAGACTACTTTTATGAAAAAACTGCCTTATTAAATAGGTGTGAAATTTTTGATAAACGAGCTGTAGAATGTATTATTTTTGGCATTGAAGATAGATCGGTTCGGCTAGGAGCAGAAGCTGCCCAGTTTGATAATCCAGATAAACTTTTATCTTACTTGCGAAATGTAAAACCAAACAAAATGACTATAAAGGCCCTAATATTAGAAAAAACCTTAGTCAGGATCAAGGCACAAATCTACGTAAATTTTCGCCTAGGTGCTATAATTGCAGACAAGAGGGTCATACTGTCCCTACATGTCCAAAACCAATAAAGAAATGTGAAAACTGTTCTGGTATTGGCCATGAAACAAACGAGTGTTTCAGGAAAAATCGAAAAGGTGAAAGTAAGGCTGTCTTAAAAATATCGGATGGGGTTTCAAAACAAAAAGATAAATATGTTCAAAAAGTTACTGTAAACGGGGTTGAAAAAGTTGCTTTCATTGATTTAGGGAGCGATTGTACATTAATCAGGCAAACAGATGCTGACAAAATATTGGGGGTATTAGGCAAAGAAAATTTAACAATGACTGGTTTTGGGGGAGCTCAGGTTCAGGCTATAGGCAATGCTATGGCCACAGTAGGTGTACAAGGAACCCAAGCTTATATCATGATGCATGTGGTACCTGATCATTTGCTAAAGTATCCGATATTGTTAGGACAGAATTTTACAGAATTACCCGATATTAGTATTTACAAAAATAATGATGAATTACTTATATCACAAGTCCCATGCCAAGAACAGCGTTTACAATTGTATGTCTCTAAAAATGTTGACCTAAAACCAGGTATAAATTATTTAGATGTTCATTCAAATATTAATTTTACTGGGCCCATTATTGTGCACGGCAGTTTTAGATTTAAACCTAAATATGAGCACTTATTAGAAGATGGCATATACTCATTAAATAATGGAAAAGGGCTTTTGATTATCAATAATTTGGGCAACAACAATATCCCATTTGCCAAAGACGAACTAGTAGGTAGAGCAAATAAAATTAATTTGGTAAATAGTTCTAATCTTGAGGTGTGCGAAATGAATGCGACTAAAGATTATGTTCCGTTTAAATTATCAGACCTGAATATTGAGGATCACTTAAATGATGCAAATAAAAATAAATTATTAGAGTTGATAAATAAATACCGAACTGCGTTTGCAACGTCTATAAAGGAGTTAGGTTGTACTACCGTAGAAAAAATGGATATTTCTGTTTCGGATAATGAGCCCGTTGTTCATAGACCTTATAGAATGTCTTATAGTGAAAGGTCTGAAATTAGAAACATGATAGACGAACTGTTAGAATATGGCATAATCAAAGAATCTTCTTCCCCATTTGCAAGCCCCATTATAATTGTCAGAAAAAAGACGGGGGATAAACGGTTATGCATTGATTACAGGGCATTAAATCGAAAAACCCTTAAACAGCACTATCCATTACCTATAATTGAGGATCAATTAGAGAGATTATCCGGGTATAAATACTATACTTCTCTTGATTTAGCTTCAGGATATTATCAAATTGAACTCACCGAGCAAGCAAAACCTAAAACAGCTTTCGTAACGCCCGATGGGCAATACGAATTCAATAGAATGCCTTTCGGGCTTAGCAACGCCCCTGCTGTTTTTCAAAGGGTAATAAATAAGGTACTGGATAAGTTGCGATTTAATTCCGTTATTGTCTATATGGACGATATTTTAGTCCCATCGGTGTCTATCGAAGAGGGATTGGATAAACTAGAATTGGTGCTCAAAAAGATTCACGAAGCTGGACTAACATTGAAAATTTCTAAATGTAAATTCTTTCAGACTTCAATAGACTTTTTAGGTTTTGAAGTTACAGCAGAAGGCATTAAACCTGGCAAGCAAAAAACCGAGGCAGTAGAAGATTTCCCTAGGCCAAAAAAATATTCATAACATTCGACAGTTTTTAGGATTAGCCAGTTTTTTTAGGCGGTTTATTAAAGATTTTGCCATTATTTCACGACCTTTATCCAAATTGCTGAAGAATAACTGTCCATGGGAGTGGGGCTCAGACCAAGAGCAAGCGTTTCAAAATCTTAAAAATAAACTCGTTTCTCGACCTATTCTCAGTTTGTTTGATCCTCTTCTAGAAACTGAATTGCACACTGATGCAAGCAAGCACGGTGTGGGCAGTATTCTGTTTCAAAAACATGATAAAATTCTGAAACCAGTCGCGTTTTATAGTAGGCAAACATCACCAGAAGAGCAACACTTTTCATCATATGAGTTGGAAACTCTTGCGGTCATTAGTTCTCTGTGTAAATTTAGATCGTATTTATTAGGGATCAAATTTACTATAGTAACAGATTGTAACTCATTACGATCAACCTTCTTAAAACGAGATATGATTCCACGTGTTGCTCGCTGGTGGAGCCTTATTCAGGAGTTCGATTGCGATGTTGTGTACAAGCCAGGAGCAAAAATGAGTCACGCTGATGCTCTGAGTCGAAATCCTGTGACTAGCCTTGGTGTTGACATAGATAGCGTTTACCCCAATCAAATCTTACAAATTACTTCCGACTGGCTAGAAACTGTACAAATGGATGACGCAGAAATACAGCGAATCAAAAAAATATTGTTAGATAAAGATGGGGATGATATAGTGGACATAAAAAAGAACTACTGTGTAAAACGAAATCTTGTTTATAAAACTACTGATCAAGGTCCAAAGTGGGTGGCACCCAAGGGTGTGAGATGGCAGATTTTACAAGCATGTCACGATCAAATTGGTCATTTTTCATTAGAAAAGACTTTAGACAAAGTAAAAAGCGATTATTGGTTTCCTAAAATGAACAAATTTATAAAAAAATATGTACAGGCCTGCCTAAACTGTGCACATGGGAAAAAACCTAGTGGGAAAAAATCTGGCTACTTACATCCTATTTCTAAAGAGCCTAAACCGTTTCACACCCTCCACGCTGACCACTTAGGACCGTTTAACGAAAGCAAAAGGAAAAATAAATATATTTTACTAATAATAGATGCATTTACAAAATTTATTTATCTAAAAGCAGTTAAAAACACAAAAAGCACCACGTCCATCACGGTTTTTAAAGATTATTTTGCTCTATTTGGGGTACCTAACAGACTTATTACCGATAGAGGTAGTTCTTTCACAAGCTCCAAATTTAAAGAATTCATTACAAGCACAGGAATACATCACATTTTAAATGCTGTAGCTACACCTAGGGCAAACGGTCAAATAGAAAGGTATAACCGTACTGTCTTGGATGCATTAACGACTAAAAATTATGGAAATGACGAACGTAAATGGGATGATCACTTGCCACAAGTTCAATGGGGTCTTAATAATACAATTAATAAGTCTACTGGGAAAACTCCATCTGAAATCTTATTCGGTTTAAGATTAACAAGTGAATCCGAGAGTGCGTTAAAATTTTCTGTCGAAGACGAGGAAAGTGACAATAATATTAAAGATTTAGAAAAGAATAGAGACGAAGCATACAAACAGATTATTAATAACCAAGAAAAACAAAAACTTAATTTTGATAAATCACGAACATCAGCTCGTAAATTTGATGTAGGGCAATTAGTAAGAGTAGAAAGAGAAGTAGTGGAAAAAGGAAAAAGCAAAAAACTAATTGCAAAATGTTCAGGCCCTTATAGGATTGTCGATGTCTTGCCAAACGATCGTTATGAAGTGGAAGACACACCTATCACTAAGAAAAAGGGCAAACCTATGTATAAGGGAGTATATCCTGTTGATAGGATTCACCCTTGGCTCACTTTTAAAATGGCTGAAAGTGATGATGATGACACTAATAATAGTTATGTCAGTGATGAGGAAGTTTAATCAGCATTAAATAAAGTGTATATTTGTAAATCAAATTTTATTTATAGTGTATGGAATTCAGATAGAAAGCTATACTTTAGTTTCTCTAAATATACAAATTTCAGTATGGTAGTATTTTAGTATGGTAGTTTTCCAGTATGGTAGTATGGTAGTATGGTAGTATGGTAGTATGGTAGTATAGTAGTATGGTGAGAAAAAAGATTAGTAATTATTCCTCCTCCCATAATTATGAATTTAAGAGAACTGCGAGGACGCCGTTTTTGTCAGGATGGACGAATGTAAGCTATAATTGGTGTAATAACTGATTTTGTTATTGTGTAAATGAAGTATTCTGATAAAATCCATTTAATTCTAATTTAATATATTAAATAATTGTACCTTATTCATAAAATATTGTGATAACTTTTAAAAGTCATAATATCATTTAAGTATTATAATTTATATCCTTGTGATTTTTAATTAATAATTGTTCAAATATTGTATTGAGGTTCCGTTAAGCCACTTAAAAACAGAAGTAGCATTCTTTGCAATTTAAAAATCTACATTTTCCCGTTAACATCCTGTTTGTAAGTGGCTAAAATCGAAACGGAAGTGGCGTTGCGGAAGTAACAAATTTTAATTATTAATTAATTTTAAAACTGTTTAATTTTATTGATAAATTTATAAATTAATTACTGAATTTTGTTTTCTAATTTTTGGTGCAATTTTAAGACTGTTCCCTAATTTTTATTTAATTTTTGTCATCGGATACGGAAGCAGTATTTTCTGCTTAATTGTGATTGGTTGTAGATTTGCAAACGTTCCCCTACTACATTTTCGTCTATGTATAAAAGCCCATAGTCGTAGTAGGAGGGACATTCTGTTTCAAGAAGTGAACAAGGAATAAACTCTTCTAAAAACTATTTGGCTGTTTGAATTTACTTTATACTAGTAAGATACCAATGAGGAGGACCTAAATTTTTCACCATGGCAAGAAGATCCGTATACGCTTTGTGCCAGTACGCGGACGTGCCACGTATGTTGCGCATTACCAGGTGCACATTTTGTACAACATCTGTGGGCTCAGCTCCATCCTGACGCAACCGGCCACAGACTGAAACATTTTGTTGAGCCTTGCAAAGTTCTACTAACGAGAGGGCGTAAAATATGTACTCGTTAAATTGGAACCGTTTGTCATTGCTCATCACTCGAGTTTGGTAGTAATCGAGCGGTGTTATTGGAACGGGTCTTTGTTCCCTAAGCCCATTTCGACCATCTGGGAATAACCTTATCCACGCTAGCTCTTCTGCTCTTTGCTCTCTCAAGACGCTGACCGGGGGCACAGTTTTCCGTTTGAGTTCGTAGATAGGTATTGGTCTCTCTTCTACGGTATTAGCGTTCGAAACAACTTCGTTTAGATCTGGAATATTAGTATCAATCGGCATAAGAGCTGTAGTAACAAACGCGTGTTCTTCGTGAACAGGATCACTGCTATTCAGATTGCCGTCGCTAACTATCTGAGTGTCGTGTTGTTCATTCAGTACTGGCGATTCATTTGGGATGACCAAGGGTGTTGCATTTATAGCTGTGATACTATACTGCATATCTCGATGGCCTCTTACCTGTATGCAACAGCAAGATGTTGACATAAATCGCCTTGATTTGCAAACTTCATCAACATGGAGGCTCCTCTGTTAGGTGCAACATAACCTTTGGGTCCCCGAGAATGTGAGTCGAATAAATAATATTCTGGGATCTCGACATCGGGAGACTGATTGCGTTCGACGATTACTTTCATTACCGCCAATGCAATATTTGTTTGACATGTAATAATTCCTTTATCGTGTGTTGTAAAAAAATATTCAATCCCCGAAGACAAATTAGGGAAGTATCCTTCAAGAACGTCAGATGGCGCACTCGAGTTAACAACTCCAACGACAACATCGGGCTGTATATTTAATTCGAATTCTGTAGCGGCCACAGAAACTGCGGGTAATAGCTCTTCAGTATTTAAAAATTGCGGTCTGTTTGCAAGTCGTGACATGCACCTGTTGAAATATGTATTACCAGCTAATAAAATTCGATCCAAGTCAGATGGGGCCCATTCATTTAATGGTTTGGAACTGGAGTAGGCGATAGCCGTGGCGGCATTAGCCGTGCACTGGCGGCCACGGGATTCCTCTTCAAAACTGCCTTGGTGAAAAGACCCACGCAAGATGTGACGGTCATGTCCCAAAGCCTTGAAGTGATTTTTTGGCTCATTTCTAATGTGATCTGCATTTTCTATTTATTTTATTTTATTTTCTTTATTAAGGAAAAATACAGCTGTTAAATAGTACTCTGTTCTAAAATTACTTAAATAATACATCAGCAATTTAAATTTTCCACTACAAATTAATTCTAATGTGATAACTGCCTCCAGAATACTTGACCGTATCTCTTCATTGGTAATGTTAGTATTAATTTGCACATTAGAGTACAAATGATTGTTTCGCAATAGCCACTCTAATGCTTTCTTAATTTTTTCGATGTCTACCGAGTATCGTCGATTGTTTGTCACGTTATCTAAATTTTCAGTGACCACACTTATTCCCGCATTTGCTATATTCAATGGAAGCTGTTCAGGTATCTCTTCAACTTGCTGTGCAAAGAGGATGGCTTGCCCCTTAAATCCCTGTTGTCCGTAACGACCACCCAGACGCACCACTTTTATAAACGGTTTTATCCGAGAAATGAGCCGCAGCTCCATCTCTGATAGACATTCAATTTCAGGCGGAATAGGTGCAACAGTCATGTTGTTCCAAAATGCATTTGACGGGCACTGATTCCTTGACAATTTGTTGGCGCATCTATTGCAACAATCTATGCGGTCTGAAACATTTTGTGGTAGAACAGTAATATTAGCAGTTAAGATACTGCGTGACTGTTTCTTGTATAGAAGCTTATGACATACGTAGCACACCACATCCGCCACTTGAGAAATCGCTTCATTGAATGTGGCATCACTATTTGTAAACAACTGCCGTCGAACACGAGACTGTGACCTCATAGCCGAAAGTCTTTCTAAACGCGAGCCAGGTGATTCGTTGTTACGAGACTGCACAGCATACTGTCGCATCTGCTCGAGTCGAGAAGCGCGGGATGATGGAGACTCATGCTCACGAATTAATTCGGCATGCTCCCGCATCTGGTCGAGTCGGGCAGCGCGAGTTGGTGGAGACTCGTGTTCGCGAACATTTCCCGCATGCTCCCGCATCTGCTTGAGTCGAGCAGCGCGAGATGATGGAGACTCATGTTCACGAACGTTTGTGGCATATTCCCGCATCTGCTGGAGTCGTGTCATACGAGACGACGAGGACTCAGCAGCTCTCTTTTCAGATTTGCTAGCTGCAAGCCTACGCCGCTTTTGTTCCCTATCAACGCTAGACTCACGTGCTTGTAAAGTACGTCTACGGGTACTTTTGTTATTTATAAGCTCTTGACGTGAAGTAGGTGAAAGTTGGCTGTACCGTTGGGACATTCTTACTCTTGCTTCTATAAGGCGTTTTTCGCGTGCCTCAGGAGATTCGGCTTTTAATTTTTTAGCCCGAGCCTGAGCCCTTTTTGTTTTGCGAGATAATCCCATATTGTATGTTTTTATTTCTTAAAATGGTCTGATACCTATTGCCGAAAAAATCAGTACTAATGGAGAAGTACTTAATAATAAAAAAAAACAGTTGAACTATAACTAAAAAAAAAATACAAAAAGAATAAGTGAGGATTGTTTAAAAGAATGTTACTTAAACTAACCAAAAATATCTACCTACCTAGTTATTTTATTAATAATTATTATTATATTATTAATTAATATGAAGAATTTAAGAAAGAACCAAAAAAAAGAACGGAAGAACGAGTTAATTAATTAGAAAGAACGAATAAATTTAAAGAGAGAAACACGAAAGAAAAAAAACGAGTTATTTATACTTTATAAGTTTCGCGTCAGACGACGAAGTATCGAAAAAATCGCTATTTAGAGACGACCGTCAACGACGTGTGCCCTTATGCGTGTGCCCGCATTCGGGCTGTATACTCGAGCATATCCCCCTCCGCACCGCGCCGCGCGCCGCATGCCAGGCCACGCCCTATCTTTTTGCTTGCTAACGCATGAGTTGCTTTGCGTTGACGCAGAATTAACATGTTCCCGTGGGAATTTTGAGAAAAAACGTATCCTATATTAATTACTCCCGTGATTGAAATGAATCTAATGATACCGCATACATATTTTTTTAAAGGGAAATTTAGAAAAAATATTATTATGTCTTTATCCCGTGGGACTTTTAGGATAAAATGTATCCTATGACACTCCCGTAATCAAGACAAATCTAACGATACCTCATACATCAAAATCCATCAAGCCGTTTAGGCTACAGGAGGTCACAAAGGAAAAGACATACATACATACTTACATACACTCGAAAAACATTACCCTCCTTCTTTGGCAGTCGGGTAAAAAGGATGTGCAGTGACCGAGCCAGACGGTAAATGGACAACATTTCAAAATTCCTAAGCTCTGAAACAAAAAATACCAATTCTTTGTTTACTTTTCCGCTGCTCGAATATATATTTATTAATTTTTTATATTGCTTATTTACTGAGAAAAAAATTAAAAACTAAAAAACGTAAGATGACGTCATCGGACGGCAGAATGTAAAATATTTCTTTGCTTAGCAAATTATGGTTTTAAATTTACGAAATGCCAAACCCATGACATGTAACTATCAAAAAAAATGACAACTTGTCAACGTTGAATGTATGAATGACGTTGACAATGTTGACACTAGTATTATTTACCTTTGACAGTAGTACCTTTTTTTATTAAAACAATGATAAGCAAAGGAATATCGCTATATTCAGCCGTCCGATGACGTCATTTGGCGCTTACGTCTATTTAGAATATAAAGAATTTCAATAATTATTTTATGCATGAAAATGGCCAAATTTTGAAAAAAGAAAAAATATGGGTCTGTTCATTTTATGTCTATTTTCATATAAAAAAACAATATGGACATGTTAAAAATATGAAATGTTGTCCATTTAGAGCGGCTGATATTAAAGTGCCGCTTTTGATTTCTAATGTTTGTACGGATACTTGTGAAGGTGATATTATTGCTTACATAAAGGAGAAAACGAGTGAAATCGTGTTTTTAAAAAAGATTAATATGAAAGTTGTAAAAAAATATAACGCCTATAAATTGTATGTCTCCAAGAGCAAATTACATTTGTTTCTTGACGATAGCTTCTGGCCTAATGGTATTACTTTTAGACGTTTTGTGCGCTTTATGTACAAAACCAAGTCTGGAAACTTAGTTAAAGATATAAAATGATTTATTTATGTGTGTAAACCCTACATATAAATTTAAATTAGTTAGTTTTAACTGTGAATCTATAAAAAGATCGTTTGATGATGTTCGTGATCTATGTGAAGTGTATGATTTATTAGCTCTCCAGGAAACATGGCTGCTCCCTCATGATATACCAATTTTAGGTACTTTATCAAACAATTTTGATTATACTGGTAAGTCAGCAATTGATTCGTCTGCTGGCTTATAAGCGGGTAGGCCCTACGGGGGTGTAGCCATTCTATGGAGAAAAGGGATTTTTAATAATGTTACTGTCTTGCATTGTAAAAGCAACCTACTGGCTGCAATCCGGGCGTCTCTAAATGGTCGCTCCATTGTTGTGATAACGGCCTATATGCCTACAGATTGTCCTGACAACTTGCCGACTTTTGTTGAATTGTTAGGAAAAATTAATGCTATTGTAGCAAGTGATGATGTAGAAAGTGTATTTGTGTTAGGCGACTTTAATGCGCATCCTGGCTCTTTATTTTTTAAAGAATTACAGAATTTTTGCAGTGATCAGTCTTGGGTTTGTGCCGACTGTGAAATACTTGGATTGCAGTCCAGTACGTATACGTTTGTGAGTGAGGCACATGGATGCAGAAGGTGGTTGGACCACTGCATTTTGACTGAGTCAGCCTCACAAACTATTGTGAAAGTGAGTGTTTTAGAGGACGTATTTGTTTCTGACCATCTTCCTCTAGTCATTGAGGGTAATCTTAATGTAGTTAGGGCAAAAATTGAGTTACGGAGCATACCCCGTAACTCGGTTGTTTGGGGCAACAGGAATGAAGCCCAAGTAAATAAATACAGGGAACTATGTAACAAAAGACTCCGGGAAATCGATTTTCCTTCTGAGTTTACTGGGTGTAGCCATCAGTCGTGTAACCTTTTTGAGCATAGATCTGTGCTGGATAGGTTGTATAATATCATTGTCCAAATACTCTGTAGCTCGGCCGAGGAGGCGAGTGTGGAGCGCCGCTGTGTGTATAAACAAAGAAATCAGCTGTGCGGGTGGAACAAACATGTTCGCGAATCTCACACTGAAGCCAGGCTCAAGTTCAAAGTCTGGGTACTGTATAATCGTCCTGTCGCTGGCTTTATCTATGACCAAATGTATGAGTCGCGTAAAATTTTTAAAAGTCGTCTTAAGTGGTGCCAAAATAATCAAGAACAGTTGAAAATGGATATCTTGGCGAAACATAGATCAACTAAAAGTTTTAGCAAATTTTTGGAAGGCCACCGGGAGTCTCGAGGTAAGATCTGGTTTACCGGTGAGTATAGATGGGTTGAATGAACCGGTTAAGATAGCGAACATGTTTAGTGAACATTTTAGGGTAAGCTTGTCACTCGGCTCCTCGGTCTCGTCTGTTGACCGGCTACCTTTAAATGAAGAGTCACCCATAAACTTTAGCGCTAAGGAAATTAGACATATATTTAAGAAAATGAGTGGTGGTAAATCTCCCGGGCATGATGGTTTGAGTATTGAACACATGAGATTTGCGGGGGTGCACCTGCCGAGGGTACTGTCTATGTTTTTTGCACTGTGCCTTAATCACTCCTACTTACCTTATGATCTAATGAAGACAATTGTGGTGCCTATTGTGAAGAACAAGACGGGGGATATCTCGGACAGGGGTAACTACCGCCCGATTTCACTTGCAACTGTCATTGCCAAAATATTTGATGGCCTGCTTGATTCTCGCTTGGAAAATCACTTAAATCTTCATGACGCTCAGTTCGGGTTTCGTCCCGGGCTCTCCACGGAAAGCGCTATAGCGAGTGTCAAGCACGCTGTCAGGTATTACACTGACCGCAGAACACCAGTATTCGCCTGTTTCCTGGATCTCTCTAAAGCTTTTGATCTTGTATCGTATGATGTGCTTTGGAGAAAGCTGGGGGACAGGGGGGTACCGAACGGAGTGCTTAGTATTTTTAAGTACTGGTATGTCAATCAGGCAAATTTTGTTAGATGGGCAGATACTATCTCCGACGAGTATATGTTGGAATGCGGGGTGAGGCAGGGTGGCTTGACCTCGCCTAAACTTTTTAACATCTACACGGATGAACTGATCGGGGAGCTGAGCAGCATGCGTGTCAGTTGTAGCATAGACGGCGTTAGTATCAATAACATAAGCTATGCTGATGACATGGTGCTGCTCAGCCCAACGGCCAGGGGACTCGCCGGAATGTTAAGAGTCTGCGAAAGGTATGCAATTAAGCATGGGCTTGCATATAATGTAAAGAAAACGGAATACATGGTCTTTGAGGTCTCTGGTAAAGCTTCTGAAAGCTCAGTTGGAGTTACCCTTAGCGGAGTGAGCATTAAACGGGTTACTAGGTTTAAATACCTAGGCCATATACTTACTAGCGACCTCAAAGACGATGCAGACATTGAAAGGGAGCGGAGGGCTCTGGCCATTAAGGGTAACATGCTGGCTCGCAGGTTCTGCCGTTGTACTGAAGAAGTACACTTTTTAAAGCCTACTGCCAAAGTATGTACACGGCGAGCCTATGGGTCACCCACACCAAACGATCCCTTGAAGCCCTTCGAATCCAATATAATAATATCTTTAGAGTACTGTTGGGACTGCCGCGTTTTTGCAGTGCATCAGGAATGTTTGCTGAATACCAAACAGACGGTTTCAATGCTGTGTTACGCAAAAAAACGGTATCCCTGATAAACAGAGTGCGTGGCAGTCGCAACGGTATTCTGCAGTTACTTGCAGACAGGTTCACCTTACCACTTTGGAGGTGTCTCATCCAAAGAGTGATCCCTGAGCCTAGATAATTGAATATTTATTAAATTAGTGTTTTATTATTTTTTACCATTTTTTATAAATACTAACCATAGTCCCTAAGTCATTTGTTACTAACCTTTATGGACGATAGTCTGAAATAAAGAATAGATAAAATAAATAAATAAATAAATGTATGCCTACAATTGATTTATTTATTTGGGAAACAAACAATTTAGTAATTTTGAATAATTTACACAATTAAATAGTACACAAATCAGCAAAGTTTCCACAGAAAATTACATATCAAACGTAAATTATAAAATAAATGCAAAAAACAAAAAAAAATAGACGAATAATAACAGTTAAATAAATAATAAGAGTCAAAATACAATAGAAAAATTCAAGTAATTTAAAAGCTATAACTAAAATTAAATAAAAGAAAAAAACACACTTACAAACCACCTACACCTACATTGAGATTATTATAATATATAAATGTCAAAATTAATAATAATAAAAAAGCATAATTAATAAAAACATAAAGGTTGAAATCGATTAAGTCAAATTAAGTCAAAAAAAAAAAATCAAGACGAGCTATCCACTCATGAAAGTAACTTTTCTCTTATTTGCCTTTTGTAAGTGCACACATTATTAATATTAAATAGATCGATGTCTTTAAAGTCACTATTATAAGAGGTACACGCTCTAGATAAAAATGAATTCCTAGCATAATTAGTTTCGGATGTTGGAGGACAAAACAAATTCTGGGAGCGTGAACCCGTCCGAGGACATCTCAAAAAGATATTTTGAAGTAGAAATGGGCTATCTACATGATCCTTTAGGATCTTAAATAGGAACACTTGATCTCTCTCCTGACGACGATGGACTAGTGAAGGAATGGTCGGTGTTATTTGATTATAACGTAAAGCCTTGTAACCGAGGTGCTTAACCATTTTCCTGTGGATCTTTTCTATAGCATCAACACCAACTTTGTAATGAGGACTCCAAACAGTTGACGCGTATACCAAAATAGATCGAACAAATGAGTTGTACAAAAGTATCAGTGTAGAGCACAGCCTGAAATCCTTCGCAATTCTGAGCACAAAACCAAGCATGCGTAGAGCTTTACCAGTTACATAGTCAATATGTCTATTAAAGGTCAATTTATAATCTAAATAAACTCCAAGATCTCTCACCTCGTGTATCCTTGATAGTTTGTGGTTGTCCATGTGATAGTCACAAAATATAGGTTTTGATTTTCGAGTGAAAGAGATTATATTATATTTTTTTAGAATTAAGTATCAAGAAATTATTTTTACAATAAACTAAAAGTTTATTAAGGTCACATTGCAATTGTATGCAGTCAACACGTGAATCTATCTTCTTAAAAATTTTCATATCGTCAGCATAAATAAGTACTTCACAGTATTGAAAAATAGAAACCACGTCATTTATGAAAATATTAAATAGAAGAGGACCGAGGTGAGATCCTTGGGGTACGCCAAAAGAGACAGGAACAAAAGTAGAGCAAAAACCTTTAATAGTAACCGCTTGACTCCTCTCTCTCAAATAGGACTCAAGCCATCGAAGCAGATCACCATGTATACCGACAGCAGCAATTTTTTTAATTAGTAAACTATGGGGAATTTTATCAAAGGCTTTTGAGTACTCAGTATAGACGGCATCAACCTGGCCACAAACTCACAAAGATTGGATTCAGTTGATCTCTTGTTCACAAATCCATGCTGTTGATCAACAATCAAAGGCCTAAGAACAGGATAAATATTATCATAAATAATCTTTTCAAATAGTTTAGGTATTGTGCTTATTTTAGAAATGGGTCTATAATTCTCTATATTATGTCTATCGCCAGATTTATAAACAGGAATGACGTGAGATTGCTTTCAAATCTGTGGCATCTTGTAACACGTCCTTACATATTTTGAGAATTTTTTAACATCATTAAAATTTTTCCTAGCATTTCTTCACCTCCAGCGCCATCTAGCGAAACCAATCCTAACTTCTTTCTTATCTATGACAGCAATCATTTATTTGAGCATTGGATTTTTCTGTTGTTGATTTCAATATAATTTCGTCAATTTTCTATAAATAAATATATCTCATATTAAGGTAATTCATTTTCAATAAACCTCGATGTTGGTAGCCAATTTCTATTTTTCTGCATCGACTGCGTTTCACCTTTTTGTTTAGTAGACGTATGATCTTAAATATCTCTGCCTTCCGTCTATGGATAAAAAAGAAAAAAGAAAGGGGTACCTTTATGGGTTAGATCTCCTCCATTTTTTTCTCGTACAAAGCCCTGCCTGGTACGCTGAATTTCATTGCAAGCAAGCGTCCTTGAATGCGTTTTGAGTCCTGGAATTGCATTTATAATATTGGCATGAATCTTAAATGTCGCTGGCGCTCTTTCAAAAGACGGCGAATGCCGCTTATCGCGTAATTATGTACTAGTTTCATTTTTTTTTGAAGTGTTGGTGACGCCATGAGTGGTAAGTAGGCTTGGTCATGTAACTCAAATTTTCATGTTTACTGTGATCCTCACACATGCTAAGCCATTGTCTGTTTGTTTTAGGCCAATGATGTCACCCATTTAATATCAGAATATTTTTTTATGTTGGGCTGAATATTACGTCACATCTTCTCATAATGGGTGAGCACGCTTTCGCATTTTCTGTTTCCTTTTTTTATTTGCCGCCTTTATTGCGCCTAGAAGCTCTTCACGCATTTGCCTATGTGCGCTGGAGACCATGGGTCGTCTGCATACCACGTGCTATGACATTATGTAACTCTTTTCCCAACAGCACTACCATCTTGTGTTGGCTGGCTGTCCTAATGCTTCCTTTGTGTGCACATTCCAGGCATATAAAGCCCTCTTTATGGAAGAGTCTTGAACTATCGATGCAAGGAACACTTCAGGATTTTTAACCGGCCAGCTGCCGCTTGTTCAGCGTGGCTGACACTTGAAGGGGTCTCCGTTGCCGTCGTGGGACTGCACCACCTATGTTTAGCATTAAGCGTAGTATAATGCTGTGTTAAGGTACCCATTTATTATTTTATTTTACTCCGGAGTAATAAAGGACATAGTAGGTAATTTTAATTAGGGTAACAATCCTCGTGATAGGATTCTTGTTACTTTAAATTCTTATTTTACGGCATAGATTTAAGCCTAACTTTAGATTTTGTTTGGTTAAGATTATTTAAGTGATCCTAGCATAATAACAATATTTTCAAAGCCAGGAACAACAAGTTTCTTAATCAATGCATGTGTTTTCTGTATTTATTTACGAATAAATATTCAGCCCCCCATATTTAAAGTCTTTTATTTAACTCACACTTTCTAGCTTAGTTGTCTAAAAGCTAGTGGCGCCCTCTCAGCTCTCTGTTAGGAACTAGCGAGCGCCTCAGAACCCACGGAGCTAGCATCACCGTCAGCCACTCACCATCTTGGCTCAAAGGGTTACAATCTTACCAGTTCCTAGCGACAAATCAAATAACAGATACAAAGGATATGCGAGACTGTTATGACAGGACTTAAGGAAAAAAGGAGGTAGTCCGTCTGGTCCGCATCCCTTTGTAACATCTAATTTTTTCAAATATCTACTCACTAAGTAAACCGATAGCTCAATGGAGCCAATAGACGCCGCCCGATAATCGTTGGAGTGAATACTAACGTTTGATAAAATGGTATTCGATTGCACAGGAGGCTCAAAAACAGACTGAAAATAATTATTAAATAAATGGCTTATATCGTTTCCCTCAGAAGCAATAACGCTTTTATGAAACATGGTGTCGGGTAAATCACGGGTAGTCTTTTTTGATTTTATAAATGTCCAAAAATATTTACTATTGGTTTTAATTTTCTTTTCGGCGTTAATTATGAATCTATCATAGCATTCGCGTTGAACGCGCTTCTGCCGGTCACGTAAAAGACTAAAAGTATCATAATCACTTTGATTGCGATAAATTTTCCATTTTTTATGATATTTCAGTTTTTCTTTAATGATTTTATTAAGAGCGGGGGTAAACCAAGGAGGATGACGGGCATGATTTTTAAATGTTTTAACAGGAACGTGCGAAGATATGATCTTGGGCTCGTGCGAAGATATGGGCCGAGCGACGCCGCTGAGGCAACATCTTTCTAACCACGCTCCGTATTTTTTTATTCAAAACAGTGGTAAAATTTAAGAATTTCACCTATAACTATATATCAGTGTAAAGCTTGTGTTCCGAGGATTACAGTGATACAAGTGGGCAAACAACACTTCGCGGTGGTTCGTGAGTAATCAATAAGAACATTTTTCAATACCTAAATTTATCAACCGCCGCAGTAGGCACGCACGCGACGCTAGCTCAACCGGCCGCGCGCCGATCATCGACCCCGCACCGCTACTCACTCGCTCGCGCACCTCCGGCTATACCTACATACCTACCTACTGCCTGTTTCGCCCGCTTGGAAAACGCACTAGTATTATTGACCTGCATGATGGCACCTTTTTTTGGCAAATGCGCTGGCTGCTTTAACAATATTACATCAAAGGAATATCTTGAATGCATTATTTGTAAGAAAAGGTATGATATTGAGTGTGTCGGAATAAGCCAGAAACGTTATAACAGCTTTTACGCCAATCAAGATAAGAAACGAAGTTGGAAATGCTCAGAATGCATCAGTAAGATGCCAAAAACGGGTAATTTGGACACCTCTCTTCAGTCTCAAACGCAGGAATTCCAAAACACGTCCACCACACCATCAGACATAGATAACGTAACAGTCAGACCGAGACGGGAAAATCTATTGCCATCCGACGAACCGCCTGAATCTCCACTCTCCGCAAGATATTCGACCGAAGATAGACTCCGTCATATCCTATCAGAAACTATTACGACAATGGTAACAGCCCAGCTGGAGTCACTGAACGCCCAGTTCACCGAATTTCGAGAGTCCGTGACATTCTATAACCAAAAGTATGAGGAGATCAAAACAATCCTCGAAGAAAAATCCGCAGTTATTCATAGCCTCGAAAATGATAACTTGAAGCTGAAATCCACAGTGCAAGACTTGTCAAATAGGTTAAACTCAGTGGAACAGACTATGCGAGAGGGCAACATCGAGATTAACGGAATCCCTGAGCATAAATCTGAAAACCTGGCTAACACGGTGGCGCAGCTAGTCAAAGTAGTAGACGCTAGTATTACCAGTGAAGATGTTATGCTCGTGACCAGAGTTGCAAAAATCAACAAAAGTGATGCCAGGCCCCGCACCATCATTGCAAAATTGCGGACCCCTCGTCATCGCGATGTGATTCTCGCTGCAGTTGCTAAGTTTAACAAAAGCCACCCCAATGACAAGCTAAACTCTCATCAGCTGGGTTACGGAGGCGCACGCAGCCCTGTCTACGTGAGCGAACACCTATCACCGACAAACAAATCTCTTCACGCTGCTACCCGCTTAAGAGCGAAAGAGGTGGGCTACAAATTTACATGGGTGCGCAATGGCCGAATCTTTGTCAGAAAAGATGAATATAGCGAGTCAAAGCTTATTCGAAATCAAGAAGAACTGCATAATATTTAGAGATTAAACGAACTTACCTGTGAGTGAAGTTCTATCCTAATTATACAAAAGCTTCGTTCGAAGAGATCAGCATATATACACTTGTAGTAACGCGTAGCACTCACCATTCCATGCACTAATTGAGAATATTTTATTTATTTCAATTTTTTTTATTATTATTATTTTTTTTTGTAGGGTATCTTATACCGTACTTTTCCCCGCACTACGCCATGACCGTCAATTAGTTTAGAGATATAGTGTTTTATTTATTATTTTACGACTAATCGGGTAAGTTTTATGGGAGGGTGGGATGCTGATCTCTTCGAACGAAGCTTTTGTATAATTAGGATAGAACTTCACTCACAGGTAAGTTCGTTTAATCTCTAATTATACGACATGCTTCGTTCTCGAGATCAGCATATATACACTTGTAGATATTTAGAGATTTGAGTCGTAAAATAAACTAATACAATTCTTAATTTTAATTGAATCATTATATTTATTTAGAAGTTCACGTTTTTAACAAAGAATTGACAATAACGTTACTTATTAATATAATTATTTAACAGACTTCTGACGATACAATCATCTGAAGTTACAATAGGCCTATTATAAAACCTGGCAAATGTTTCGGAGTTAGAACTCCAACCTGCAGTTTTCCTTATCTGATCGATATTAACACCTAATCTCTGTGCAGCAGACGTTGCTGCGTGCCGGGTACTATGCGCAGTGAACGTAGAAGTATCAATTCCACTTAAACTTAAAACATCTTTAATCCATCTCGATAGAGTTTGTGTGCCAACAGGTCTGAACGGCTTATTAAGACTTATAAAAAGAAAATCATGATTCCCCCTATAACTTCTAGACATTTCAATGTATGCAAGCAAGGATTTCGCGGGACAAATTTGGGGACGCTCATTGAAAAAAGGAAGAGTTAATAAAGGTTGCAATGATCCAGGCCTAGACGTCTTTATTAAATCTGGGATTTTTATCTTTATTTCCACTTGATTTATATCTATGTTGCTAATTTTAATTTTTGAAAGTGTTTGCACTCTTGTGTGCTGTAACCAAAGCCAAAAGTGTAATAAGTTTTTTTGAAATCTGTGATTTATTTAACTCTTCGTTAGGATACCATTTTTCTAGATAATTTAACACAATAGAAGTATCCCACGTTTCATTATATTTAGGCCTTGGGGGCCTGCTGCGAAAAACCCCTTTAAAAAATCTTTTCAAACATTGATTATCAGATATATTATCATTTAGAATGAACGCTAAAGCCGACCTATATGAATTTAAGGTACCGTACTGAGCCCCTTCCTTATATATCCAAGTGAAGAATTTGATTAAGTCTGGAATTGATACTTCAAAAATGTTCAACTTATTCTCATTACAATAAGAGAACCACTTTTTATAGCACCCCTCGTATTGCTTATACGAGTTTTCTGATAAAGAATTTAGTATAATATCCATGGAGCCGAGCGGAATTCCTCTCCTTAACATCGCCTCCCGGACAAGACTCCTGCCACCAGGGTAATCGTCGTATGTACATGGCGGCGGCTGGAATCAATTGATACAATCAAGTTATCTGTAGCATTAAACACTAAAGGCTTACGTATAAGAAGCTTTTTAAAAAGGGGGTACCATGGTTGGGTAGGCCATTGTGGAACAACCATGATACCGTTTGCCTCATCAGAAATAATTTTTCTAATACATTTTAAAATCATTGTAAAAGGAGGAAAAGCATAGAAATGTAAGCCTGTCCATGATATAGTAAACGCATTTATCGCGTACGCATCTGGGTCCCTATGCCATGAGACATATTTGGCACATTTATTGTTAGTCCGACTTGCAAATAGATCTATTTGTGGGAGGCCCAACTTAGCGACTATTTCGTTGTATGCGTAATCAGCAAGCTGCCATTCAATGTCCGGGTGTATGCGTCTAGATTCAGCGTCAGCAATGACATTTTCTGATGAGCGGATATAAGATGCGAACACAATTATTTGTCTGGTTTCACACCATTGCCAGAGATGTTTTGTTACATCTGTCAAGTGTGGAAACTGGATACCTCCCATTCGATTAATGTAGGAAATTGCAGTGGTATTATCAACGCGTAAAAGTATCTGGCAATTCCAGAGATGTTTTCCAAAAATCTTAAGGCCGATAAAAGCGGCCATGATTTCTAAGTAATTTATATGTTTCTTGCGTTCATCTAAACTCCAAAGACCACTTGCCTTCTGATTACCACATGCAATCCCCCACCCCGTAGTTGAGGCATCCGAAAAAATTTCCAGGTCATACATGTCATTTTTGATTTTACAAGTTGCGGTGCGAATAGAACGCTTCCACCAATCTATATCCGAACTCAATGAACTTGGTATAACCATAGTCTTATCGTAATCATTTGTTTGTTTTAATTTTAGGTATTTAACTCTTTCAAAAAGCTTTGTGTAAAGCCACCCATATTCTACTGCTGGGCAGGCAGATACTAATAAACCTACAAAACTAGCGAAAGATCTGATTTTACAGCGTTTAATATTTGAAAACTTTCTTAGCTCAGATTCAATTTTTTGAACTTTGTGTTCTGGTAAGGTGACCTGGAAGTTTTTTTATCTAAAACATAGCCTAAAAATTTACAAATACGAGATGGTACTTGACTACTTTTTTCTTCATTGATTATGAAACCTAACGCCGTCAATAATGTTTTAGTTTGTCGCAAATTGTTGAAACAAGCTTCAAAATCATGTCCAATGAGACATAGATCGTCTAAGTATACTGTTGACATATATCCGGCAGTTCTCAAAAGTTTCACCACAGGTTTCATTATCTTTGTGAACACATATGGAGCTGTGTTTAACCCGAAAGGAAGTACGTTAAATTCAAACAACGAATCTTCAAATTGGAATCTCAAATATTTCCGATCACCTTCGTATATTTTGACCAAAAAATATGCGTCTTTTAAGTCGACGTTACATAAATAATCATCTTTTGATATAAGTTTAAGCACAGTTCTTAAGTCTTCCAATTTGAAATGATTCGTGTCAATAAATCTGTTTAAGGACTTTAAGTTTAGGATAAAGCGCATTGTGCCATCAGGTGTAGGTATTAGGAAAATATTAGACAAAAATTGGTCTTGACAAGCAACACAGTGTGATATTGCCCCCATTGTTAATAACTTATCGATAGAATTATTAAACTGCATTTTTTCTGAAGTTGAATACTGTCTATTTTGGAGGCAATATGTTTGTTCAGGCTGTCTAGAAAAAGGAATTTTATAACCTTTCATGTACGACAAGATATTTGGGTCGTTTGTAATCATATGCCACTGCTCATAAAATGCGCTAAGTCTACCTGCTATCTTTACCGTGTTTAGCGGCGTGTGTAGTTCGGTCGCTGCTGCCGATGCTGCGATGGCTTCGAGAAGTTGTTGGGCCGAGTGTTCGTCGATGTCGTTGCAGGCTGTCTCATCCTCTGAGGACCCGTCGGCCTGCGGCTCGGACCCGGATTCTGCCAGTTTAAATTCCGCGCGGAAGTGGATGGAGCAGGTACTGGTTTCCTAGTAGGGTTTTTGGGAGGTGGTGGCTTTAAATCCGTACCCGTTTTACAAATGGCCTTAGCAGATTTTAAAGTTTCTGCAAGGTTTTGCCCCATCACAAAATTTCTCCGCGTAACTGTGTCAGCATGTTGGCAATCGCAAATAATTCGAATAGAATCCATCAACAATTTCAGTAAAGCGGTGTTCTTGTCTTTTGACGGCAAAAGAAGAGAAATAGCTTCGCCTAAAGCAGTAATGGCCGAAGTTAGAATCTTCTGCTTGCCTTCTATGGCTTTATCCCGCTTCAGATTAATATCCGAAATCGCCGCCTTCATCTCTGCGTTTAATGTTGGTGGATCAATTAATTTGCAATTTTCTGGAGTTAAATATCTATCTTTTAACTCCTTTCTCATTTCTTTGTCTAAACCGGCGTTAGTCCAATGTTGCAATCTGACTGACAAATCTTTTTGCAATTCTTTGCCATACTTTTTGTTAGTGGTAGGATCACTACCAAGTATATCCAATAAATCCCTATTGATATCAGAGGAATTTTCAATTGTAACCTCAGTTGGTTCTATATTCGGCACCGTAGCCATAGACGTTGAGGGGATGGCACTCTGTGATGGAACGATCACCACCGATGGTACTGCCGCTGTTTCAGTAGCTTGGGTCTCATGACCTGTAGGAGCAATTGACTCAGGTAATTCTCCATCTGCCTCGGACGGCGGGAAGACCGGTTCAAAAATTATGTTTTCATCGTCGGTCAACCTCACATAATCGTATTCTGAAAAGACATACTACTTCTAAGTTACCTTACAGTGGGACAGTCCCCAGTTATGTAAACAACACGTACTGTCCGCAAAGAATTTATGGTAACTATATATCTAATTATTTAGAAGGGTAAGTGAACGGTAAGAGGCAGTCCCTAGTTAAAAAACACGTACTGCCCGCAAACCCACTAAATACTTAAGCTAATTTACAGTAAGGGGCAATCCCAATACCTAGTAGGTACGTACTGTCCGCAAACTTTGTAGCTTTTTCCATAAATAACTTGTTTATTCGTCATAATCGTAATCAAACAATTACGTAATTCTATCCCTGTTGTTTTGAATAAATCATAGTGGAAAAGAAAAAGTCCTATTTGTGTGGTCTGCAATATGAATCTTTCAAAATTATAAATTACTGACACATAAATAGGTACGTAGACCAACAAATTACTTTAAATATATTATTTCATGTGTCGGTATAACGAAAGATAGTCCTTCAACAAAACACCTTATTTTATACCTTATTATGCACATCTTAGTTTGTGAATATTTTTGTCGGTGTATGAACAACAAAATGGAGAAGTTTGTCCTGGATTTCCCTTGCTACAACCGCCGTGACGACATCGCAGATAGGCGTTGGCTACCGGATGGGCGTTGCCCGTGCCTGCCGCGACGTGGCACAGCAATGGAGTAGTGCGTATGGACTGGCTCTGTGTGATGTTGGTCGTTATCCGATTCTGCTACTGCTTGAGGGGGAGGGCTCGTTAGCCGTGTTAACGAAGCCAGGACGTCGTGTATGCCAAATCCGTCGCGCGCCGTGAAAATTCAGAAAGTGAGTGTGAAGATTTTTGTATGTCTATTAGATGTCGTTTTAGCCTTATTCTAAAAGAGCATATTGTTTTCAGGTCACGCAACGGAGGCGGTATATTATTCCATGCACGCGTGGCTGCGTATCTGAAGGAGCCTCTAAAACGAACAGCGTGATGTTTTTCAGTTTTAAAAACATTGGTGCACGTCCGCCTCGGATATTTGCTGTGATCACGCGCCCACGCTAGCTTTTCAAACAGGTACTGAGGTTTTCCACTTTTTATAACACCAAACATGAGTGTAGCCAGGTGCAATCTCCTCCTTGCCTCCATTTTCATGATGTTCGCATCATTTAAAAAAGGTGTAACATGTGAGCGAGGAGGAATATCGAGGCAGAACCTGGTGCAGGCGTTTTGAACTCTTTGGATCAGCTTGGCAGTCCTTCTCAGCAGGCATGGCCCATACACAGTGTCACAGTAATTAAGCTTGGACAATATTAGGGATTCGCACAGTAACTTTCTTAATCTATTGCTTAAATATGGTCGCATTTTATACAGCATTCTTAGCCTATAAAAACAGTTGCGAGAACTCTCGGCAATATGGCTTTCAAAGTTCAGACTGCTGTCCACAATCAGTCCCAGATTCCTTGCTTCATGAGCACGCTCCAGCACCTCGCCATTGATCCGTACATTCAGAGGCTTCCCATCTAGTCTCTGCCTGCTACTCTTAGTGCCAATCAGGAGGAGTTTGGACTTTTTCGGGTTAAGGATTAGGCAGTTAGATCTACACCACTGAGTGATGCTTGACAGATCCTCATTCACCTTGGCTACTGCTGCCTCATAATCATCTGGCTTAAAAGAAAAATGTAACTGTAAATCGTCTGCATATAGATGGTGACCGCAGTGCGCTATACAGCCTATTATGTCAGCACTGTATAAAATGTATAAAATAGGTCCCAGTATGGAGCCCTGTGGCACTCCGCGGGTGACAGCTTGTAGTGCTGCACTTTGACGCCATCAACCCCCATCAGTTCGACATACTGCTGCCTGCCATGAAGGTAGCTTTGAAACCATTTAATTGAGTTTAATCCTAATCCATAGTATGTTAATTTTGCGAGTAATAATGAGGTATTTATGGAGTCGAATGCGCGTGAAAAGTCAAGTAGGAGGCTTACGGCTATTTCCAGGATTTTGGAAATGCATGGGAGCAAGCTAATCGGACGAAGATCGCTCATTGTAGACGGACAGTTACTTTTTGGCAGAGGCTTAACAACGGCCACTTTCCAGCTGTCAGGGAATATTCCTTCCATGATAGACTGATTGACTATCCTAGTGACAGCACCCAGCGACTGTGGCAAGGTTAGGAGCAGCATATCCAAAGTGATCCCGTCATTCCCTTGAGCATTCGATTTGAGCCCTCGTATGATCTTTAGGACCATATCTTCAGTGACTGGCTGTAGATCAAATGTGGCGGTGCTGTGCCTGTGGTGTTCGTAGTATGTCAGCTGAGATATGGTTACAAAATCATCGCCAGGTATGTTCAGAAAGTGGTCATTGATCTGGTCTGGGTTGTTAAGATGAGGTGGCAGCACTGCTGTATTTTTTTTATTAGGAACTAAAGTGGACTTCAGGTTTTTCCACAACTTTTTTGAGTCACTAATGTTAGCATTGACATGCTTGGAGAAGAAATGTTTCTTTTCCTGCTCAATAGCCTCAAGCACTGCCCGCCTCATGGTCTTGTAACAGTTCTTGTATACATCAGTCTTATGCTGTTTATATAGATCATGGTACCTGTCTCTGGTCTGCATCATTGTCTTGATGCAGTCGGTCACCCAGGGGTGGGGAGGATGCCGGAATTTTCTGGTTTTCGTTGGGGCATGAAGGTCAAAGAGGCATACTATCCATGTGGTGAATGTTCTTGTCAATGTATTGACATTGTGTAGTTTGTAAAAGTGCTGCCAGTCAACAGAGTCCAAATCCCTACCAAATTGATCCACTACAATGTTTTTTAAGGGTCTGTATGTTATTATTTGAGGACATGGTTTTTCTTTTTTTATTTTAAAGTCTCCCATCAGCATGGCATGTCCTCCCAAATCTGGAGAGTGTTTTACACTTACCTGATTGACACGGATATCAGTGCAGATTAAATCAATCAGACTGCTACTCTGATTGGTATAGTGAGTAGGTTTATCGACCACCTGCATTAGGTTGACACTGTGTAGAAAGTCCTGAAGCAATTTTGTTTTGCTGCTGCTAGGCTCTAACATGTTTATGTTAAGGTCGCCAACAAAAATGATCCCATCAGAGCTTGCCAGGGTGGCTATGGAATCTGCTATAGCATCCATGAACTCATCTACATCTTGCCATGGCGGTCTATAGGCAGTTCCTACTAGTATGTCTTGGTTGTGAGTACGAACCTTTAGCCACATTTGCTCGACCAATGATGTTGTAGGATGCGGGAGCGTGCGAGCGTTGACACCCCAAACCTACACCCCCCCCCCCCCCCCCCACGTCCCCTTCTAATTTGGACTGGTCTGAGTATGTGTCTTAGCTGATACCCTGGCAATTTTGGTGCCCTGTCATCCTCACCTGCCCTGAGCCAGGTTTCATTTATTGCCAAGATGTCAACATTCATTTTCTAAGCAGCCACCATAAACTCCTCATGCCGAGTGCCGAGGGACCCCGCATTGTAAAGCCCAACTTTAAAATTATTTCTTCCAACCATTTTGTATCTCGGTAAGGAGAATCTTTTCCATAGACCATACTGTGCGATTCATATCTGTGAATATTGTGTTTGCTTGAGTCACATAACTGTAAAATATTTTGTATACATAGATACATTTCAGTGTGTTGTGTCTACCGTCTGAGTGTACCGATGAGTATACCGTCGTGATCGCGTATGTTCAGCTAACACCAGGCTGGACGGTGAAGGGGTACTCATCGCAGTCTCTCGCGAGTTTCCATCTTCTCGAGTACATAACTGGGAATCGAACTGCGAAGACCTATGGGTGAATGTAGCTTTTGAAATTAATGGTCAGAAGACGATATTATCGATATGCGCTGTGTACTTGCCGCCACCAGTCAGCCTGGAGAGGCAGCAAATATTTTTGAATAGTGTGGATAGAGTTATGACTCACACCGAAACTATAGCCATACTGGGTGATTTCAACCTTAATTTTATAAACTGGAAAATTCTAGACAATAAAACTTATCTGTTACCGGAAAATTATGATAAAAATATTGGGTATTCACTTGTTGATTTTTTGGCTTTAAACGGACTTCATCAATTTAATAATATTCCCAATAAATCTGGACGCACCTTAGACCTAGCATTATGTAATATAGAAAGCGCTTATGTATCACAACCTTTAGATTTACTAAGTAAGTTAGATGATCACCACCCAAGTATTTTGTTAAGTATTCCTATTTCCATCGGAGTTGTTCATGGAATTTTGCCCAAGGAAAGAACAGATCTTAATTTTTATAAAGCAGACTATGACACAATTAAGTCAGAGCTTTCGAATGTTGATTGGACTAATACTCTCGAAAATCTAGATGTAAACCAAGCAGTGTCGACTTTTTATAGTATACTATTTAATGTAATTGAAAAATTTGTACCCAAACGCCAATCTTGATCTAACAAATATCCAAGCTGGTTTAGTAAACAATTAATAAAGCTGTTAAAAGAGAAGAATGGGATCGGAAAGAGACTTCGTAGATTTAATAATCCCCGTGACGAAATTGAATTTAAGCTACTCCGTGAACGCTGCCATAAACTTATGAATATCTGTAAAAGTAACTATAAACAAAACATGGAATCAAATATTAATAAAAACCCTAAATTGTTTTGGAATTATATAAAAGATAAGCGTAACGGACGTACATTTATCCCAAATGTCATGAAAAAAAATGACAGCACTGCTTCTTCAGGCCCCGATATTGTAAATTTATTTGCAGAACAATTCTCCTCTGTCTATAGCTATTCTTGTAACTCTGAACCCCCAAGCACTAGTTCAATGACTGGTAATTCCATTGCTGAGCTCAAGTTTACAGAGACAGACGTTCTGAAAACTATTAAACGACTTAATATACATAAAGGGTCTGGCCCGGACAACATCCCGCCATTATTTGTACAACGATGTGGTCGTTCACTCGCAGTGCCTTTAATGATCTTATTTAATAACTCTCTAAGCCTAGGAACTTTCCCAGATGAGTGGAAGCGAGCAAGAATTGTGCCAATTCACAAGAAAGACGATCAATGCCTTGTGAAAAATTACCGACCTATCTCCATTTTATCGTGTTTTTCCAAGATCTTTGAGTCTCTAGTTTACCCCCATATTTACAGCCTTGTAGACAGCAGTATATCAATATTTCAACACGGATTTAGAAGTGGAAAATCAGTAAACACAAACCTAGCAGCCATGATTTCCAATATTTCGATGGAGGTCGATGCAGGCAAGCAGGTTGACACAATATACACTGACTTTAGCAGCGCATTTGATAAAGTGAGTCATCCTATCCTGTTGTCGAAATTAAAAGTCTTTGGTATTGGAGGGTCTTTGCTCGCCTGGTTTAACTCATATTTAGCAAAAAGACCTCAGGTAGTGTCGGTGGCAGGATATGACTCAAAACCCTATTATGCTCAATCAGGTGTACCTCAAGGATCGCACCTGGGTCCTATTCTGTTTCTTATCTTCATTAATGATATTACCACATACATAAAACACAGCAATATTTCTCTCTTTGCCGATGACTTAAAAATATACCGAACTATAAACGATGCGTCGGATGTAGGGCGTCTGCAGGCTGATCTCGATAAAGTTGGGCTTTGGTGCATAAATAATGACATGACTATGAATTTAGATAAATGTTTTCACATAAGTTTTACAAAAAAAATCAATATTACTAATTCAACGTACTCACTAGACGGAAAAGTTATATCTAAGGTTGACAAAGTACGTGATCTTGGTGTTATTATAGACAATAGGTTGAAATTTAACTTTCACATCGATGCCATTGTTAAAAAATCTGCTCAAATGCTCGGTTTTCTGAAACAAAACTTACACGGCTTTCGACTAAGGGAAACCAGAATGATCCTTTACAATAGCCTTGTCCGTAGCCGGTTGGAGTTTGCATCAGTGGCTTGGAACCCGGTGTATGCTAACTCTTCACAAAGAATAGAAACCATCCAGCGAGCTTTCACAAGACACCTTGCTTACGTCTCACCTGGCATATACCACAAAGTCCCATATCAAATGCGACTATCCTCCTTTGGCATGTCATCGCTCAAAAACCGTCGCACGGTATCAGATTTGTTGTTTCTGCATAAAGTGCTAAATAATAAAATCTCTTGTCCCGACCTGCTAGCTTCTATTAGCCTGACTGTTCCTCGTCGATGTCCTCGAAGGCCCTTAACTAAAACGTTCACCTTACCTTCCTATAGAACCAACCTCGGTCTCCATCATCCCTTGGCCAGGGTTTGCAATACCTACAACGGCTTAAACGAGAAATTGGCGGATTTGGATATCTTTAATACATCTGAAAACGTTTTCAAAAAATCTATATCGAAACTGCTTGGTCCCATAATAACTTAATAAGAAAAAAAAAATTCCCTATGTATAATAATAATTCTGTAAAATTAATAAATTTCAATTTCCCCTATGTTGCTAACTTTTCTATAAGAATGTTGTGAATACTTGTAAAGGCTTACATATATATCCCTAATTGTGATGTGCTACTATGTAAACGTTTGTATGTAAAGCTGTAAGTATTCCTAATAAATAAATAAATCTTATTAATTTTTTCATAAAATAATGCAACGGCTACGTCAATATCCGAACACGCATTTAGGGCACTCCAGTCAACAGAAGCAATTTCATCATTAATTAACTGATAGTCTGCAGCACGGAATAATCGCACAGTGCGTGGTTCTGGATGAAGCTGATCTGGACGAATAGATCGCAAGCAAGCACTGAGCGCAGGATGGTGGGCATCCTCATTTACCAGCGGCTCATTGCACCTAGATACAGTACAATCACAACTACTTAAAACTAAATCCAACAGTCTATCGTTACAATTATAAACGCTATTATATTGATGAAGACCAGTGAAATTTAAGAAACCGTATAATGCTTGAACATAATTATTGTCTGCATTATTGGCAAAATTGGTTAGTTTCACTTCGGGCTTGTCCAGAGACCACTGACATGATGAAATATTAAAATCACCCAAAATTAAGTAGTGATCATAAGGATTATTAACTAATGCATCAGTAAGAGAATCGAAGAATGTACTCAGGCAGTCATAGTGTAGGGAACAATGAGGGAAGTAGCCACAATAAATATGCAGAATAACACCAATTGAGCGTGATTTGAAGCTTACAGACATTTCAATAACCTCAGCAGCCGAGCCGGGCATAGCCAATACTCTAAAAGAACGCACAACGAAATGACGGCGCACTGCTATGAGAACACCTCCGCCAAGGCGATCCCCCCGCGAGATGTAATCACGATCACATCTGTATACTGAGTAACGCGAATCAAATAATTCCATGTCGTAAATTCCCGGTAAAAGCCACGTTTCGGACCAGCAAATGATGTCAAAATCAGACTGTAACATATTACGATAAAAAAGGTTAGTCTTAGTTCGCAATCCGCGAACATTCTGGTAATATACAGAGACATTACTCGACATAGCCATCTTAACTAAACGAGATGAAATTTATAATACTTAAAATATACCTCACAAGAGACATGTCAAAAAGCACCAGACTAATAATTGTAACAATTAATATAAAATATATAATAAGATAATAATATGTCAGAGAGAAATAAAATGTCAAAAAATCATAATAAGTAGCGAATGAACAAGTTACTAACAAAAATAGGAAAGCATTTACCAATATCTTTATGAGAGTGGTCGGACAAGTTAATGGCACATTCAAAAAGTAACAAAATACATGCAAAACACAGTGACAAATGCAATCATAAAAATTAAACCTTATGTTATTTTGTTTAAATCCGAGTCGTTTGCTATATAAAATACAGGGGATGTATCCGAACGACGCACTTTGATAGAGCAATTTTTTACCCACACATATTGATAAGACTTTTCTTTACAAATGGACTTGACACGCTGTAGTAAGGCCTTGTTCCTGCTAGTCAGATGGTCATTAAAGTTGATAAATGAGTCACCCGAAATACCAATATCACTGCACTTCAAACGAAGTTTCTTAGTAGCTGCTAAAAACTCATCCTTCCTCCAGCGTGCCAAAAATCGTACAACAATTGGTTTATTTTTTTTATTATTACTCTGTTTAGGCGCTACCCGTGTTACAAAGTCGATATCACGAACCGGTTCCAAGGGGAATTGTGCACGAGTAGAGATATCTGATAATATTTTAATTAGGTTTTCGCCCTTTCTCTCAGGAATCCCAAAGATTTCCACGTTCGATCGCCTGGCCCATTGCTCTCGCTTGTTGGCCTCATCTTCCGCACTCACAAACGATTCCTTAATCTCACCAACCTCCGACTTCACACGGGAAAGCGACTTAACCTCCTTCTCGAGTTCATCAACTCTCTTTGATATTAACTCATGTTGACCGGCAGAGTAGAATAGGCCAACCTCACTCTTACCGAGGTGTCGTAAAAGGCGACTAAGGTAAAGCTGCTGGCATGATCATCAGCACCCAGAGAAGGAAAACTCTGCATCTATATCAAAACCCTCGCCAACCCGTCTGCCAAGCGTGGTGAGTATGGCAATTACCCCTCAATTGATTGAGGGAGGCCCGTGCCCCAGCAGTGGGGACTTAAGTGGGCTGATGATGATGATGATGATGATGACCGCTAATAAAGATCATAGATTCCTTGATGCTAATAATCTCATCTCTTATTGGTTTTAATTCTTTAGAAATTGCATCAGAAATAGCTCTGTAAAGCTCAGATTTCATAGTCATAATCTCACAAGAAATAATATTTTTAATGGAGTCAAGAGTCAACGAAGGCTGAGAGAATCCATCGATCGGGGACGGAGGTGAGACCGCACACGAGCCGCCTCGGCGGCTGTTAACATTCTCCGAACCCACTGACTGTGATTTAGAGCTTCCGGTGTTAGTTCGTACTGGCGTGTTATCATTTCTTGCAGATTTAGGCTGGGCCAATGAACAATCGGGGCACACCCAAGATTGTCTGAATTCAGCTGTCACCTTCTTTTTGTCGGACGGAAATAAGCAAGCAACATGATAATTATGTTTGCATTTTACACACATCAGTGCGCCGACGGCCCCATCCACAGAAGACTTGCAACAAGCGTACCTCATAATGATAATAGTAGGTACTTCAAAGACACAGAGATACTAAGGCAACAGCTATAAGCGGTGGTATCCCTCGAACGTAGCGATGAATCACGCCAAGTACCAGGCGCACAGTAAGCAGCAACCACGTACCTCCCAGAGATGCGTCAGCGCAGAGAAGACGACGCGAGCGCAAGAGATTGGTCAGCTTGCGACACCACCCCCTGGGGCGGTCAGCTAGCGGTGGTAGGCAGTAACAATGCCGCGGATGACTCACTACGGTGCTTCGGGTCCAAAGAACTCTTGCCGCTTATGCACTCCTATTTTTTGTTCTTGAATAATTTGAGATGAAATTGGAATATTATTTAATTTAAAACGTAAAATGGGGTTTGACTGTAAATACGTCTGAACTCCTCAGAGGTCCGGGGGGGAGAGGATGATGATGTAAACAAGTAAAAGTATTTAGATCCTTATTTTAGTATTTGCGAATGTGATACACAGCCCATGCTGTTAATCGGACAGGATAATTATTCTCCATCTATTAGGTTGGGGAAAAAGTTTCTTCGCATTTTTTAAGAAATTTCAAAACATTTTTTAATATAGTTTATTTACATTTAACTAAAGTATGTAAATTACGTTAGCTGCAGCCGGAGGATCGAAAAAAAACCAAATTTAAAATAAAAGATTTAATTAAAATTATTACAGAGTTTAAAATTTACTATTTCTAAAGTATTGAGACCTAATCGAAGTATGATTATGGAATGATAAAATTATGCACGAATTGTCCATCGGAAGTAGGCATTGACGTCACTGGCGAAATGTTGAAATGCACCGTCTGCACCAATGTATTTGTTTCCACGCGAAATGTGGGGCAGCAACCTCAGCGATCTTCTTGGGATATGGCTATGTAATTCCTCCCCCTTTAGAACGGCGACTATTTTAGCACGTTGAGTGAAAATTTTGCCGGGATAGTCTTCGAATTGTCATGGTTTTCAGGAGCAGGTGTATGTTCTTCTGCGATTGTTAATTTTCTGCATTTCCCAATATAGCGGCGGCATAGTAGAATGATGATAAGTGCACTTGTACTTAGTAGTATGACGTAAAATGGTATCGTCGTGTGATACAAGGTATCGATTTGAGTACTATCGAGCTTGATCGGTGCTTCCATCATGATTCTATCCTGGATGCTGTGTAACTCTTGTAGATTGATTGAATTTAGATTGATATGGGATGTGATCTTGGTGTTTCCTTCCACGTTGAATGGTATCTCGGTGAGTTTAAGGGGCTGGCCTTTTACTTCATCGTTGTCATTTGTGATCGTGAACTCTCCAGTTTTTAGACGGCAGCCAGCTGGAATGGTAACGAGATAGCTTCCTTGAAGTGTGGTATAATCTTGCCTTCCACAAACGAGCTGGACCTTGGTGTGAAGCGGGAAAGATAGGGCGTAGTGCTGGTCGTCCAATTTCTCTAGGGCTTCTTTCTTCAGGGTGACCGTCGAGTACTCGCAGGTGTCCTTCAGGATTTGGTTGACTATTAGTTCCTGGATGCAATCAGACTTTGTACGTAGCTGCTGGTGTATAGAGTTTTCACACAGAAACCAGTTGTTGAACTTCGGACATTCTGTCTCTATGTACATGAATGAAATCTCGTTTGTTGCTATGAAGGGATAGGTGGGAATAAGAGCCTGATCATTTTTGTTAGGTACTATTGAGAGATGGTATAAGTTATAGATGTCTCTAGATATGATAGGAAATTGAAAGATAAAGACTAACTGGTTATTGGTATAATATGAGCCTGGCTTAATTATCTCATAATATTGTCTCAATTCTAGATTAACTAATTGATCGTCACTATAAATAACTTTAAGCTTACTTAACATAGAACTTAGAATATCTATATCTATCATCGAATGATGTGTGCTTGATGCACGTATAAAAGCTAAACTATTCTCTAATCTTATTAATTCTTGAGCAAGATCCTCAATGTTCTCACTAACTATAACTAAAAGCTGAGCGAACTTGGCATATTTAATCAGATTATTCTCATTATAAGCATTACTTTTTAATATTAGTTCCAATGTATTGTTAATTTTAAGTTGATTGCTTTTGGTTTTTGGTTTAATATATATATAATTGGTTTAATATATCGTTATGTTTAGACATCCATTCTTTGCTGATACTAATATGGTTATTAAATTCAGATGATATCTTATCTTGGTTACTCTTTAAAATGTTAATTGCTCTATTATATCTAATAGCATCAGTATAGTCCAGGTTACCTGATATGCTTTTAATAACTGAACCTAGGCCATCTACAAGGCCTCTCTTCACTCTAGTAGGTTCTAGTGATTTAAGTTGTTTTAACACCTTGGAAAGTTTGTCAGTAAGATAGTCGATTTGTATTTCGTACAAAACATAAGTGTCGTTAGTTAGTTGGTTTCTATAATCTTTCAGTTGAGTCGATAATAAGTTAATCTTGTCTTCAATGTCATTTAGTTGTACATACTGTATGAACGTATGATGATGAGTTATCAGTCTCATAGGTCCTAGTTTGTGTGGTAAGAGTCCTGGTCCATCAGCTAAGCTTTCAATTTTTATTTCTTGAGGTCGGGTGATCCCGATGATCGCTACTAACAGTATCCTGCAACAAATTAACTGCTTTAGGGACTCGTTTTATACGTGACTTGGCAATAGGGCCACGTTTTTTGGATGTGTAAATGTGCACTGGTAGATCTGCAAGGACTGTGTCTTGGGTGTAGCGAGGGGCTGTCTTCTGACGGCTGGCTAACGGGTTCTTAATGAAGACTTGTTGTTCAGGAGCGTACTGTACCTCGGGTTCCCGGTTCTGATTCCTGTTATTTATTATTTCGGTCCTATCTATTAACGTCCTATTATTCACTATATCGTAGACTTTTTTCATTTGCTCCTTATGATTAAGCAGGTATTGTTGTAAAAGATGCTGCGTTAGGTCTAGATCTAAACAGTCTCTAGGGTCAAAATGTCCAGTCAATAAGTCAAACGGTCTGCATCTCGTAAAGCTGTGGATGGAACTATTGTACGCTATTAGAGCATAAGGCATAAGGTTTATGATGGGATCATCTTTATGTTGCAATTTCAAGAGCCTAAGATGTTCTAAAAGAGTAAGATGAAATCTTTCGATATTGCCGTTATCGATAGGGGAATGAGCCAAAATTCGGTGATGATTGATTTTATGTAGCCTTGTAAACTCTAGAAATAGCTGGTTCGTGAACTCAGTTCCATTGTCAGTTATAAGAGTGAGAGGTATACCATGATGTGTACAGTACTGCAATAAAGCTTGGAGAATACTAAGGGCGGTGCCGTCTCGTAAGTGATAAGCCTGCCCGTACTTTGTGAACACGTCAATAAAGGTGATGTACTTCTCGCTCTGCACAGTAAATAGATCCATATGAACTATTTCAAAGGGCTTGGTAGCTGGAGGTACAACATTGAACTGAGGCCTAACAGGGTTCCTATCATATTTGCCTTGACCACAGATGGTACACTCATTAATAAACTTAGTAATCTGGTCTTTCATTTTAGGCCAGTAATACTTTCGTGATAAGGCAAGGTAGCATTCAGTTATGCCACGATGGTTGGTTTTACCATCATGGTAGTGGCGAATGATTTCCTGTTGGTGGAGGTATTCTTTTACATTTTCTAGTTCTACTTTAGCTAGGATAAGGTTCATAGCTGACCCCTTGAATTTATCCTGTAAAATTGGGATGATAGAATACATAGCAAGTGGAGGGTTGATCAATAGAGCGGTTTTCACCTTGGGGTTAATGTATTCCTTAACTGTATTTATAACGTCTTCTTCCAGGTTAGTTTCCGATAGTTGAATGGCTATACGTGTGTGTGTATCAAACGGCTTAGTAACAATAGGTTTTCTCTTTACGTCATTAACAACGGTAAAACAAATCTGCCTATTGAATTTATTTAGTGGTTCGTCCGTTATCGGGATTTCTAAAATAGGGTGCTCATTGCTGGTATGTACCGTTTCGGTCGAAGAGTTAAATTTAGTCTGTGTCTCAGTAGGGTTTCCTAACAAGGAGTTCAGTTCGTCTATTTCGTCCATCAGTGATTTAGTGTCGGTCATGTGAATTTCAACACGAGAAAGGGCGTCAGCATTTGTGTTAATCTTGCCCTTTTTGTACTGTACAGTAAAGTCATATTCACTTAGTCGTAGTCGCCATCTAGTCAAGCGTGAGTTTGGTTCTTTCAAATTCATCATCCATTCTAGTGGCTTATGGTCAGTCAGTACTTTGAACTTCCGCCCAAATAGATATGGTCTAAAGTACTTAGTAGCCCATACTATTGCTAGGAGTTCCTTCTCGATAGTGCTATAGTTGATTTCACTTTCGTTGAGGGTTCGGGAAGCATAGCACACAGGCTTATCTGATCCTATTGGGCCTTGGGATAGAACGGCTCCAATGACCAAATTAGATGCATCAGTTGTAAGATTAAACTCTTTGGTGAAATCTGGGTACTGCAATATGGGATCATTGGTGAGAAGGGTTTTGCATTTTTCAAAGCAACTGACGTATTCCGGATCAAGGGTAATTTTCCTTCCTTTCTTGAGGCACTGAGTCATAGGTTTGGTGGTCCGTGCGAAGTCAGGAATGAATTTTCGGTAGTAACCGAGAAGACCTAGGAATTGTTTGATTTCCTTAGGGGTTTTCGGAATGGGGTATTTCTTTATGGCAGAGATCTTATCGGGATTGAGTTTAATACCATCCTTACTGATGATATGCCCAAGGTAAGCAGTCTCAAGCTTCAAAAATTCAGATTTATCCATCTGGATTTTGAAGTTTGATTCCCGGAGTCTTTGAAATACTTTTTCCAAGTTTACCATGTGTTCCTGGAGGGACGTACTGAACACAATAATATCATCCAAGTAAACGAGGCAAATATCGTTTTGGAGGCCCTTAAGGACATTATCCATCACTCGTTGGAATGTAGATGGAGAATTCTTAAGACCCATTGGCATTCTAAGGAATTCAAAGTGTCCGTGCTCGACATTGAAGGCGGTCTTCGATATATCCTGGGGATCCATTTCAACTTGGTAAAATCCACTTGCCAAATCGAGCGTTGTGAAGTACTGACACTTCCCTAATTTGTCAAGGACGTCACTAATATTCGGTATAGGGTATTTGTCGTCAAGGGTTTTCTCGTTAAGTTTGCGAAAGTCAACCACGAGCCGCCATTTCTGCTTGCCGGATGCGTCTATCTTTTTGGGGACCATCCAAATAGGTGAGCACCAGGCAGAGTCGGAAGGTCTTATAATACCCTGCTCTAACATTTTTCCTATTTGATTTTTAACTTCTTCCCGATGCACAAAAGGGTAACGATAACTTTTCGCATGTACTGGTACTTCGTCAGTTGTCCTAATCCTGTGTTTAACTTTATTCGTGAAGGATAAAGCTTCGCCTTCTATATAGAAGACGTCCGCATATCGAGAACACAAAGCTATCTTCATATAAGTTTACGTTCCGCGAGTTATACATTTGTATCGGGTTTGATGCAAATCGAGTTAATAGTTGTCCTGTCTTTAAATCAATACGCGCTTCCCATTCGCTAAGTAAGTCTAGTCCTATGAGGCCATCGAAATAGTCGTGAAACTTATATACGAATAACTTCATACCATCATGATCGTTGAACTCGGGAAAACAAGGCAGCGTAATTGAATAATCATTCCTACTAGTTGCATGTATGCTTGTTACTTCGAACGGATCAAAGTCAAGTGGAAAATTAGAAAAGTACTGTTCTACAGCGTCAGGGCTGATGAAGGATTGGTTCGCACCCGTATCTATCAAGAACTTAAGAGGAGGATTGGCTATCTGAATATAAGGCAACTGCCTTTGCGTTTGCAAGTTTACCTCTATCTTTGCTTTTTTAATGTCGAGACCTCCTGAAAATCCTGATCCGCATGACTAGAACCTGGCTGTGGTTGAAATTCTTCCGAACTAGTAACTTTGTCAGTCAAGTCATAATAATTTAAATCGGAAGTAAAGTCGGGTGTAAAATCACTAGTGTAGCTAGAATCGTCGACATAGTAATTGTACACCGGTTCTTGATAAGAGTCATAGTTATTGTAATACGAGTACGCGTCGTCGTATGGAATGCATTCATTCATATTCATTTCCCGACTTTTAAAATAATTAGATGGAGGCGGGTTTCCTGATTTAGACCAGTCATGGCCTGTCAACATTTGGGTATGAGGTAAAGTTCTGGGGGTGAAGCGCTGTACTCCACTCATTGGCTGGGGACCAGCTTGAAACTGTGGAGGGTTATTACGAGGTGGGAGCCGGAATACATGGCTGCGAGGGTTGTAATTAGGAGGTGGAGCACCAAACATCCTTTGTGTGTTAGTAGGCATGCGCATAGCCTGTTGAGGCTGACCTGGTGGTGGTAACTTGAATGGTTGAGGCGGGGGCCTCATCATAGAACGTTGTCCTACGGGAGCAGGCCAATTAGGCACGGGAATCGGGAAGTTGTTAGGTCGCGATGGAGGAACAAATGAAGGTGGTGGTGGTAACGTAACCTTGGGAGTGAGTTGAGCTTTATTAACCGGTTCGTTACGTTGCTGAAGATAAATAATGTTCAACTCTTCCTGGACGTATTCCAGCGCCTTTTCTATAGTGCAGGGACGCATGCAACGAATACGAGACCCTAAGGGTTCCTTCAACCCACGAACATAAGCTTGCATAGTAACCTTCTTATACAAATCACGTTTCGCCTGAATAGTAGTTGGTACCGATTCATGCAGAGTTACATACGTCATTATCGTACTAAATAGAGTCTGACAATGGTCGTAGAATTCCTGAGGTGTTCTATTTCCCTGCGTAGCCAGAGAGAGGTCATTGTACAAGGCTGTTTCATCACGCTGATCTGAGAAGTTGTTTATCAGAGAGGATCGTATGCCTAACCAACTTTCGGGTATCCCGTTGGAATTGATTGTACAAGCAGCACTTCCGGTTATCTTATTAAGTATGCCATTAATTAAACATAAGTTAGAAAATTCGCTACCTGGTTCATTACTCAGGTATTGCGTCGCCAGCTGATCACAAATCTTAATAAACCTCGTGAGTACATTAGGGTTCCCGTCAAACTCCGGGACAAGGCGCAGAGCCTTAAAGATTGTATCCGGATCGTGAGGCATTTCTACAAATAACTTTTCTAAATAAAAATCACTAACTAAATCTCTATTAAAATCTACTTGTTTCCGGCGAGCCTGTTTCGATTCAGACTCGCGCGAACTATGGGCTCTAGGATGATAAATCTTGGCGGTCAAGATAAAACCTAAGGATAAAACTTAAGGATAAAAGGAAGCAACACGAGATCAATTCAAGTGTACTCACAAAAATTTCATATCTGGTTCTGTCGTGAATCGATGGCTGGATTCTCCTCCTGGTCTGCAGCAGGTCCGTAGATTCAGGATCCTCGAAGACGGGGCTGGACAGCCGCCCGGGCGACTCGCGACGCGATATAGATAAGTAGCTATTCCCGAAACTCGCGAACCGGCCCGCGAGAATCCTACCGACTGCGCCAATTACGTTAGCTGCAGCCGGAGGATCGAAAAAAAACCAAATTTAAAATAAAAGATTTAATTAAAATTATTACAGAGTTTAAAATTAACTATTTCTAAAGTATTGAGACCTAATCGAAGTATGATTATGGAATGATAAAATTATGCACGAATTGTCCATCGGAAGTAGGCATTGACGTCACTGGCGAAATGTTGAAATGCACCGTCTGCACCAATGTATTTGTTTCCACGCGAAATGTGGGGCAGCAACCTCAGCGATCTTCTTGGGATATGGCTATGTAATTTGTATGTACCATTTTGTTTGATAACTTTTTGCCATCTTGTAAGTAGGGACATGATCCCATTGCTATAAAAATTTTGGGACCTTTCATCAAAATACCGCGACAAGTGGATTTGGCAGTCCTCTCGTGATATTAACCTAACACTGCCTAAAGAATTCTGAAGAGACCGAAACAGGTGGAAATCTGAAGGTTCAAGGTCAGGACTATACGGCGGATGCATTAACACCTCCCAACCAAACTCTCTTAATTTTTGCTGGGTGGCTATAGATGTGTGAGGTCTAGCGTTATGATGATGAATCACCACACCCCTTCTGTTGATCAATACCGGCCGTTTTCTCTCAACTTCTTGTTTTAATCTCATAAATTGTTCGCAGTAGAGTTCAGAATCGATAGTCCTGCCTAGTGGTAACAGCTCATAATGAATAATGCCCTTCCAATTCCACCACACACACAACATCACCTTATTGCGAGTTAACCCGGGTTTCACTACAGTCTGTGAAGCCTGACCGGCCTTTGACCACGACCTTTTTCGCACGTTCTTGTCGTACGTAATCCACTGTTCATCACCAGTTATCAGTTTCTTCAAAAATGATTCAGTTTCGTTACGTCGTAATAAAGAAACACAAATGAGTACACGATTCATTAGGTTTCTTTTAGTGAGCTCGTGAGGTACCCAAATATCGAGCTTTTTTGTGTACCAAGCTTTTTTCAAATGCGCCAAAACGAGGTTCATCTTTGACATCAACATTTCCGGATTGAAAACGCTTAAACCAAATTTGTGCTACTCTCACAGACACTGGACTAGGTCTATAAACATCGCAAATTTTTTCCGCGGCTTGCGTTGCATTTTTACCTTTTTTGTAGTAAAATTTTAAAATGTATCGAATTTTTTCATTAGATTCACTCATCTTGACAGTACGAAAAACAAATGAAAATCACACATTTTCTTTATTTGAATTTGGAATTATGTTCTTAAAAATTTTAACTTTCAATGATACCAAAACCGCTTACTTTATTTTGGTAGAAAAAATAAGTAAATACATTATTATGTATGTTATAAAAAAATAGTTTCGGATTTTAAAGTGATATGATGGGGGGGGGGGGGGGGGGGGGAGGTAAGTGGTGTAGTAAGGAGCTTCTCGTTGGGGGGTCGGAGATGAAGATTGATATGGGGGGGATGGTGGGAACTCACTGTGTCTTAGCCCGAGCGATCGGGTGCCTGACTAATACCTTAACGTGGTTTCCAGGTAACGAAACAAAACGTTATGAATTGTATGTATCTTTGCGTAGCTTTTTACAACTTTAGGAATCATTTTGCGTACCTTTGTGTACGAATATTGTATGTTATAATGCTAGTATTCTGCTTATTTCTTAAGATATATCATTAGTTCTAATTTAACACGCACCAGGTGATCCTTTGCACCTAGGACCCCGCGATCACGGCCCGGTACTTAAGGTGACGGGTAGGGCATACTAGCGACGCCAATCGATTTCAGTTTTCAGCTACTAAACCGGAACTATTTGAAACAATTTCGGGGTTACGTTTTTGTACGCGAAAAATTGATTCACGCTAAAAGTGGCCGCTTTTGGCGGTAATCAATTTTTCGCTTACGCGTTGGACCCAACATTTGTGCATGGTTATTTAATAAATATTATAACTCAATGTTACATCGGAAAAGATTTATATTACTATGTAGTTCATTTTCCAATGTACTAGGCATCGCACACGATATTTTAGAGATTATTCAAAATTAAAAGTAATGAACTGTCGATGGTGGCGCCCTCTGTAACCATAGACAGGCCGGCGCCATCATGTCTTGTCATTATTTTTCTGTGTGCGGGCATCGCAATATCAAAATACAAAAATTATTAAAATACGTTGTTATTCTTATTGTATTACGTTTAAATTACTTAATTACTACTTAGTTGAGTGTGTTGTGACTTCAAAACATGGGGAAAAGGAAAAACAAAGACATATCCCACTATCGGAAAAAAATTAGGCGGTTAGAAAAACGCCTACTCGAATTAGACTCTGGATCATCTAATACTAGTATGGGTAAGTACCATTTATTTTAACAAATACCTATGTGAATACAAATAATGTTGTTTACTAAAATCAAATATCTGGAAGTAGATATCCTAGTCTACCCCCTTATTTATTTAAATAACCTTACCCGGTACATTGTGCTACTAAGTATTCGAAATTAGTAAAACCTATTCGTGATAACGAAATTACTTTACAAGTTATAGAAAATGTCTATACATTTTTACCTATACCTATATGTGATCTGGTTGAGCACCGTGACGCGCGCACGGACAAATCCAAAACATAGTCTAGCGGCGTAACGTGCTTACGTTCAACGACTTTAAAAATCAGAGTGTAGTCACACTCATACATTTACAGTTATACTCCGTGTCGTGCACACGGCTAATACCAAGCTAGTCCAGAGTGGTAATATGATTACGAATCATGACATATATCATCAATAGGCAATTTTATACCTTTTTATTTTTCTCAATATTGCAGAAAGTAACGAAAACGAAACTCAATGGTACTCGAGTGCTCAAGGCTATGATGCTAACACATATACAAGTGATTATGACCTACCATTTTCTGATTTGGAAGACCCACCGACGAATCCTCGCCCTAAGTCTGTTATCGTTACTGGCAGTGACAATTACATAGAAAACGTCGAAAAGCCTTTAGAAAATAATACACAGGCAATCAACGATACCGTGGAAGCGAATACTGCAGTTAACCCCCCTGAGAAGACGCCTAACACTGGTGAGGAGACTCCTGCTTTACCAGATGAGATATTAGAAGCGCTTGGGGACCAAAAGGGAAAAGAGGAAATTTTCGGACCTAAAATACCAGAAGAAATATCAAAACGATGGAGCCGTGTATTGGTAGATGTGCTTACAAAAGATCAAAAAGAAAAAATTATAGAAAGCACACTTGTACCAGATAATTTTCGATTGGCAAAAGCACCTGTACTAAATTTAGAACTGATTCCAGTGCTTAGTGATGCAGCTCGAAATCGAGATAAGCTCTTAGAAAGATCACAAAATCAGCTTGGAATTGGTATATCTGGTCTTACAAACTTAACATCATCTATTATAGATGGTAACACAGACAAGATTGAATTACTCAAGAAAATTTCAGATATAAGTAAAATTTTCCTTGACCTTCATTACGAAGAAACTAAGAGAAGGAGGAAGCTAGTGGCTTCATCTCTGGATAAAAAGTTCTTGAGTATTATAACTGACGTAAAAAGAGATTCTTTCCTCTTTGGCACCAACCTGTCGGAAAAAATTAAGGCCTCCAAATCTGCAGAACGTTCAGGCCTACCGATAAAGCGCACTGATGCTGTACCTTCAACCTCAAAGGGATATACGAACCAGGGAAACTGGAAAGGCCCTCCCAGGACACAAGTTCAACGGACGCAGAAGCAGGGTGGGCAGAGAAACCGATTTGCGTCGCAATACCCCCAGCCGCACAGACGTCCCCCTCCACCCTAAACGGATCGTCGCCCAATGCAGCCGAAGACCAGCAACAAAATTCGCAAGACTCAATAGAGGTAATAAACCATGTTGGAAGGCTTCGTCATTATCTTAGCGAGTGGTCTAATATTACTAATGATAATACGGTATTGAGTTATATTCAAGGTTATACTATACCTTTTGATGGCCCATTTTCCCAAAAATGTATTCCAAATAACAATAATTTCAGTGAAATAGAGTTAAAATTAATTTCTAAGGAAATACAAGAATTAATACAATCAGGAGCAGTTATAAAAACACGTGACATACCCGGTCAATTCTTGTCAAAAATATTTTTAACCCCCAAACCTGATGGCTCGTTTAGATTTATATTGAATTTGAAAAACTTAAATAAATTCATAAGTCCTCATCATTTTAAGATGGAGGATATTCGAACGGTGTGTAAGTTACTAACAAAAGACTGCTTCATGGCTACAGTAGACTTAAAGGATGCCTATTTCTTAGTCCCTATAAATGATAAAAGTAAGAAATATTTAAGGTTCAAATTTGAAGGGAAAACGTTTGAATTTCAATGCTTACCCTTTGGACTGTCAATAGCACCATTTATGTTCACAAAAATATTAAAACCGGTCATGTCAACTCTTAGAAGCAAGGGTTTCCTGCTAGTAACTTATTTAGATGATATAATTTGTTTGGCAAATACGTATGTATTTGCCAAACAAATTATATCATCTAAATGTGTCTTTCCTGTGTAAATAACACCGTTGATCTTCTAGAAAAACTAGGTTTTATAATAAATACTGTAAAAAGTAAACTTACACCGTGCCAAATTCAAACTTATCTTGGCTTCCAAATTGATTCACAAAATATGTGTCTAGCACTTACTGTAGAAAAAAGGCAAAAAATTTTACAAAAATTAAAATTAACATCTAAACTAAAATCAATAGTGATAAGAGACTTTGCTAAACTGTTGGGATCATTATGCTCCGCCTGCCCTGCCCTCGCTTACGGTTGGGTGTACACAAAAAGATTCGAAAGGGAAAAATTCTTAGCTTTGAAATCATGCAACGGAGACTATGACTGCTTCATGAATTTAAATAATAATTTGCAACCTGATTTCAAATGGTGGATCCAACACATTCTTATATCTAAAAACCCAATACGCACTGGAAAATATCAATTAGAAATATTTTCAGACGCATCACCGACAGGGTGGGGAGCATCTTGTAACGGGGAAAGGACAGGAGGTTTTTGGAACCCAGAAGAAGCAAAAAATCATATAAATCTATTAGAATTAATGGCTGCGTTTAATGGAATAAAGTCTTTTGCTAGGTCTCTTACAAATACAGAAATTGTACTACGTATTGATAATACGACAGCAATTTCGTACATAAACTGGTTTGGGGGCATACAATATCCACATCTTAATGAATTAGCTCGGAGGATCTGGCAATGGTGCGAAATCAGACGAAATCAGACAATTACATGTCTATGCATCCTCATCGTCATCGTCAGCCCATTTAAGTCCCCACTGCTGGGGCACGGGCCTCCCTCAATCACATGAGGGGTGATTGCCATACTCACCACGCTTGGCAGACGGGTTGGCGAGGGTTTTGATATAAATGCAGAGTTTTCCTTCTCTGGGTGCTATGCATCCTATATCAAGTCAAAGGACAATGTTGAGGCTGACGAGGAATCTCGACGGCTAAATATTGATACCGAATGGAGCCTATCAATTACGGCATTCGAAAAAATCTGTACCTCTTTTGGCTTACCTGAAGTAGATCTGTTTGCTACTCGTTTAAATGCTAAGTGCAAAAAATACATCTCTTGGAAGCGTGACCCCGAAGCATTTAATATAGATGCATTTACTTTAAACTGGAGCTCATTTCTCTTTTATGCCTTTCCTCCATTTGCAACGATTCTAAAAAGCCTCCGAAAAATCGTCAACGATGAGGCCACAGGAATTATAGTTGTACCCTATTGGCCTAGCCAACCATGGTTCCCATTGTTTTTGGAATTGTCTGTTTATGAACCATTATATTTTTACCCTGATCATGAGCTACTCCTCTCTCCTTTCAGGACTCCTCATCCGCTGTGGGATCGTCTTACCCTGGCTGCATCTCTGCTATCAGGGAAGCATTTGCCAAAAAATCTTTGAATAGTGATACAATTAATATAATGATTTCGTCTTTAGCCGACAATTCAATAAAACAATACAACTCTGCTTATAAAAAATGGTGGAGCTTCTGTTCTCAATTTAAAATTGATCCTTATGACTATAACATTCCGGCAATACTAAATTTCCTCACAGCCCAGTTTAAAGATGGCGCTAGTTATTCAACATTGAATACACTACGCTCTGCATTAAGTTTGATATTAGGCAAAGGTCTTAGCGAAGACGATCATATATCCAGATTTTTTAAAGGCGTATTCAGAACCAAACCTAGTTTGCCAAGATACCAATCCACTTGGGATCCTAACCTTGTTCTAGACTATCTAAGTCCCTGGTACCCTAACGGAGAATTACCTCTTAGTAAAATTAGTAAAAAACTCGTAGCTCTTCTCGCGTTGTCGACGGCACAACGTGTGCAGACGCTTTCATTGATTCGCTTGTCTAATATCAAAGTTAATGCTACAAATATTGAACTCATTGTCAATGATATTACAAAAACAACAGCGCCAGGCCGAACAATGCCAAGGCTAATAATCCCCTTTTTTAGTGATAAGGATCAAATTTGCCCTGCAAAGACATTGATTTCGTATATACAAATGACTAGTAGTTTCCGAAACCTCCAACATACTGAAAAGCTGGGACTCAGGTGTATCTACCTCCTAGAGTGGCCCCGCTGGTAATCAGTTCTGTCCTGATTCCAGCTTCGGTTGGTATTAGGCAGAAACGGTTACCGTGGGGCACGGTTTTCCCCGGGCAACGGCGGGTAGTAATTCATTCGTGGATTGCTACCCGACGGCCAAAGGATGCACAGAATTTCCGGCGGACCAGCCCCGACGCAGTGGATCGCGTGCAGCGCACACCACTCGGGGGCTTTCATTGTCTGCTGAGGGCTTAGAGGACCGGCCTCTCTTTACGGACCTGAACACAATAGGGCCGGGCACGGAGGCTGCCTTCTTTATCCAGCCCCCCCTTCTGCCGTAGGTTGGCGTTGGGGTGTGGTGGCACCCACTGTCGGGCGCTTTGGCGTGCGGTGGGCCGGTGTTCCTGGTGTGATGGTGCCGTATGGGGGCCTTTTTGTTCTCGGGCCTTGAACTGTCGCGCCTTCGGGCGCGTTCGAATGTTGGGGAGTTCCACGGTGGTGGAATTCCTGCCAACAGTCTGTTGCGCCCCGATTCCCGGGAGCGCTCTCCCCGCCTTTATGGTGGGGGCTTTGTTGGTGGGTCTGTGTTGAGTCCCGGAGCCAGTGGGATGCAGCTACGACTCGCCACCCCCGCTTTTCCCGTCCCGTCGATTGTCTCCGCAACCCAGCGGAGATGCTCGAACGGGAGGGTTTTCGGGTATAACTTAAAAGTCTGTGGGTGCTCTCTCCTCTCTCTGCCCTGCAGCCAGCAGGGTATGGGTTGGGGGAGGGGTCTGCAGTCGTCCCTTCCGGAGCGTCTGCGTTGCAATCCAGCAACGTGGACGATTCCGGAGAGGGTGGAATGGTGGGCCATGGGAGTGGCCCTAGGCCTCGTTTTTCGGCGAGGCCCGTTTTTGAAGAGGCCGTGCTGGCGAGCCTCTCGTCCTTCGAGGGTGGGCCGCGGACTTGGTTTCGTACCCGTTACCGTAGCCCACCCCACACGGACGTAGCAGGAAATGCCCCGGTGGTTTTTAGTGGGTAGGCCCCTGGGAGCACCCCAAGGGAGAGCCCCACACTACCCGGCCGTCTCCCAGCGGTCGGGTGCGCTTAAGGCGGCATTTTCCACCGGGCCAACAAAAAAAAAAAAAAAAAAAGGCTACCCGTCGCCTTCTCAGGTGCATCTACCTCCTCGAGTGGCCCTGCTGGTAATCAGTTCTGTCCTGATTCCAACTTCGGTTGGTATTAGGCGGAAACGGTTACCGCGGGGCACGGTTTTTCCTGGGCAATGACGGGTAGTAATGGACAACATTTCAAAATTGCTAAGCTCTGAAACAAAAAATACCATTTCTTTATTTACTTTTCCGCTGCGCGAATATATATTTATTAATTTTTTATATTGCTTATTTACTGAGAAAAAAATTAAAAACTAAAAAACGTAAGATGACGTCATCGGACGGCAGAATGTAAAATATTTCTTTGCCTAGCACATTATAGTTTTAAATTAACGAAATGCCAAACCAAAAACATGCAACTGTTAAAAAAAAGACAACTTGTCAACGTTGAATGAATGAATGACGTTGACAATTTTGACACTAGTATTATTTACCTTTGACAGTAGTACCTTTTTTCTATTAAAACAATGATAAGCAAAGGAATATCGCTGTATTCAGCTGTCCGATGACGTCATTTGGCGCTTACGTCTATTTAGAATATAAAGAATTTTAATAATTATTTTATGCATGAAAATGGACAAATTTTGAAAAAAGAAAAAATATGGGTCCGTTCATTTTATGTCTATTTTCATATAAAAAAACAATATGGACATGTTAAAAATATGAAATGTTGTCCATTCATTCGTGGATTGCTACCTGTTAGCCGAAGGATGCACACCCCACGGACCGGTCCTGGCGTGCGACCGCGCCGAAGCGCACTTCGCTACAGGGCCTATATTGTCGCGCTGAGGGTCTGAGGACCGGCGTCTTCGCGTCGTTCCCTGACAGTGCACTAGGGCCCGTGAAAGCGGGTTAAACTATCGCACTGCGGGGTTGCAGGCGCCATTTTTGTCTTCGGACCTGGGGATGCTATGTCCGGCTCCGCCCGTGCGGGTTGCGCGGCGGTTTTCCGGGGGAGCACTTTGACGTCGGCATCCCCCCTAGAGTGGAACGCCTTCGGGCGTAGTGGCCGCAAGGCTCACGTTTTGGGACCTGCGCTGCAAGTTCGCAGTCAGCGAATTGCGGTGGCAGGCCGAAGTGTCTCTGCGTCGCGTATTTTCCTGACTCCGCAGTTGGACGCCTCCGGAATCCCTGACTCGCACTGTATTGCAGCCAGCAGTGTATGTGCGGGGAGGGGTGCCCGCAGCCCTCCTCTCGGTGTTGCTTGCACTGCAGCCAGCAGTGTGGGTGCTACCCGGAAGGTCAAGCGGGAGAGAGGCCGAGCTGGCGAGCCTCTTCGCCCTGACCGGGCGACGGATGAAGCCTCCGTGGCAGTCCTTACCCCGGTCTGAGTGTTTCCTGGGCGGGGGATGGAAACGCCCCAGTGTTTTATTGGGTATGCCTCCAGACGTTATCGCAGTGGCTATGAGACGCAGGGCTCACCCCATTTCTAACAAATAATAAATGCCTCCAGACGATCTCTGATTACCAGAGACCTAACCCGGAGGAGAGCCCCTATCTGTGTGCATAAGGTGCATTTTCACTGGGAAAACAAAAAAAAAAGCTACCCGTCGCCTTAAACCAGTAGTCCCAAGGTAAGAATAATCATCATCATCATCATCATCATTTCAGCCAATGGACGTCCACTGCTGGACATAGGCCTCCCCCAACGTTCTCCACACAGATCGGTCCTGTGCCTCCCGCATCCAATGGATTCCCGCGATCTTCACCAGATCGTCGGTCCATCTTGTAGGAGGCCTGCCACGGCTGCGAGTTCCTGTACGTGGCCTCCACTTGAGGACCTTTCCGCCCCAACGGCCGTCTGTTCTCCTCGCTATGTGCCCTGCCCATTGCCACTTAAGGCATGCAATCCTTTGGGCTACGTCTGTGACCTTAGTTCTCCTGCGGATCTCATTATTTCTGATACGATCACGCAGGGAGACTCCGAGCATAGCCCTCTCCATTGCTCTCTGAGTGACTTTGAGCCTCCTTAATCGGCACATTGTAAGCGGCCATGTTTCGGTTCCGTATGTCATCACTGGCAACACACACGCATTAAAGACTTTCGTCTTGAGACACTGCGGTAGATCTGCCGAAAATATGCTGCGTAGCTTCCCGAACGCTGCCCAGCCGAGTTGGATTCGTCGATCGACCTCTTTCTGGAAGTTGGACTTACCAAGCTGGACTTTTTGTCCGAGGTAGATGTACTCATCTACAACTTCCAGTGTAGAGCTTCCAACCTTTACTAGAGTGGGTACGACATGGGAATTCGACATAATTTTCGTCTTATCCATGTTCATTTTCAGACCCACTTGTTGGGAGACTCTATTGAGGTCGTCGAGCATTTTGCCTAAGTCTTCCAAGGTCTCAGCCATGACTACGATATCATCAGCGAATCGAAGGTGCGTCATGTACTCGCCATTTATATTGATGCCAAGTCCATCCCAGTCCAGAAGTTTAAACACGTCCTCCAACAGAGTGGTGAACAGTTTCGGCGATATAAAGTCGCCCTGTCTCACACCTCGCCGGAGAGGTATGGGTTTTGATTCCCGGTCCTGAAGACGGACTGACATTATGGCGTTTTCGTACAATGACTGCAACACTTGTATGTATCGGTAGTCTATTCGGCACCTTTGGAGAGACTGTAGCACGGCCCAGGTCTCGACAGAGTCGAAGGCTTTCTCATAGTCCACAAACGCTAAGCATAATGGCAGATTATACTCTTCGGTCTTCTGTATAACCTGCCGCAGCGTATGTATGTGGTCTATGGTGCTAAAGCCTTTTCGGAATCCAGCTTGTTCGGGAGGCTGGAAGTCGTCGAACCTGCGTACGAGACGATTCGTCATAACTCTCGAAAACAGCTTATATATGTGACTTAGCAGCGTGATAGGCCTGTAATTCTTCAATTGGGATTTGTCACCCTTTTTGAAGAAAAGCCTCACCACGCCAGAGTGCCACGCTTTGGGTGTCTTTCCCTCAGTGATGATGGAGTTGAAAAGCCTCTGAAGGGCTTTCAGGACAGGTCGTCCACCTGCTTTCAGAAGCTCCGCTGTGACTCCATCATCACCCGGTGCCTTACCGTTCTTAAGCTGTTTGAGAGCTATGCTAATCTCGTATAGGCTGACGTCCGGGATATCTTCGGTGTAGTGCCGGGTTAATTTGGCTCTGCGCTCAACGGCCTGAATGACAGGTGTGCATGATGTCGCGTAAAGCTGTCCATAAAAGTGTTCGATCTCGGCCAAAAGCTCTGGGCGTGACGTGACGATTCTGCCATCCTCTAGGTCTGAAGACCTTTGCACCCGCCGTAAGAACAGCTTTCACGAGCCTGTCCATATATGTCCACGTCTGAGCAGCTCTCTAGGCAATCGAAGCGATTTTCCAGCTCGAGTTGAAAGCTCTCGGGGTTTTGAATCTGGATGGCTACAGGGCGGAGCGTAGATTTTATCAGTCGATACCTTTCGGATGTAACATGTAGATTCAAAGTGCCTCTTACCATTCGGTGATCACTTCCAGTGTTCACTGAATTGATCACTGAGACATCATTGAATATCCGGGTCTTGGTAGACATGATGAAGTCAATCTCATTTTTTGTAACGCCATCCGGACTTTCCCAGGTCCACTTACGATGCAGCCGTTTTTTAAAGAAGGAGTTCATCATGTAGAGTCCCTCCCTCTCCATGTACTCGGCTAGCATTTGACCTCGGTGGTTCCGGATTCCAGATCCAAATTGCCCCACTTTCGACTCCTCATCGCCCTTTTTGCCTAGCCTTGCGTTAAAATCTCCCATGACAACAGTGTAGTGAGTATTGGAAGTATGTATTGCCCGAGAGATATCCTCATACATTTCTTCCACTTCCTCGTCAGGGTGTGTCGAGGTCGGGGCGTACACCTGTATTACCTTTAGCGAATACCGTTTGGTAATTCTGAGTGTAAGGTACGCCACCCTATTCGACACACTTCCGATTTGTACAATGCTGTTCACGAGAGACTTGTGGACAATAAACCCGACTCCACCTTTGGACAGATCTTCTCTTCCCGGATTTAAGGATCATCGTATCCTCGCCCTGTCGTCGGACTTCGGATAATCCTACGATACTCCAGCGAATTCTGCTCAATTCTTCCTCTAGTTCCAGCAGCTTCTCTTCGGTCCGCAGTGTGCGTGTGTTGTATGTTGCCAGGGCCAACGTCGTTTGACGGTTTGTTTTCGTCTTCGTGACCCGTGAATACGATTTAAGAGGTAAAATGACTTTGGGAGCTGGCTCACATTAGTCATTCGTAACGTACATATCATTGATTTACAGAACATAATGTTTATGATGTGCGACGGCTGTATCAAATCATGTAAGTACTGATCTGCAGTAAAACGCGACGCGGTTAACGAATCATTAACCCAACGATGTGTTTTCACATCTTTGGGACACTTTCTGATGATAATATTGTTCCTTCTAGCGTCTCTGAAGTGAGATCGCACATGCGATTGCCCCAACTCGGTTGAATGACCTAGCGATAATTGCGCCATATTTATACCATTTTGATAATTATGTCCTCTATAATTGCTTCTATTAGAAAAAACTCGCGAATTTTCTCTGCCCCTAAAGCTTGACCCCTGGTTATTACCTCGAACGGGCTCCCTGGTGTTGGAGTTACCCCCTGTAGATGAACCACGAAAAGTGCTACGGCCACGAAAAGTACTATGGCCGCGAAATGGGCTGTTATAATTGCGGTTATTATAGGAATTGTGTCCTCTCTGTAAGTTAAAGTTACCTCGTCCACGGTAAAAAGTCATTACCTGTGGCTCTTGAAAAGAGGTTACCTCTTCATCCAGCGCACCCCTTATCGCGTCCTTCAAGGAACTGTAATCTCGAGCAGCAATTATAGTACTGATCCTGGTATTACGCAACCCATCGGAAAATTGCTTAATTGCATTTTTCTCATTAATGGTTTTTAATATTTCATAATTTTTTGAATTTCCGTTGGCCTGTGAAATAGTAAGATCGACTAATAGCTGCTCTATTTCCCTATCAAACTCTTCAATTGTCCTTCTATCCTGTCTTGCTCGGAGCATTTTTTGTAAAATTGCTGTATCCGATTTTTTTGTCAATAATCTTTCCCGTAAATCTTTGACAAGATCTGAAACGGAAGTATATGAGACATTCATGCGCAATTTTGCGCTTTCAGATAACCTGGATTTTAGAACAAAATTTATTAGTGACGCTTTTCCCTCATCTTCCAGCATCGAGTCGTACATTTCAATATTAGATATCAGCTGTTTAATAACTGATTCGTCATTAGTAATAACGGGCAGAAGAGAAACTGCTGTTTTTAAGTCAAACCGTTCCATTTTGGAGTTTTCCTCACTATGACACAAAACTTTTATTTTAGAAAACAATATTTCTATATTATCATACAATTTTGATAATAGTTCTGCATCAACACATTTTATTTCTTTACTCAACAATTTATTACGTATTTCTTCTTTACAAACCTGGTACTCAAAATACAATTTCGATGCTTCAGAGTACTTTTCCTTACATAACTTAGAAGTCCTACGTTTTGGTCCTAACTTGATAAGATAATCTTTAACGTATTTTATTTTCTCATATAGTTCGCGTATATCTGTTGCCATTACATAATTGAACTAATATTATATTTTATAATAATGTCATTCAAACATAGTTATTATAACTAAATGCAGGTATAAGGACCTACTGAAAATCTATTTATATATTAAAATGAAATACATAGTATACCTTAATTTCCAATACTTCCGCACTGACTTATTCGCACCACTGATTTTATACCGGCACCGAAAGTTCACACTGCACTGGTAGGATCCTGCTTTCTCGTTTCACGACGAATCGAAGGGAAGGTTCTTCTCATAGCATGGGCCTGTATTTCCCGCTGTATCCATTTCCCATGACAACGCTGATATGCGCCATAAAATATTATTAAACCACCAATAATCAGGATCAGACACACGGCGCCCAACAAATATGTATTGTTGCTAGCATGTTGCTTTATTTCTTGCAACACTGTTGCGTGGTTTTCACCTCCTCCGGCAGCGTTTTGGGCAATTATGACCCCTTGAGCTTTTGATGTTTTACCACCCATGGTAAAGAATTAATCGATTTTTCTTGAATAATCTCACGCAGACGTTAAACACGCTGAATAAAAAAATTTCTTCTGCCATAATTACTTTGAGACAATTCACTATGATGATTAATATTTGCGCGCCTTATTTAGAACGAGTGCAATGGACCAAACCGACTCCACTGGCAGGTTCGCCATATGAGGAGCGGATTAGGATATCAAATAATAGATGATAACTAAAAGAATACACGTTTATTACTGAGCAGTACATAAAGAATACATTGGTTAAATATTCTATAAAACTAGGTCAACTTATCTCTACATACATCATAAGGTGATCCATCTGCTCGTCTGCCACCTCTCATATAAAAAAAAATAATTATTCTGCTATAGTTAATTTATATTAATATTTATCATTTAATCTAGTTAATGTATGTAGGTGCAAACAAATGTATTATTCCGCTCTAATTTGGCTGCCATTATAAACTTCTTCCCCCCTAGTATCGCCATTGCGACACTCATCCCCAAATAACAATGCTACGCGGGTCACGGGTCGCTTCAACACTCCAGTTCTAGACCTAACGTCTACGACCCTAACTCGTCCATCCCTACCTGGATATACAGCCTCGACCACGCCTTTAGGCCAGTGGTTGCGGGGAGATGCTGGGTCGACTACCACTACCACATCACCTACCTTGAGCTAAACTCCTTCGCGTTGCCATTTTTTCCGCGTTATCAGTGTGGGCAGAACTTCTTTCATCCACTGGCTCCAAAAGAGGTCAGCGAGACGCTGGGCAGTCCACCACTGCTTCCGTAGGTATAGGTCTCCTGGCTCGTGAAAGTCACCGGGTTGGGGTAAGTTAAATGGACAGCCTATGAGCAAATGATTAGATGTGAGAGCCTCTTGGCTACGAGGATCTACTGACACGTGCGTCAATGGACGGCTATTGACCATATTTTCCACTTCAGTCATCAGTGTCATTAGCGTCTCCTCTTTGGGATACTCTTTTAGCACCACCTTAAGTGCCGTCTTAACGCTAAAATTAATCGTTCCCAGGTGCCACTCATATGAGGACTCACAGGAGGTATGAAGCGCCAGTCAACTCCTTTGTTGACAGCCTGAGTGACTACAACGTCTTTGTCTAATTCCGGGAAGGCTTTTCGTAGTTCTTCATCTGCGCCTCGCATATTGGTTCCGTTGTCGGAATAAATAGTCCTTGGCCAGCCTCGGCGTGCAGCTATCCTGCGTAATGCCGTGATGAAAGCGTCAGCTGTAAGGACGATACAAGTTCTACGTGAACTGCTCGCACAGTTAAGCACGTAAACAGCACTCCGTATCGGTGTGGCTTTGATCGGTGTGGTAAAATCGAGATGGATCTGGTACAGCCAAGTGATTTTTATTATTATTTTGCTCAGATATTACATTTACTTTTTCTAAAACGTCATCACTAATCTTTGTTTCTGTTCCAGGTGTTCCATCGGATCCTGAGGCCACGACGCGCGCGCATCATGAAGAAACAGAAGGCCGGTGAACCACACGTAGTCGCTGCTCAACTCGCAGTCTACGTTCTTCGTCACCAAGTCAGCCACGTTCAGCTCGGAAAAAACATGATGCCACTCTGAAATTTTACTAAGTTCGTCAATCTCTCCAAGTCTATTTGCAATAAACATTTTATAATTTCTTGTTTCATTTCTGATCCAATGTAATACAACTGTCGAATCTGTTCAATAAAATGTACTGCTACATTTTATTGGAAACGGTGCTCCTTCTTTATACCATCCGCTAAGCGACATCCAAACAAGGCGCCTTGCAATTCGATTCTGGGTATTGTGATAGACTTTGATGGCGGTGTCACTCTGCTCTTGCTGCCTATCTCAACAACTTTTCCATCGTCGCAAATCTTTCGCCAGTAGGCCACGGCGGCGTATGCGAGGGGAGAGGCATCGCAAAAGACATGCAATTCTAGACTTTGTGCTGTTTTACTTACGTTTTCGCTTGCGTTACACACAACTTGAGACCTCGTAGCACTCGTAGGTCCGGCTACGTTATCGTAGTCGCTCGTAGCACTGCTGTGTTCGCGTCGGTCATCATTAGTGCAGAAGTACCACCGGGGTTTCCGCAGGTTGCCAACCTTTAGCAGTTGAAGTATCCAATCAGTGAAGCAACTAAACAAATTTTCATTTATTTGGTCGTCCTATCCAATGTTCAATTTCCTAGTTTGTTGGACTACATTTTTTTTTTGGTTGGCAATCCTTAGTGCCAGCGCCGTGTGGTCGCCGGCAGAATAGGCCACCCTCACTCTTACCGAGGTGTCGTAAAAGGCGACTAAGGTAAAGCTGCTGGCATGATCATCAGCACCCAGAGAAGGAATACTCTGCATTTATATCAAAACCCTCGCCAACCCGTCTGCCAAGCGTGGTGAGTATGGCAATTACCCCTCATGTGATTGAGGGAGGCCCGTGCCCCAGCAGTGGGGACTTAAGTGAAAAATGAAAAAAAATGAAAAAAAAATGAAAAAATCTTTATTCAGTAGCAATTTTAGTTTTGACAATTATCCGAGTTTGGATTTTCCTTTTAAGTATTTTAAAAACTTGTGCCAGGAAAATCCGCTCTCTTACAGCTTGAAGGGGTTATGTAAATTAAATTAAAGTGTTATAACTTATAACTATAGGTAATTATAAATTTATAAATAACATAAATTACTTTATAAATAATAAATAACAGCGTCACATACGATTTTCGTCCATTCTCGCTCGTGTGTTTGTTTGTGTGTGTGTGTGTGTGTGTGTGTGTGTGTGTGTGTGTGTGTGTGTGTGTGTGTGTGTGTGTGTGTGTGTGTGTGTGTGTGTGTGTGTGTGTGTGTGTGTGTGTGCGTGCGTGCGTGCGTGCGTGCGTGCGTGCGTGCGTGCGTGCGTGCGTGCGTGCGTGCGTGCGTGCGTGCGTGCGTGCGTGCGTGCGTGCGTGCGTGCGTGCGTGTGCGTGTGCATGTGTGTATGTGTGTATATATGTGTGTATATGTGTTGTAAAATGTCAGATGACGGTACATAATAGTACCTAAACTTATGTACTCACTATAAAACTCTCCGTTGCCTCATAGTTAAGAGTCTTTGCCCAATCAATCACTTTTCTTTTGCATTCAAAGTCTGTCATTGTGTATATTTTAAGAATTTTATTAATTTGATTATACAGGTAAGTGGAATGATTGGAATATTGTCTTTTTGCAAAATAGGTATTGCATTTACATGCCCTAAAAACAATGTCCTTTCTCCTTTTAGTTAGTATATTGCTTTCTATTGGGGTCGATTTATGTTTTTTGAGTACAGTGTGTAAAATATACAGTTGTCGCACAGTAAGAAGGTTCGCTAAATAGTAGAGGGTTTCTGTTGGGAATCTTAATTTTTTGAAAAACATGACCTTTAAAAGTATTCTTTGAGCACGTTCCGCCTCTAAGAACTTAACTTTAGATGCGCCACCCCATACTGGGATGCAGTAGATTATGACAGATTGTGCCAAAGCGACGTAGATTCTTTTAAGGAGTTCCTCGGGGGCAGAATATCTCAGTGTTTTAAAGATCCAGACCATTTTCCTAATTCTGCTTGCTACTAGATCAATTTGAGCGTGCCAGGAAAGTCTTTCATCAATCATGACCCCCAAATATCTCACTTTGTCTACCTTACCTATGACAGAACAATCGCTATTTATGTTGTGCGCGTTGTTGCAGTGATGTATGTGTATGAGAAAATCAGGAGGTGGCTGAGTTCTACTGTTAATAGTGAAACACATAAAGTTCGTTTTCGATACGTTCAGAGTGAGCAGATTTCGTCTCAGCCATATAGCGGTGCTAAGTGGGCTGATGATGATGATGAACCCTAAGTGATAGGCATCAAAACGTCAGCTCGGAATTTTAATTACAATTTAATTGTGAAATACAATGTAAATTTGTTCAAAACTAAAGTTAATCGATGTACAATACATGTGGCAAATAAATGTGGGCAAAGTGCCACTAACCGTGTATCCAGGATTTTTACATTCGTGATCGCCGAGTCGCCTACTGGCTGTCAAGTGCCGTTACGATCTACAAATTTGAACCACAAACGGATAAACCTGGGGAGTATTGTTTTTTTGATATTCTATCTAAATAATTCAACGTTATTTAATCATAATACCATTTATTTAAATCTAAAAACATAATTGAAACATTGATTTGGAGGTTACTTTGTTGTTGACACTACATTAAAGAAAGAAAGAAAGAAAGAAAGAAAATATTTATTATTATAGACATCACAACACAGAACATATAGCAATTATAAACAGAACACAACACTAAACACAACATTAAACTATCTTATATCTATGTGCGGTCACCTTGCCTCATATCGTATCATATCTTGCATTGTAATTTAACATAAAACCAATACCTCACAAGACACTCACGGAATAAGACATATCTAATTATTAGATTCGTCGAATTCCACAACATAAGCCTGATATTGTGTCTCCCTTTGCTCCTTTTGCTTAGTGACAAGCAAATGCTCCTTTTGCTTAGTGACAAGCAAAATGGACGATGATAACATCTGGCCACTGACACTAACAGAAACACTTACCATCTGTTGTCTTTTGCATTAGTATGTGATATGGGATAATTTGATCTGATAGTGAAGTTAATAATATTGTGCCATTATATCATTTACTCCATCTTTCAACATACATAGGTGACCTATTTTCTTTCTTCTTTCTTTTCTTTAGTATAAGTAGAAAATAAAATTCACTATCCTTACTTATTATATTATAACATACCTACAGTTTCCTATTTAAAACTGTGTCCCCCGTTACCTATATTGTGACAGAGAAAAAGACTTATTAAGACCGGTTCAAACAATTTATTGTACACCTATCTATAAATATTTCCAGGCATGTCAGGTAGAGGAGTATACCCTATGAAGATGACTCGCAAGACCACCACCCAAGAACTAGAATCAAAACTGAAAAGGGTCCTTGAAGAAATAAAAGAATTGAGGGAGGACAACAGCCAACTTATTAAGGAACGGGACGACAATGAAGAAGAGTCCATAAAAATAATAAATAACAACACCCAATTGAAGTGTGAACTGGCCGACCTACATGCTCAGCTCACTGATGTACTCGTTCAGCGGCAACAACTACTCGACACGGTCAGCCGCTTTGACCAATGTAGTGAAACCTATGAAAAGGCTCTGCGACGCATCCAGGTGGAACTACGGGACTCCAACAAACTCATCCAACAATATGAAGAGGACAAAATGTGTCAGGGGGCTTTACACACCCACAGCCTATACGAGGAGTTGATCGGGTCTCCGGCTGGATAGGGCGTTGCCCAGACTCACAGCTTAAGTTTGAGAAATGATAGGGTAGACATAAATAGTAAAAATAAATTAAAAAAATATGTTAAAATAAACAATTACATAAAGAAGAAAGAAAAAATAATTACAAGAAAAAAATGCCAGCAAAAGAATCTACAATTACGAAAACAGCGTGTAGATTTAGTCGATAGCCTAGAAGTGTACAGTAAAAAGTTGATGAGAGTAGGTATAGGTATGAAACTGAAACACAAGAGCTACAGTCGGAAATCTCGCGGCTACACCGGTCTTTGGAACATATAACCGGCAATAACAATTCTGCCCATGCTCAAATAAGCGAACATATCCTCGCTACAAACAAATATATAGACCAGTGTAGCTGTCATTTGGTGGTGGGCCACTCTGACCAGCTCCAAGAAGGGAACGACCCGCAGCTTCTAGAAGAGACTAAAGAAGATATTGTTAAAATTAATATCAAAATAATATTTGTTCTAACATACTAATGTGGCGCCATCTGTAAACCTAGAAACAGTTATTTACATGTCTATTGTCTATGCATTTAAAAAATAAAAAGCTAGAGAAAAGTGTTGAAGTTTGTAAACAATATCCATTTCAACAATTAATAGGAAGTTTAATGTATTTGAGTGTCCTAACTCGCCCAGATATATCTTATAGTGTCAGTTTTTTGAGCCAATTTAATAATTGTTATTCTCTCATACATTGGAAACATGCAAAACGAATTTTAAGATATTTAAGCAAAACTAGTTCTTATGGGCTTATGTTTACTAAAGATGATTGTAACTTAGAGGGTTTTGTTGCAGACTGGGCCTCAAATACTTTAGACAGGAAATCTTATACAGGTTTTTTCTTTAAGCTTTCTGGCTCTGTTATCTCATATGAATGTAAAAAACAGCAGACTACCGCTTTGTCCAGTACAGAGGCTGGATATATGGCGATAACTGAGGCTTGTAAAGAAGCTATATACTTAAAAAAATTGTTAAATGAGATTGAGGATTTTTGTAATTATACAATAATCTTGTATAATGATAATCAGGTCGCTCAGAAGTTGACAGAAAATACATTGTTTCATAAAAGAACAAAACACATAGATGTGCGTCACCATTTTATTAGAGAAGCAGTCGCTAACAAACAAGTAAAGATAGTTTATCTGCCAACATCCGAAATGCCTGCAGACCTGCTGACAAAGGGCTTGAGTAGTGTTAAACATAACTATTTTATTAAAAAGCTAGATATGCATATTATTGTGTGATGTATAATAAATATTTATATGTTAAAATGCATAATAGTATATAAGAATCCCTAAGTATGTAGTCACTGAATTGTTTGAGATACATAACTGTTTATTCTTTTTTTACTGTTATTAATGGTTTAGATTATTTTGATAAGAGGGGGTGTTAAAATTAATATCAAAATAATATTTGTTCTAACATACTAATTTGGCGCCATCTGTAAACCTAGAAACAGTTATTTACATGTCTATTGTCTATGCATTTAAAAAATAAAATGTTAGTCTTTGAACAACCTCCCGGCGTGTTTTATTAGATATATCACCATTGCCATCAACAACATTATTAACTAATGATGTAATACTATTTTCAGATAAGATTGGAGTTGGTAATGGTCCTCTTTTAAATAAAAACTGTAATTGTAATGTGACAAATTATTGTATGCCTGATGCCTCCTTAGAGCAAATAATAGACAGGGCCAAAAGCTGTAACTTAAGTAAGGAGACAATAATCATATTAATGATTGGAAATGCCTCAAACATGAATAAAAGAAATATTATTAAGGGGTTCACAAGCCTTTCAGGGCTTAACGTGAAAAAAAAATCTTGTGTGCCTTTACCTTTTCTACGTACTACACACCTAGCCAAAATAACAGTATTCATTTGTTGAATACATTATTATATAACTTGACATAGAGTCACAGTGACAAGTGTGTGTTTTTGACACAAATAAATTTATTGATAATAAGAAAAATTTATTGATAATATAAAAATGAATTAACTACTCTGTAAGCGTTTAATATTAATAACCTGGTTACTCAGAGTTTGGAAGTGATTCCAATTAATTTAAATTACAATATGAGACACCCCAATTAGCTATAATATTTAATGTGTTGACGAGGGTCATTTTTCAAATAAGATGAAAATTAGTAAAATCATACCTTTATTCAAATCTGGAGAAAGGAGTGACCCGTCTACCTTAAGGCCAATATCTATATTGCCAGCACTCAGTAAAATATTCGAAAAAAATATATTTACTCAACTTTTATCTCATTTTAATATTAATAAATTATTGCATGGAAAACAGTTTAGATTTACTAAAGAAAAATCCACTACTGATGTTAGGTTAGGTTAGGTTCGCGTCCGTGGCTGTTGGTCGGCTCATTGCACCTCGAGTCGGCCGATTCCGCTCAGCTATCGGACGCGTCCCCCGGCGGCGGATAGGGGAACGCCTCCCAGATATGGGAGGTACCGGCTTCGGCCGGCGCGGACCAAAAGCGGCACACCGTAACCTCCTCATTGAGAGGAGGCCGGGGGTCCACTCACTGAGAGTGGACTGTGAGGAAGAAAACCTCTATAAAAAATCACCTTGTATACCGTAACCTCCTCATTGCGAGGAGGCCGGGGGTCCGCTCACTGAGAGTGGACTGCGAGGAAGAAAACCTCTATAAAAAATCACCCCAAACCGGCGGGTCGGCGTGCCTGTCGGGGAGGGTTAACTCGCTAGCGCTGGGGGGTCCGAAAGGACCTCTCTGGCGTGGGAGCGGGCTTGCCTTAATTGGCCGGCCCGAGAGGAGACAACCTCGTTAAAAAACCACAAAGGACCGGCGTTGGGGCGCCCCGTTCGGGGCCTCGCGCGGCGTCGGTCGCCTTCGGGTGGCTGGGGTGTTACCCAGCCTGCTAGCGGCCATCCCAGGGGGAACTCCCAACCCCCTGGCGTATTTGGGTTACCGGGGTATCGTGCCTCTGCCCCGGCGGACTCCTTTTGCAACGACACTCGTGGGAACTTCATGGCATCAAACAAGAAAACCCTTAAAACCAAACCGAAATCCCTCAAAACTGACGACTTGGCAAACTCCGAACAGGACTTTGATTTAGCAGACGAATTGGCATGTGACAACGCATCTTCCGTGGTCAGGCCCAGTCCTTCTCAGGATAGGCCTGCCACATCGGCTTTCTCTGGTGTAGCTGGCCCTTCTCAGGGTAGGCTCACCAACCCCTACGTTCTTTTGGCGAGACTTTCGGACTCAGATTCTGCACACGATTTAGCTATGGATGAGATGGCCGTGGAGACGTCAGCCCAGATGGCTGGTGCTCCACAAACGACTTTGGCGGCCGGTTCACCCGGCCAAGCTCTCACCGGCAGCAAATTCTTTTGCACCGGTGAATTGGACTTGTCGGACTCTGACAGCACGCTGCAAGGCGTGTCCGACTTAGAGTCAGTGGCTAGCGGACCCGACAATGTGTCGGGTGATCGCGCCATCTTTTTGCGGCCACGCAAGCGCGCCGC
>CM032493.1:4674421-4723397 GCA_019059595.1 Marasmia exigua | reverse complement strand
GAAATGCGGTTTAGGGTACCGTGCGACAAATAAACGAACCATTATCGATTACATTTTTGCGATGTTTAGTGTATTTATTTATTATTATATATTAATAGATTAGTAGGTATTGTATTGTACATTAAATGTAAATATAAAATTAGTGTTGTATTTATTTTAATTAGTTTTAATTAGATTAGGTTTTTTTTATAATTTTAATTATTTTTATTAGTTTTTTGGTTTTATTTTTATCTTTTAATTAGTTATTCTTATATTTGTTTTTATTTTAAGTAAAAATGTACGTATAACGTTACAGTATAAAAGGAGCGCACACGCCGCTACTCGACACATTCAGTCATACATTCAGTCAGACACATAAATAAATGCAGTATTCATTCATTCATTCATTCACACAGTCAGACAACGCTCTCAACAAGAGAACCACGACTCTCCGAAGCGACTCAGAAGCCCTACAGCAGCGTCATAGTGAACCCCGATAGTCTCCGTCTCTCCATTTGTCACCGTGTCACCGTACCTCCGTCCGTCGTCGCCTTAGTAGTCTGCCCGTACTCCGCATCAACCCATAGCTCCGCTCCGTGGCTCTGCGAGTCTACGTGTTTACAGTCCACTTCGTCCAGCCCATCGTCGAGTCACCATCACCGTCATCGACACCTTCTTCACCCGGAACCGCGCTGCCATAGTTTTAGAGAATAAACGCAGTTATAGTCCAGATCCAGTTTACCTCCAACCCAGCACCCCGTACGGGTCTCGTACACTGATACATCCTGCCGTGTCCACGTGCGCGTCCCGTACAATCGCATTTCTTCTCTTTGTTCTATAATACATAAAGCTAAGATTACTTATATATGTAGCCCTTTATCTCTCTCTTTTCATCATCATCATCATCATTTCAGCCAATGGACATCCACTGCTGGACATAGGCCTCCCCCAATGTTCTCCACACAGATCGGTCCTGTGCCTCCCGCATCCAATGGATTCCCGCGATCTTCACCAGATCGTCGGTCCACCTTGTAGGAGGCCTGCCACGGCTGCGGGTTCCTGTACGTGGCCTCCACTCGAGGACCTTTCCGCCCCAACGGCCGTCTGTTCTCCTCGCTATGTGCCCTGCCCATTGCCACTTGAGGCATGCAATCCTTTGGGCTACGTCTGTGACCTTAGTTCTCCTGCAGATCTCATCATTTCTGATACGATCACGCAGGGAGACCCCGAGCATAGCCCTCTCCATTGCTCTCTGGGTGACTTTGAGCCTCCTTAACCCTTAATAGGGTATGAGTCAATGAAAAATTTCATTGGTTTTCGCTCTTATGCCATGACACATAAGGTTCAAACTCTGGTGGTAACTATTTTCCCATTGCCCGATTAAGGGCACATTGTAAGCGGCCACGTTTCGGTTCCGTATGTCATCACTGGCAACACACACGCATTAAAGACTTTCGTCTTGAGACACTGAAAGAAAGAAAGAAAGAAAGAAAGAAAAATTTATTATTTTGGACATCACAACACTACATACGAGTACAACATTAGTTACAAAAGAACAAACAAACAACAAGAAAAACAAAATAGATACAGAAAATAAAAACAAAACAAAACAAAATAATGAGTACTAATAACCAGGCAGTGCAAATAATATATTGTGTGTTGTGACCTCCAACATAAATGGCCCCCACTCAGCCTATGTCATGACCCTGAAAAAGGTCATGACGCTGATTTTCAGTAGGGCCAGCTGAGTGAGTGCCACGGACGTCAGCCTTGTGTGCCTAGTGTGTATATATATGTGTTGGAAAGTACTAATGTAATTGTGAAAAAATAAATAAATAAATAATGAACGAAATAAAAATGTTTCATATAAGAATAAGAATAAAGGCTTCGGCTAGCGCGCACGCAGTCGTTTATGTAAACCCATGCACACAACAAATGCACCTATAGATTTGTCGACGCAAGGCCGTGCCGGGATTGGGTGCATTCGCATCAGTCAGCAATTCAGCACTTCAGCGGCCGCCCGCGTATACTCATAGGCGAGATCCGTGGTTAAAAGAAACAAAACAGAAAAATAAAACGTAAATATGAATTAGTCATGTGAACAAGATTCGTATAATAATACCTAATTATGGAGATTCGTACATTATGCAAGTTGTAACGATTGTGAAAATAGTGTCGCATATCAAGCATTCATTAAAAATATGTGATCGTACAAATAAATAAATAACTAGAACGCTGCAACGGCCAATCGACGCCAGCCGATGATATACCGGAACCATCTTTGGTAAGTTATCACATAAAATCATCTAAAATTATGAATTGCATTAGGTAATTGTAATTTATGAAAATTGTACTAGGATAAGTTATAAATATATAATTATAAATGGATGCGTTTTGCCTGAATAAGTAAATGAATTGATATTATTTTATTTGAATACTGAATTGATATTATTTTATTTGCATATTGAATTGGATGTAGTTAAAAACGTCATTATTATCACTGCGGTAGGTCTACCGAAAATATGCTGCGTAGCTTCCCGAACGCTGCCCAGCCGAGTTGGATTCGTCAATCGACCTCTTTCTGGAAGTTGGACTTACCAAGCTGGACTTTTTGTCCGAGGTAGATGTACTCGTCTACAACTTCAGTGTAGAGCTTCCAACCTTTACTAGAGTGGGTACGACGTGGGAATTCGACATAATTTTCGTCTTGTCCATGTTCATTTTCAGACCCACTTGTTGGGAGACTCAATTGAGGTCGTCGAGCATTTTGCCTAAGTCTTCCAAGGTCTCAGCCATGACTACGATATCATCAGCGAATCGAAGGTGCGTCATGTACTCGCCATTTATATTGATGCCAAGTCCATCCCAGTCCAGAAGTTTAAACACGTACTCCAACAGAGTGGTGAATATATATATATATATATATATATATATATATATATATATATATATCTAAGTGAAAAGAGAGTGTTGCAGTCATTGTACGAAAACGCCATAATGTCAGTCCGTCTTCAGGACCTATATATATATATAATATACTTACTAAAAAGTTTGTTTGCTGAACTGTGAGATGTACATGTTTTCCCTCATACACTGAGGGAAGATAGGCATTTCTTGGGGTTGTGTAATGGGTACTTTGCTAAACTTCTTTTAGTTTTAATTCCTTAAAGTATTTTTGTACACTATTCGTTTTGATTGACATTTGTAAGAACCAACTATTGTAGGTAGTTCATGTAACAAGCACACTTTAATTTAATGTTAAAATAAATAATTATATGCTTCGGCACTCGTTGTCTATTAAAAATATGCATAAATAATTATTTAATTAATTGTTACTGTAATGACTGTTTGTGCCAAAATATATTTAAAAAAAAATTGGAAGAGTCTGGAAGTCGTCGGTAATGTACCCCCGTGCTTCGGAAAGCACGTTAAGCCGTTGATCCTGCGCCCGACTTCTTTCAGGTCGTATCAGTCAGACTGATGTCCCATCGGAATATGGCGGCAAGGGAATAGCGAGTGCCCTTGTGTTTGCGCATTCACTTGAGCACTATAATATATTCTCCGTACGTGGCTGATCGTGGATATATATATATATATATATATATAATATATATATAAAACAAAAAGGGTAACAAAAAGGGGGTATCATCCCGAAGTGAACCGATTCTGACAAACTTTACAAACCTCATTAAGAGTTTTAAACCTTCCTTAAGGTAATATTGTGATTTTTAATGTTTAATTGAAATCTAATCCTTCGTGAATTACATTTCAATTCGCACATCACTAGTGAACAATCAGCTGACAAGGGTATGAACCTTTGCCCGCTCCTTTTGGAATAGTTACAGCTCCTTGCACTCCTGGCTGTGCTCCTGGTTATTGAACACAATATTAAAATGGGTTCCGAACATTTTTATAATTTTCTTTTATGTTAAGAGCAAATAAATACCTATTTGAAGTGGAAACAATAAAAGCCGGACTTATGTACCCATCTTTTTACAATATTTTTTAATTATGCACAATAAACAAGCGTCAAAAGAGTGGTGACAGACAACCAGCAAAAAAAACCTTACGATCGAATGTGATACATTGACCAATCAGGTACCTAGTCGGTAAGTATCCGTGTACATAATGGACGACAAGTAAAGATTCAATCAATGAAATTCACAAAATGATTCAATAAATGAATAAAGAAAAAAGCACACCAAGCCTACTTAATTACTTCTTATCTGAAAAGTTATCGACCAGAAAACTTATCCAAATCCTAAACTAAAAACCGTATCCCAATTACATAAAAAACTACGCTGGTCCGGCAAAGCGCGGCCGCACATTATCACAAAAAATGCCTGGTCAAAATTACCAGAAATACAATGTAAAACAATAAAAATTCCAAACCGGCACGTATTTTTTGAAGTTGAACCCTAATTTATGTTAGATCCAATATATTGTTCAATAACAATACCATTGTCAAAATGATGACCAATCACGATTATTAAGATCGCCGCCCGCCCAATGAAATGTCATCATTCACCCGCCAAAAAGCCCGCTATATTATGGGCGGGGTTAGTCATTAGGGTAAACAAATCAATAAATGACAAAGATGAGTGTTAAAAATAATGTGTTTTTGTTTTAAAAGGCATTAAAGTATTCAAAAACCTCCAAAACTAGGGTTCATGGTTTGATTCCCAGTACGTATAGACACCCACACCAGTTACCACAATCTGTTTAATTTATTCCATTGATATTGAGTAGTTGAACCAAATGTGTTTGACATACCTACTGTAAAAAATAGGGGCCCAAATTTCTCTCAAATAAAACTCAAAGCTTGTATATAACCAAAAGGTATATTGAAAGCGAAACCCAAAATCCCATACATTTTCAAACCTCTTATGTTTCCGAAAACACCAAACGCTGGTGCGATGTAACTATGCATAGTGACATCTATTGGTGGCGGTGAGAACTATCGCAACTAATGATCTATGAGAGATCGATGCCGCTGTTCGAAACGATTATACTAAGATCTACTACAAACTATGAATTAAACTAGAATTTGAGACATACCGCCCACCAAGGACATATTAATGTCCTTCCATAACTAAGATAACCGCCCACCATTAGGTCAAGGGGGTTGAACTATCTATAACAGTCTTAGTTACGTGAATGCATTCTAAATCTACTCAGCAAAATTGACATTTTCAACTACATAGCTACATACTAACTACATACAACGACAATCTACAAGCATAACTAGTTAATTTAAGCACTTCAATTAAAAATAACAAACTACTCTGTTACCGGGAGAATGCAGAGCTTAGATGTAGGGCGCTTAGTAACGGATCCCTTACATTTGATAGATACGACTCGCGTCACATCGTCAGAACCTGCGTGTTTAGCTACAACTCTGCCTATCAGCCATCGAGCTGGGGGCAGGTTGTCTTCCTTTATTAGGACGACATCGTTCACAGCAAGCTCTGGAACATGATTTGTCCACTTATACCGCTGTACCATGTGTACTAAATATTCATTCGACCATTGCCGCCAAAAGTCCTGCAACATCCGTTGTGTAAATTGCCAACGTCTCAAACTGCTCGCGGTAAAGTCTAAATACCTTTGGTCCGGTACAGTGACAAGAGGTTCCCCAATAAGGAAGTGACCAGGGGTCAGTGGCATAGGATTCTCATGATTGCTGGGCAACAGAGAAATCGGGCGTGAGTTTAAGCAAGCCTCGATTTGACAGAGCAGAGTGGCCATCTCCTCATAAGTGAGGGTAGAGTCACCTATGACTCTTTTTAGGTGGCACTTGGTGGATTTAACTCCCGCTTCCCAAAGGCCACCAAAATTTGGTGCGTGCGGGGGTATAAATTGCCAAGTTACACTGTTGTCGCTTAGCCAACTCTTTATCTCTTGTGCAATAGAGGATTGTTCAGCTGCGACTAACGAGTACAGCTCCTTGGATGCACCTACGAAGTTTGTACCGTTGTCGCTCCATATTTCACTGCAGTGCCCTCTCCTTGCTACAAATCTCCTGAATCCAGCAATGAAACCTTCAGAAGTTAAGTCGCTTATAACTTCCAGGTGAACTGCACGGCTGACCATACACACAAAGAGGCATATATACCCTTTGTATGATTTATTCCCGCGACTTTTCGACATTCTGATGTTGATAGGGCCAGCAAAATCGACTCCGCTCCGAACAAATGGTCTAGCTGGGGTGACACGGCAAGAAGGCAATTGACCCATAAATTGAGCCTTTGAAACAGCCGCATGCCTGACACAGGTGACACATTTGCGAACGTAGCCTTTTACCAGATTCTTTGCAGCAATTACCCTGTATTTCGAGCGTAAATAATTGAGCATAAGAGTTGGACCACCGTGAAGTGTTTTCTTGTGGGCTTCGTCAACCAGCAAGTACGCAAAATGGCTGTTGTGAGGGATAATTATTGGATGCTTTGTGTCACTAGCTAACTGGGCGTTATTAATTCTCCCTCCAACGCGCAAGATGCCGTCTTCATCCAAAAATGGACACAAACATTTTAGCTTGCTGTTGGTCTTCACGGTTCTTTTGTTTTTCAACTCTTTTAACTCCTCTGAAAACTCTCTTCCCTGTACTTGTCTAATGCATGTGTTCAACGCATCTGACAGCTCTTCCCTTTCTAAGTAAGCCTTCCTCTGAGCACCTGTCCTTTTACCTTTCACAGAGTTTAAAAATCTCTTACACCATGCTATTACATGAACCAGCCTGCGTAGTGAAGAAAACTTCGCCCATACTTCTTCACGTGAATTATTAGCTACTACATGTGATTTAATTACCCTCTGTTCCATGTAAGTAGTGATTGATTGTGGCCTTGTGTAATATATTTTCTCACCTTTAAGCCACGAGGGTCCCTCTATCCACAAAACGGTGCAATGCAGTTTTTGTGGAGTTAATCCTCTTGACGCAATGTCTGCTGGGTTTTCAGCTGAGATTACGTGAGCCCAGTGTGTATTGTCAAAGAGTGTCAGAATGTGAGAAACTCTATTGCCCACGAAAGTTGTCCACCGACTAGGATGACCACTGAGCCATGCGAGCACAATTGTCGAATCGGTCCACATGTGAATGTTCTGCTTTGGTACACTCATCACCTCTGCGACTTCAGTAATCAAATTCGACAATAAAACTGCTCCCATGAGCTCCAATCGGGGAATAGATATTTGTTTTACAGGTGCGACTTTAGTCCTGGCTGTGATTAATTCACCTTGACAACACCTTGATCATCTATCACTCTGATGTACACTACGGCTGCGTACGCTGACATAGATGCGTCACAGAACCCGTGCAACTCTACTAAGGCGTTGTCTGAACTAGTCTCGACCCATCGTGGAATCTGGCATTGACTTACCTGCTCCAGTTCTGCTCTATAAGTTTGCCATTCATGCAACAAGTCAGGTGAAAGCTCTTCGTTCCAACCTAATCCCGAAAGCCAGAGCTTCTGGATAAATATCTTGGAAACGATCACGCAAGGTGATACCCAACCCAATGGATCGAAGAGTCGAGAAATATCTGATATGACTCGTCGCTTAGTAATTGGCATTTGTTGAGGAGGAAGGTGTACGGAATATTTGAACGTATCAGTATCCAAATCCCATGATAATCCTAGAAATTTTATTATTTCATCAATTTTTATATCTTTTTTTTATATTTTTATTATTTAATTCTGTAAATACATCTTTACTTTGTTGATTATTAAATTGTTCTGTACATATTTTAATTGTTGATTTTTCTGATATTTTTGATTTAATTCTTTATTATTACTTATCCACTTTTGTAACTCAAACCGTCTTTCTGAAGTAACTCTGACATTTCCCTTTGTATTACAAGCCCTTGCTCTATTTTTTGACACCCTGTTATCAAATCGTCAACATAAAAGTCCCTTTTTTACCAACTCTTTTACTTCTGGGTGATTGTCACCTTCATCCTCAGCTATTTGCTGAAGTGTTTTTACCGCTAAGTAAGGAGCTGATGCCGTGCCAAAGGTGACTCGAAGTATTCTGTACTCTTCTAACTCAGATGTTGGATCATCCCGCCAAATTATGCGCTGATAATCACAATGTTCATCTGAGACTTTAACCTGTCTGTACATTTTTATGATGTCAGCACATATAATTATGGGATGCATCCTCCATCGCATTACTGTGTGACGCAGAGGGGGTTGTAATTGGGGGCCAACCATAAGGTCGTCATTAAGAGATACTCCATTCGTTCCCTTCATAGAAGCATCAAAGACAATCCTGACTTTTGTCGTAGACTTGTCCTCACGTATCACAGCGTGATGTGGCAGATAGACGGCTTTGGAAGGTGGATGGGACTCTGTGCGAGTATCAATGCGCTCCATGTGACCCAATTGGATGTACTCGTGAATTACTTCAGAGTATCTTGATTTTACCTCCGGATGTTTCTCAAACCTTTTCTCGAGAAGTAGAAATCGTTTGATCGCTAATTCTCGAGAATTTTCCGTACTGTGATTGGGATCTTCACACCGAAACGGGAGATTGACAACGTAGCGCCCATTGTCATCTCTGGATGTAGTTTTCATGTATATTTCCTCGCAACGTTGTTCTTCCTCAGAAGAATCTTTGCGGGAACTACTGATTCGATTTCCCAAAATTGTTTCAGTAATTCATTGTCATCTGCCTGATTATGAGAGCTACTGATGACATGATGGCAATGAATACTATCCTGCTCAACATTTGTTTGGCCAGATAAAATCCAGCCTAAAGCAGTGTTTTGGGCGATGGGTTTACCAGAAGGAGCCTTTATTAGCCCTTCTTTCAAAACTAGGCCATATATCTCCGCACCAAGCAACATATCTTGTTGGGTACGTGAAACTCTGGATCAGCCAATGTGATCGCTTGAAACTCTGGCCAGTTGCAGCGATATAATTTCTCCGAAGGAAGAAGGGAAGTTATGGTTCCCAGTACATACGCTCTTACCTGTACACTAAATGAAGGATCTAGCCGGGATTGAATCGTCACCATGACGATGGACTTGGAAGCTAATGAGCTTACATCACCGCCTATACCTGAAATCACAGACGTAACAGGCATCTTCTTCAGTCCTAGTGACTGTACTGCTGATTCAGTTATGAATGATGCCTGGGATCCTTGATCCAATAACACCCTCAACAGTTGATTGTAAACCGTTACGCGACTGTGCCTCGACAAGAGCTGTAGCCAATAAGGACCTGGGTAGGAACTGACACTGATTCCTTGGAGAAATGAGTTACTAAGTTTGATGTAGATGGTTCGCCTTCTGTCAGCGCTGTCTGGACCATGGAAACGGCTGCATTCACCTCGACTTCTGCATTTGACAGCTTGTCATTTGCAGTGGTACTTGAAAAAGATTTGGGATGTAACAACGAATGATGTTTTTTGTGGCAAATACGACAAGTGGAGTTTTGACGGCAATGCTTGACCGAATGTTTGAACCCCAAACAATTAAAACAGAGCCCATTATTCTGACAAAATTGTGACGCGAATCGTAACTTTCCTTGGCAAATTGTTACAATTTGAAATTTTGTGGTCATATTTACAAAAGGGACAAGATAAAACAGACTTGGGCGTTGCATTTGTAATTGTGTGCATAACTTTGGGTTTATAATTATTTATATTTTGCTTAGGTTTATTAATTTTTGGATCTAAAAATTCTAATGCGCGAAATCTTGCTTCTAAAAATTCTTTAAATTCTGTCATCCTTGGCAAACTATCTGTTGGACTTATTTTTGTTTCCCACTGCTTGCGCGACTCTGGATCAAGTTTCGAACTTATAATATAAATTATTATAATATCCCAACTGCTGACATCACACCAAGATTTTTTAGACCATTCAAGCACTCAACAGTTGTGTCTAAAAGACCCTTAATAGCTGTAGATGATTCAGATACAATACTTTGGCTCATGAGCCGCTTAAGCAAACAATTTGACAAAAATCTTTTGTTGTTGTATCTACCTTTTAATAAAGACCAGCATTCTTGATAATTAGCCGAAGTCACTGGTATGTGTCTAACGAGTTGCTCTGCTTCACCCGACAACAAACCTTTTAAATAGTGCATTTTTTGTACGTCGTCTAAACTACCATTTCTGTCAATAAGCGATAAGAATAAATCTTTGAATGTTGGCCATTCGCTGTATTGACCAGAAAAGGTGGGCATAGAAATCTTAGGCAATTTTACACAAGAACTCTCCTTAGATTGACTAGAGTTAGACGACACTAGCTTACTTGACGACTGGCTCATGTTTTCAAGTGCTTCTTTTAGTTCCGACTTAGAAGTAAAATACAATTCTTCTGTATTTTCATAAATGTTATTTACAAAATAATCATCTTTAGAATTAGCTTCCGTTACCAGTTGAATTATGTTTTCGTGATTAATTACAAATTGTTTCCATTGATCCTCTAATGTTTCTAATCTTGTTTGTACATACGATCGATTAATTCTATCTTTTGGTGATTTTGTATAATTAATTCTTCCTTTTTTCTATTGTTTTACTTTTATCTATTTGTAATTTATATAATTTTCTCCATGATTATTTTTACTTTGACAAATTAAATTCAAGTTTTGTGTATTTTTATAAGTTTTTACCAATTAAATTTTTATTTCAAAATTTTACAAGTGTTTGAAAATACAAATAGCTAAACTTTTACGAGTGTTTTATATGAGGAATGAAAGTAGCAAATTTTTACAAGTATTTGAAGTAACGAAAGACGCAAAATTATACAAGTGTTTGACCAATATTAATTTCTATGGAAAATCGGGCATAGGTTCCCCGTCAGAACACTTTTTACTTAATTATACTAAGTCTAAAACTACTAGATAAAACAACACAAATTTTTCAAAGTCCAACTATTCTACGAAATTTTCTAAGTCCAGCGAAATCTTCAACTTGCAATTTTTTCTTGAAATAAGGATGATTTTACGAAAACAATATAAAGTACTCACAGTTAACGGCACCACACAATTACATTCGCATACGTCACGATTCACTTATAGGCTCCACTTCCTTCCGGAACTCCGGAACGTCTCCACATCCGTCCGCTACGTCACCCGCGGCTCCTAGGCAGTACAGCAACACCAGCGCCCTTTAGCGCACTTTGAAGTCTGCTCCAAAGGTACTCCTCAAGTACCTCGACCCCTGCACTTCAGTGACGGTCCGCCACTGGTTTCTGTGCTGTTCCTCCTCAAAAAGTCGCCGGAAGACAGGAACTACTCAACTGTTTCACTTTCGTCTTTAACCCGACTCGATAAGGACCATGTAAAAATAGGGGCCCAAATCTCTCTCAAATAAAACTCAAAGCTTGTATATAACCAAAAGGTATATTGAAAGCGAAACCCAAAATCCCATACATTTTCAAACCTCTTATGTTTCCGAAAACACCAAACGCTGGTGCGATGTAACTATGCATAGTGACATCTATTGGTGGCGGTGAGAACTATCGCAACTAATGATCTATGAGAGATCGATGCCGCTGTTCGAAACGATTATACTAAGATCTACTACAAACTATGAATTAAACTAGAATTTGAGACATACCGCCCACCAAGGACATATTAATGTCCTTCCATAACTAAGATAACCGCCCACCATTAGGTCAAGGGGGTTGAACTATCTATAACAGTCTTAGTTACGTGAATGCATTCTAAATCTACTCAGCAAAATTGACATTTTCAACTACATAGCTACATACTAACTACATACAACGACAATCTACAAGCATAACTAGTTAATTTAAGCACTTCAATTAAAAATAACAAACTACTCTGTTACCGGGAGAATGCAGAGCTTAGATGTAGGGCGCTTAGTAACGGATCCCTTACATTTGATAGATACGACTCGCGTCACATCGTCAGAACCTGCGTGTTTAGCTACAACTCTGCCTATCAGCCATCGAGCTGGGGGCAGGTTGTCTTCCTTTATTAGGACGACATCGTTCACAGCAAGCTCTGGAACATGATTTGTCCACTTATACCGCTGTACCATGTGTACTAAATATTCATTCGACCATTGCCGCCAAAAGTCCTGCAACATCCGTTGTGTAAATTGCCAACGTCTCAAACTGCTCGCGGTAAAGTCTAAATACCTTTGGTCCGGTACAGTGACAAGAGGTTCCCCAATAAGGAAGTGACCAGGGGTCAGTGGCATAGGATTCTCATGATTGCTGGGCAACAGAGAAATCGGGCGTGAGTTTAAGCAAGCCTCGATTTGACAGAGCAGAGTGGCCATCTCCTCATAAGTGAGGGTAGAGTCACCTATGACTCTTTTTAGGTGGCACTTGGTGGATTTAACTCCCGCTTCCCAAAGGCCACCAAAATTTGGTGCGTGCGGGGGTATAAATTGCCAAGTTACACTGTTGTCGCTTAGCCAACTCTTTATCTCTTGTGCAATAGAGGATTGTTCAGCTGCGACTAACGAGTACAGCTCCTTGGATGCACCTACGAAGTTTGTACCGTTGTCGCTCCATATTTCACTGCAGTGCCCTCTCCTTGCTACAAATCTCCTGAATCCAGCAATGAAACCTTCAGAAGTTAAGTCGCTTATAACTTCCAGGTGAACTGCACGGCTGACCATACACACAAAGAGGCATATATACCCTTTGTATGATTTATTCCCGCGACTTTTCGACATTCTGATGTTGATAGGGCCAGCAAAATCGACTCCGCTCCGAACAAATGGTCTAGCTGGGGTGACACGGCAAGAAGGCAATTGACCCATAAATTGAGCCTTTGAAACAGCCGCATGCCTGACACAGGTGACACATTTGCGAACGTAGCCTTTTACCAGATTCTTTGCAGCAATTACCCTGTATTTCGAGCGTAAATAATTGAGCATAAGAGTTGGACCACCGTGAAGTGTTTTCTTGTGGGCTTCGTCAACCAGCAAGTACGCAAAATGGCTGTTGTGAGGGATAATTATTGGATGCTTTGTGTCACTAGCTAACTGGGCGTTATTAATTCTCCCTCCAACGCGCAAGATGCCGTCTTCATCCAAAAATGGACACAAACATTTTAGCTTGCTGTTGGTCTTCACGGTTCTTTTGTTTTTCAACTCTTTTAACTCCTCTGAAAACTCTCTTCCCTGTACTTGTCTAATGCATGTGTTCAACGCATCTGACAGCTCTTCCCTTTCTAAGTAAGCCTTCCTCTGAGCACCTGTCCTTTTACCTTTCACAGAGTTTAAAAATCTCTTACACCATGCTATTACATGAACCAGCCTGCGTAGTGAAGAAAACTTCGCCCATACTTCTTCACGTGAATTATTAGCTACTACATGTGATTTAATTACCCTCTGTTCCATGTAAGTAGTGATTGATTGTGGCCTTGTGTAATATATTTTCTCACCTTTAAGCCACGAGGGTCCCTCTATCCACAAAACGGTGCAATGCAGTTTTTGTGGAGTTAATCCTCTTGACGCAATGTCTGCTGGGTTTTCAGCTGAGATTACGTGAGCCCAGTGTGTATTGTCAAAGAGAGTCAGAATGTGAGAAACTCTATTGCCCACGAAAGTTGTCCACCGACTAGGATGACCACTGAGCCATGCGAGCACAATTGTCGAATCGGTCCACATGTGAATGTTCTGCTTTGGTACACTCATCACCTCTGCGACTTCAGTAATCAAATTCGACAATAAAACTGCTCCCATGAGCTCCAATCGGGGAATAGATATTTGTTTTACAGGTGCGACTTTAGTCCTGGCTGTGATTAAATTCACCTTGACAACACCTTGATCATCTATCACTCTGATGTACACTACGGCTGCGTACGCTGACATAGATGCGTCACAGAACCCGTGCAACTCTACTAAGGCGTTGTCTGAACTAGTCTCGACCCATCGTGGAATCTGGCATTGACTTACCTGCTCCAGTTCTGCTCTATAAGTTTGCCATTCATGCAACAAATCAGGTGAAAGCTCTTCGTTCCAACCTAATCCCGAAAGCCAGAGCTTCTGGATAAATATCTTGGAAACGATCACGCAAGGTGATACCCAACCCAATGGATCGAAGAGTCGAGAAATATCTGATATGACTCGTCGCTTAGTAATTGGCATTTGTTGAGGAGGAAGGTGTACGGAATATTTGAACGTATCAGTATCCAAATCCCATGATAATCCTAGAAATTTTATTATTTCATCAATTTTTATATCTTTTTTTTATATTTTTATTATTTAATTCTGTAAATACATCTTTACTTTGTTGATTATTAAATTGTTCTGTACATATTTTAATTGTTGATTTTTCTGATATTTTTTGATTTAATTCTTTATTATTACTTATCCACTTTTGTAACTCAAAACCGTCTTTCTGAAGTAACTCTGACATTTCCCTTTGTATTACAAGCCCTTGCTCTATTTTTTGACACCCTGTTATCAAATCGTCAACATAAAAGTCCCTTTTTACCAACTCTTTTACTTCTGGGTGATTGTCACCTTCATCCTCAGCTATTTGCTGAAGTGTTTTTACCGCTAAGTAAGGAGCTGATGCCGTGCCAAAGGTGACTCGAAGTATTCTGTACTCTTCTAACTCAGATGTTGGATCATCCCGCCAAATTATGCGCTGATAATCACAATGTTCATCTGAGACTTTAACCTGTCTGTACATTTTTATGATGTCAGCACATATAATTATGGGATGCATCCTCCATCGCATTACTGTGTGACGCAGAGGGGGTTGTAATTGGGGGCCAACCATAAGGTCGTCATTAAGAGATACTCCATTCGTTCCCTTCATAGAAGCATCAAAGACAATCCTGACTTTTGTCGTAGACTTGTCCTCACGTATCACAGCGTGATGTGGCAGATAGACGGCTTTGGAAGGTGGATGGGACTCTGTGCGAGTATCAATGCGCTCCATGTGACCCAATTGGATGTACTCGTGAATTACTTCAGAGTATCTTGATTTTACCTCCGGATGTTTCTCAAACCTTTTCTCGAGAAGTAGAAATCGTTTGATCGCTAATTCTCGAGAATTTCCGTACTGTGATTGGGGATCTTCACACCGAAACGGGAGATTGACAACGTAGCGCCCATTGTCATCTCTGGATGTAGTTTTCATGTATATTTCCTCGCAACGTTGTTCTTCCTCAGAAAGAATCTTTGCGGGAACTACTGATTCGATTTCCCAAAATTGTTTCAGTAATTCATTGTCATCTGCCTGATTATGAGAGCTACTGATGACATGATGGCAATGAATACTATCCTGCTCAACATTTGTTTGGCCAGATAAAATCCAGCCTAAAGCAGTGTTTTGGGCGATGGGTTTACCAGAAGGAGCCTTTATTAGCCCTTCTTTCAAAACTAGGCCATATATCTCCGCACCAAGCAACATATCTTGTTGGGTACGTGAAACTCTGGATCAGCCAATGTGATCGCTTGAAACTCTGGCCAGTTGCAGCGATATAATTTCTCCGAAGGAAGAAGGGAAGTTATGGTTCCCAGTACATACGCTCTTACCTGTACACTAAATGAAGGATCTAGCCGGGATTGAATCGTCACCATGACGATGGACTTGGAAGCTAATGAGCTTACATCACCGCCTATACCTGAAATCACAGACGTAACAGGCATCTTCTTCAGTCCTAGTGACTGTACTGCTGATTCAGTTATGAATGATGCCTGGGATCCTTGATCCAATAACACCCTCAACAGTTGATTGTAACCGTTACGCGACTGTGCCTCGACAAGAGCTGTAGCCAATAGGACCTGGGTAGGAACTGACACTGATTCCTTGGAGAAATGAGTTACTAAGTTTGATGTAGATGGTTCGCCTTCTGTCAGCGCTGTCTGGACCATGGAAACGGCTGCATTCACCTCGACTTCTGCATTTGACAGCTTGTCATTTGCAGTGGTACTTGAAAAAGATTTGGGATGTAACAACGAATGATGTTTTTTGTGGCAAATACGACAAGTGGAGTTTTGACGGCAATGCTTGACCGAATGTTTGAACCCCAAACAATTAAAACAGAGCCCATTATTCTGAACAAAATTGTGACGCGAATCGTAACTTTCCTTGGCAAATTGTTTACAATTTGAAATTTTGTGGTCATATTTACAAAAGGGACAAGATAAAACAGACTTGGGCGTTGCATTTGTAATTGTGTGCATAACTTTGGGTTTATAATTATTTATATTTTGCTTAGGTTTATTAATTTTTGGATCTAAAAATTCTAATGCGCGAAATCTTGCTTCTAAAAATTCTTTAAATTCTGTCATCCTTGGCAAACTATCTGTTGGACTTATTTTTGTTTCCCACTGCTTGCGCGACTCTGGATCAAGTTTCGAACTTATAATATAAATTATTATAATATCCCAACTGCTGACATCAACACCAAGATTTTTTAGACCATTCAAGCACTCAACAGTTGTGTCTAAAAGACCCTTAATAGCTGTAGATGATTCAGATACAATACTTTGGCTCATGAGCCGCTTAAGCAAACAATTTGACAAAAATCTTTTGTTGTTGTATCTACCTTTTAATAAAGACCAGCATTCTTGATAATTAGCCGAAGTCACTGGTATGTGTCTAACGAGTTGCTCTGCTTCACCCGACAACAAACCTTTTAAATAGTGCATTTTTTGTACGTCGTCTAAACTACCATTTCTGTCAATAAGCGATAAGAATAAATCTTTGAATGTTGGCCATTCGCTGTATTGACCAGAAAAGGTGGGCATAGAAATCTTAGGCAATTTTACACAAGAACTCTCCTTAGATTGACTAGAGTTAGACGACACTAGCTTACTTGACGACTGGCTCATGTTTTCAAGTGCTTCTTTTAGTTCCGACTTAGAAGTAAAATACAATTCTTCTGTATTTTCATAAATGTTATTTACAAAATAATCATCTTTAGAATTAGCTTCCGTTACCAGTTGAATTATGTTTTCGTGATTAATTACAAATTGTTTCCATTGATCCTCTAATGTTTCTAATCTTGTTTGTACATACGATCGATTAATTCTATCTTTTGGTGATTTTGTATAATTAATTCTTCCTTTTTCTATTGTTTTACTTTTATCTATTTGTAATTTATATAATTTCTCCATGATTATTTTTACTTTGACAAATTAAATTCAAGTTTTGTGTATTTTTATAAGTTTTTACCAATTAAATTTTTATTTCAAAATTTTACAAGTGTTTGAAAAATACAAATAGCTAAACTTTTACGAGTGTTTTATATGAGGAATGAAAGTAGCAAATTTTTTACAGTATTTGAAGTAACGAAAGACGCAAAATTATACAAGTGTTTGACCAATATTAATTTCTATGGAAAATCGGGCATAGGTTCCCCGTCAGAACACTTTTTACTTAATTATACTAAGTCTAAAACTACTAGATAAAACAACACAAATTTTTCAAAGTCCAACTATTCTACGAAATTTTCTAAGTCCAGCGAAATCTTCAACTTGCAATTTTTTCTTGAAATAAGGATGATTTTACGAAAACAATATAAAGTACTCACAGTTAACGGCACCACACAATTACATTCGCATACGTCACGATTCACTTATAGGCTCCACTTCCTTCCGGAACTCCGGAACGTCTCCACATCCGTCCGCTACGTCACCCGCGGCTCCTAGGCAGTACAGCAACACCAGCGCCCTTTAGCGCACTTTGAAGTCTGCTCCAAAGGTACTCCTCAAGTACCTCGACCCCTGCACTTCAGTGACGGTCCGCCACTGGTTTCTGTGCTGTTCCTCCTCAAAAAGTCGCCGGAAGACAGGAACTACTCAACTGTTTCACTTTCGTCTTTAACCCGACTCGATAAGGACCATGTAAAAATAGGGGCCCAAATCTCTCTCAAATAAAACTCAAAGCTTGTATATAACCAAAAGGTATATTGAAAGCGAAACCCAAAATCCCATACATTTTCAAACCTCTTATGTTTCCGAAAACACCAAACGCTGGTGCGATGTAACTATGCATAGTGACATCTATTGGTGGCGGTGAGAACTATCACAACTAATGATCTATGAGAGATCGATGCCACTGTTCGAAACGATTATACTAAGATCTACTACAAACTATGAATTAAACTAGAATTTTAGACACCTACCTAAAGGTGAGATTCGATTGAAGAAATTGTACATATTTGTATCCATTGATGTGTGGCTGTCTGTACTTACTAATTATTGTTAGATGGGATAGGTGTCTTCTATGTCAAATATTTTTTACGATCTTGCATTAACGTTGTTATTTTTACTATCAAAAATGTAGAACATATTTAAAAAAGCCTACCCGTCTAACAAGGAAACTAGCTCCAACCCATGGAGCCTAGAACCCAGGACCTTACACTGTCCAGGTGAATATGCTAACCACTGAGCTACAGAGTCACTATGAGTAACCGCTATTATCCATTACCTCTTACGCGATAAAAACTAAGTATTTCAAAAAATCTAGTTCACGGTTTGATTCCCAGTACGGACTATTGTGGACTATTTAAAATTATTGTTAACCGACTTTAAAAAAAAGGAGGACGTTCTTAATTCGACCGTATGTTTTTTTTATGTTTGTCTGCCGATTACTTAGCCGTTTATGAACCGATTTATATGACTTTTTTTGGAAAGGAGATAGTCCCGGGATGGTACCATGATAAGAATATCATAATGAAATCCTGAAAAAATTGAGGGGAACCTCACATGTACCGCATTTTACATATTTTTCTGAAATTTTAGGTATGGCATTTGCGTCCGGCGATCATAATGTTGTGCTGCTGAGCTGATGATGGTAGGTATAAGTCCTAAATTATTAGGAGTTAGTACATAGTTCTTTAAACATGAATAACATTTTATAGGCATTTTTAAATGGTTTTGTATTGTTTTTCAAGTCTGCATCAGTATTTACTCCTCAACGTAATAAATTGGAAGTGGATGGGCTGATGTTGTAAGGCAACTTATACTAGATTATTCACGCCCACTAGTCGTTCAAGGCTAAGAATCAATCAATTTAATTTGAAAGAAAAAAAAACTATGTTCCAAACCTAGTTATAATAAGTATTCTTAATAATATTATTTAAATGGAATATGAAAACATAAAAACAAAAATATCGTATTTTGCCTATTACAAATCATTCATGAAAAATAGCGTTAGCGTTATGGAAGCTCGTTTAGCTGCACGCGCTTTACAGCTTGAAAATAAAAGACATCACCCGCCTTTCTTCACATTCTTTTTTTACGCCACTATGAATGATTTATCAAACAAAACAAATTATTTCCCTAAGTCACTCCATCGATCAATTTTTTCAAAGGGTACTTTTTCCCTTATTTTTAAGTGACAATTATTAGGACAGATACCCTAGTACTGGGAGGCTAGAAATCGGAAGCGGTAAAAAGGAAGCACGCGCAACAGGTGGGCGGGATTTACAAAGCAGTCGCTCTCTATCCGCTTTAGTGTGAACAAGTTCGACATCCTAGGTTTTCAGTTGTGATAAAAGTGACAATGTCTCTAAGTAATCGGGATTACTATGAGATGATTATTTGTGTGGGTGCTACCGACGGCAATTTGAGTGCAGCACGGGAGCTGTACTTTCAAAGGTTCATTGAAGATAGACCAGCACATGAACGTAGGCAACTTCCTTCATTGCGTAGCTTCAGACGTCTGACGCATCGGCTGCTTACGACTGGCTCGTTCCATCCAGGAGCTTCGACCGGCCGTCCTTCTACCCAAGATCCGGATTTCGAAGAAGCCGTGCTAGAACACTTCAAAAATAACCCGCGGACCAGTACGCGTCGTGCTGCCTTGACATTGGGGGCTGGCAACCACATGAATGTTTGGCGAGTGTTGCACGTAGATGGCCAGCACCCGTATCATTTTAGCAGAACGCAGGAGCTGATTCCTGCTGACTTCTTACCTCGCGTGTCATTTTGTGAGTAGTACAGAACGCAGGTCGAGAGTGCAGCTGATTTTGCCTCCAGAATTCTTTGGACGGAAGAGGAAACGTTCACGAGAGCGGGGATTAATAATGTTCATAATGAACATTATTAGTCGCACACCAACCCCCATGTATCGTCCGAGTCATCGTTTCAGCATCAGTGGAGGATCAACGTGTGGGCTAATATCATCGGAGATGTTCTTGGGGGACCGCATTTCTTGGACCAGAACCTGAACGGCGCGAACTATTTAGAGTTCCTGAGAAACGATCTCGATGATGAGTTATCGGTGATGCCAGTGCGTACCTTCGTGAATCTAGTCATGGAAAATCTTTTGATTTTTGAGCATGACGGAGCTCCAGCGCACTTTGCAATTAATGTGCGAAACTACTTAAACGCACGCTTCGCTCAGTGGATAGGAAGAGGAGGGCGCGTTGCCTGGCCTGCGCGCTCTCCGGACCTAACCCCTTTGGACTTTTTTTTATGGGGCCACATAAAAAACATTGTTTATGCAGTCCAGTGTTCATCCAGAGATGAAATGAAACAGCGCATAATCGATGCATTTAACACTGTGACGCCAGAGATGCTGCGTAACACCAGAGCGTCTACCTACAGGTGAGCTGGTTTGTGCATTGAACGAGGAGGTCGACATTTCGAACCATTTCTTTGAAACGTAAGTTAGTTTATTACGTAACTTTTTTATGTGTTAGGTGGCAGACGAGCAGCCATATCACCAGATGGTTAGCGATTGCCGCTGCCCATAGACACCCGCGACACCAGTAAAGTCACAAGTGCGCTGCCAACCTTTAAACCCCCCCCTTTCCCCCGGATTGGGTCTCCGGTACCCTCACTCACGCAGCCTATTTTCTTAATAAGTTAGGTAGGTGATTTTTTATGTGCTAACCTACTTTTACCTACCGCCATTTACTAAACTAAATACAAATAATACCTACTTAGTTGTACACCTAACGTAATAAAATAACAGTACCAACCTATTTTTTTATTATTAATTCTCCTTCATTGTCGCCATAGACTTAAAAATAAAATCTGCCGTGGCAAAATTACTTCTAACACCAGTGATTAAGTATCATTATTGTTTGTTACAGTTGTCAAATGAAGCGCGCCGACACAAGAGCAGCCGACTCTTCTGACAATGTGCCGCCGCGCGCCGCCGAAATCCTTTGACGATTGCCGCCATGCCTCGGCATGTGTAACTTCCTAGCTATGCAAGCGACGCGGACGTCGCCCGGTACCAGGCAACCAGGACACGCAAGGAAGATTTAATGTAGGGTGCGAAATGTGACGTGTGAGGACAGTGACCTCAATAGTGTTGTGCCACAATTGATAAGAATGTTTATTTTTTTCTTAATTATTTTATATTAATTTAATACTTGGGACATAGCCTCTACACAAGGTACACAATCTATTCTCTTATGGTTGATACCCCCTTTTTGGTACACCTTGTATATACATATATATATACAAAGCCATGTATTTTGAAAAAAAAAACCTTAGATGTAAAAACATATTAATATCAGTTTTAAATATCATTTACATAAACTTGAGTTTATGAAAAAACAATGATACATTGAGTATAACGATCAAAACATCGGAATCTATTCGATGTATCGCATTGTAAACATTGATGTTTTCAATACATCAATGTAAATGGAATATCCCTACTTGTCACTACCATTCATTCACTTAGAAAAACAAAATGGCAGTTATGTCAAGAAGAAAAATTTATAGAATTTTATTAAAAAAATTGTAAATTAAGTGCAAATATACGTTGTGGACATTTGTTATTGCGTTAAAGACAAAACTAAACAATGTGCAGAAGCGTAAAGATATGTGTTCTAAGTTAGCTCAATGAAATTCTTGGTAGGTAACAATATTTTTCACCTATCGAAGATTGTGGACCCAAGATATTACAAGGATTACCACTTGCATGCTTGCACTGCAGCACAGCGCGGCACACGCAGTCCTGGATTTACCGTCATAGACTGCGGACTAGTCTAAATTACTATTTTCCTAAGGGATGTATATGAGGCAACAAAAGTGAATCCTATTGTGTTTCGTGATATTTTGATATTAAATCGTGTTATAAGTAGCTTGCATTTTATTTTTGTTGTTAAATGGCGTTATAAAAAAAACTGAATATTTTATCTGGATTAATCTGGTATTGCTAATCATTCGTTCATTGAATGAATGAACTGCTGTATGACAATTCAGTCATTCAAATCTGCCAAAATCAATGCTGATTCCGTTGAGTCGTTCTAAAAATGGTCTAGTTGAGCACTATGAGACATTCTTGTCTGATACGTAGTATCTTCTACTTAGTTTGTGTCTATAATCGAGAAAATTGGTAGTGTTATTAAGCACCCCACCAACAAATCAGACATCCTATCAGCCCATAGAGTACCACATTTTGATAAGCAATGTACACGACCAAAAAATATAATTATAAAGTTTTCAACGAAAATACTCAGAGATAATTTTTTGACAGCATCACGGGTAACCAGAGGATTAAAATCGGATCAATTGGGTTTGTCTGGCACTGTGCATAATGTGTACATCAATGAGCATCTAATAAACAAAAACAAGCAGTTATTTCGACTGTGTCGTGAACAGGCTAAAAAGAATAACTACAAATTCACCTGGATTAAACATGGTACTGTGCAGGTACGTTAATCGGAAACATCACCTATCTTTGCGATACGAAGTGATCAAGATCTCAAAAAAATTCACTGATTTATGAAGACAAATCGACAGTTGCCGCTAGATGGCGCTGTTACGAGATCTATTCATTTAATTAAAATATTAGATAATTGGGAATAAAAGTTTTAGTATGAAGCTAGTTTTTTTTATTTATTTTTTAATATTAAGTAGGAATATGAGTAGTAAATTTATTGAGAACTTCAGCACACATGTGATGTGTGCTGAACTTCCCAATATAGGTGGGCGTATGTACCATGTGTTGATTCCAGAGTTCTAATACAAATTGATGTTTGTGATGTTGATCAGATCTCTCTCACTGGAGCACTTCGCCAATGTAAGTCCTACGACCCTATAACCGCTTCTCAAGCCTTGCACTTGACTTGTAAAGCCCTACGGTGTAGCCGTATTTCATCCCTTGTCGAGCACTTGACTTGTAAAGCCCTACGGTGTAGCCGTATTTCGTCCCTTGCCCAGCACTTGACTTTTTATTACAATGGCGCTCTAATCAAACATTTGAGGCTTTACCACAAACGTGGAGAGAGTCTGCTTGACTATGAAATCAGCTCGTTCGACCGTAGCAAACAATCCATTTAAATTAGAAATATTAGGATGCATCTGTCCAACGAAATCTAGCCGACCTGAAACGACATAGAAATTATTAAAGTGTTCTGTTTAACTTTTTAAACTATAAAAACTTCACATAATCAAGGAACATAAAGGGTTTACGTCTCCGGACTGTTCCTGACTCGGGGCAACACGATGCAACTTGACAGTCCGGAGACAACCAATGTGATTACAAAATACAATGTTGATCAGATCTCTTTCACAAGAGCACTTCACCAATGTAAGCCCTTCGACCCTGTAACCGCATCTCAGGCCTTGCTGAGCACTTGACTTGTAAAACCCTACGGTGTAGCCGTATCTCGTCCCTTGCCGAGCACTTGACTTTTTATTACAATGGCGCTCTAATCAACATTATAAGGGCTTTACCACAAACGTGGAGAGAGTATGCCTGACTATGAAATCAGCTCGGCCGGCCGTACCAAGCTAATAACTGTCATTACAAAAATCTCAGATAATCACCCTAGACCTACTACACTCGTTTGGAGCGGCCGTCTCCTACTAAAGTGATTGGGTCCCAGGTGACATCCACTAAGCCTCTTTTTCAATTGTAAATATATCCAAACTCAGACTTAAAACTTACATATCGCGATGCAGGAATTGTTTATGTGATCATATTTTACGATAGCATTATGACGCGATGCGCAAAGACGTGTGACCTAGATAAAGTCTTGATGTAATAAACTAAATTTTTGATTTTTGAACTTTTTTTGATAATTAAGTTATAATATTTTAAAAATTTAAAACTAAGATCAAGATCACAAAATTCAAATAATAATAATAAAAAGAAAATCATCATCCATCATCTCTTGTAAAAAGTATTCCTCTTTTTGTTTATTTTTAGCATTCTGTAAATAAATATTTTCCCCTTAAAAAAAAAAGTAACTCGAGCGGGGATTGAACCTGGAACCTTCAAATCCTATCAAAATGCGTGCGCGCGTAGCTATGCCGAACGCTGTGCTAAATGACACCTTGTCAATACCCTTACCATAATGCCTGAATTCCTGTATGTTTAACATTATCAAAGAAATTAAAATAATATCATAAAACTTTGCTTTGGATTTTGTTTTGTTGAAATAGAGAGTGAAAGTCACGTCATCTTAAACACTCCCATTTCAGATACCATATTTTATACAAGATACATTCAGATAGAAAATCAAGAGCGATGCTAGTTGATAGGAATACTCTTTCACGCGGGAGGTCGAGGTTCGAATCAGAGCATGCGCCAATAGATTTTTCAAATCTATGTGAATATTTCTACCATTCGCGCGGCAGTGAGGGAAAACATCAAGAGGAAACCTGCACGTTTCGGATAATTTCTGAAACGTGTAATCATGATTAGTTTATCCGGTTGCCCTGTTAAAAGAGTTGCGAAAGTCAGAGGGCAGTCGCTCCATTGTAATTACCAGCCTCCCCAAATACTGATTCATGGTCTAAGCGCACCTTGGGGTCCAATGTGATAGCTTTGGACGTAGCCGGGAATTGTACGCTAAGATGAGATAGACATTCAGCTAGAAATATCAACTTGTTCCATGATGTTCACGTGAGATTTGTAGTAAATAACATAATCTGTGGTAGTGATCTGGGGGCTACCTTTCCACGGCTCTAACTACTGAACTATAGTGATAATGTTTAAATCTTTCTAGTTATGCTCGTATTCGAACCATGAGCACCGCTTGGATGTTGCGTTCTTATCCATAGAGCTACCATTGCTCTTACGAATGCGGTACTGCTGAGTGCATTAACTTTTTTTATTTTATTTTTTTATAGTTTGGTATCTTCACCTATAACGACCTCTGCGAAGAAGTCTAAACTAGGGAAACGTTCCTCTTCTTCGAACGGGAGAAAAAAGTCGAACGCTGCCTTTCGCGATTTTGACTCTGACAAGCCTTCTGATTCGGAAGAAGTGAGGTGTGTTTTATCAATGGATACTAATATTCTTGTACATTAGTAGCAATACATGTGGCACTGTCGAAACTAAAAAATGAGTTCAAAAGATTCTCCTTAAATCCGACCCAATTAGCTAGTTTGAAATTCCGTCTCTTTATAAAATCGAATCTATTGTTAAAACTTGAGTATTGTTTGTGCAAGAACGCCATCTAGCGCGTAATTCGACAACAACGGTGTCATTGGGTTCAAAAGCAACTGACACATCAAACTAAAGGAAGCCTGCAGTTCCACAAGCAACCACAGGATGGCGCTGGGGAGCATCGACCGACCGGTCTCCATGGATGAGGAGCCGCAGGAGCCGTCACTTCATTCTCGACAGCGCCCAGACTCGTTACCTATTCATCTTTTAAGCATCAATTTTTTATAACCTATATATTAAAAGCAATAAATGTCGTAGTATATTGAATTCAATAAATAATTCATTGAACCACCCTTAAGAAACCACCCTGGGAGAATAGGCAGGATAGCCACGATAGAGGTCAGGCCAGATATCGAACAAAATTGGACCTTCTACGCCGCATCAGCTCAAGACCAGCATCAGAGGTTTGACCGATCGTTCCTTTTTTTTCCCTCCTTTCCAAGTGATTTGTGCTAATATCGTGTTTTTCTCAATTCTAGAAAGTGCTCAATCATAAGTGCGTGGCTTGCATCTACCCTCGCGTTCTTCGCTCCTACTTCTGGAAGCTTCGAGAAGAACTGTGAGTACCTGATTCCCCGTCACCCACACACACATACAATACACACAATGACTAAAAAGAGGCATTCATTAGTAGATTTTGAGGATAAGGATGATTTAGTTAAAAACGCGATCAAAAAAAGGGGTGTAGTCAAGTGCAAACTAACTAATTTTGTCAAATATTTGAATGAGTTAGAGTTAGCTAGTGAAACAACAGAACTGCAAATAGAAGAATTAAGGTCACGTTTTCTTAAGGCAGAAACTTTGTTGGAGCAGTTCTCAGATATTCAGGATGAAATAGACATTAACATTGGTGAACATTTAGCACTCAGAGAACAACAAGAGAGAGAAGCATTTGAGAATCAATATTATGCCGCTGTTGCCAAATGTAAATGTAAATTAAATGGATTTTCTTCAAAGCAGGGTAAGTCTTGTTCGCAAAGTAGCATCAAACTACCTACGATTTCATTACCCGCTTTCGATGGTTCATATGATCACTGGCTGGAGTTTCGCGATATTTATCTATCTCTGATTCATAATTCTAAAGATATTGACAATATTCAAAAATTTCATTACCTACGTTCTGCTTTAACGGGAAACGCTTTACAAATTATTAAATCGTTAGAGTTTTCAGCTAATAATTACCTGCACTGCTTGGGAACTATTAGAAAATAGGTTCAATAACAACCGTTTGCTTGTCCATAATCATGTTAAGGCTTTATTTTGCGCACAGTCTATCAATAAGGAGTCGGCTCCACACATTAGGAAACTTCTAGACACAATTCTAAAAAACATTCGTTCGCTCAAGTCTTTAGGTGAACCGACAGATTCATGGGATACTTTAATCATTTATATTATAGTTTCCAAACTCGATTCCGCTACTGAACGCGAATGGGAAGTGTATAAGAGTACCCTCAATAATTCGACAAAAAGTGAAAAAATATGTTTAGCCGATTTAACTAAATTTCTTAAGGACAGAGCTGACGTGTTAGAAACTATTAACGTAACTCATAGTCACAATAAGCCTAATTTCGAGTCTAGAAGACAGTCGCTGTCGAGTAACGCATTATCAAAGTCACATAGTCATGTTGCAGGCGTATCGCAAACTAATTCAAATTCGCAAAAGGCTGCCAACCCAAAGCGATTTCGCCCATGTAGTATGTGTAATGCTAATCATCCGCTTTATTCATGTGAAATGTTTCTTAACTTGTCCATTAATGATAAGTTGAAACACTATTGAACAAAAAAAACTGTGCCATAACTGTCTCCGTATTGGCCATGCAGCAGCTAGTTGCTGGTTTGGAGCATGTAAAAGGTGTAATTTAAAACATAATAGCCTAATTCACAAAGACATGGACAGCGTCGACGCTGGTGCATCAACATCTTCAGCGGACGCATACGGCAATCAGCTACTTCATCAAAATCATAACTCAAATAATTCGCAATCATTTCATTCTGCAATAACTACTAATTCGCTTCATAATAATGTCAATGACAATCAGCTGGAACACTCAATTCTAGAACCAGTACTGTTGTCGACAGCCCTAGTTGAAATTGCAGATAAACACAACAACTTTCATACAGCTAAAGCTTTACTCGATAGCGGAAGTCAACATTGCATAATTTCAAAGGACTTCTGTAATACACTCGGCATTCCATTACTACAGTCCACTGTTAAAGTCACTGGTGTAGGCAGCACAGTCACGCAGTCTACACACACCTGTGAGATTCATTTAAAGTCTAAGACTAGTGCATACACGACGCGCTTTAATTGCCTAGTCCTCCCACGCATCACAGCCCAATCGCTTTCTTCCGAATTCGCACATAATAATATTCCAATTCCAGATCACATACAACTAGCTGACCCTAATTTCTTTTCGCCTGTAGAAATAGATTTGTTAATCGGAGCAAATAAATTTTGGGAACTGTTAAATGACGGTCTTATTCGTTTGCCAAATGGTCCATTTTTACAAAACACAAAACTCGGATGGATCATTTCAGGCGCATTACATAAAAAAAACTTACGCATCAATCAAGTTCAATGTAATTTCACGCAATCCATTGATACACAATTAAAACAATTCTGGGAATTGGAAGAGATTCCTCAAAGCCATAAGCTCACCCAAGAAGAAATCGCATGCGAAAATTTGTTCTCGGGCACAACGTTACGCGACAATACGGGTCGGTTTTCCGTGCGCATTCCTATGAAGGAATCACCTGAGGTATTGGGCGATACGTTTACGCTAGCAGAGAACCGGTTCCTAGCGCTGGAACGTAAACTGCAACGAAGCGCGCCGGAGTACAGAAAATTATATTGCGATTTTATGTCTGAGTATTTAAGCCTGGGGCACATGAGTCGCATAGATAATTATACGTCACCTTATTATTTTCTACCACATCATGGTGTTTTCAGAGAACACAGTACTTCAACGCGTTTAAGGGTTGTCTATGACGCAAGCTTAAAGTCTAGTTCTGGACTATCATTTAATGACATTCAAGAAGTTGGTCCAACGTTACAAAATGACATATTCTCAATTCTTTTACGATTTCGTCAACATACATACATAGCATGTGCAGATGTCGAGAAAATGTATAGACAAATTTTAATTCAACCTGATCAAAGAAATCTGCAATTAATACTTTGGCGAGAGAATCCCTCCGACGATCTCGGAATATATCAGTTAAATACTGTTACGTATGGCACCGCGTCTGCACCCTACCTTAGCATTCGATGCCTAAAGCAGCTTGCATCGGAATGCGGGGATGACGTCATCGCGCGCGTTATCAATGAGGATTTTTACGTTGACGATTTAATTACTGGGCACGACGACAAAGAAATCTTAATAGATATTTGTGATAAAACTTCGCGGGCGTTAGAATCGGGTTGTTTTCCATTAAGAAAGTGGATATTTAACTTTAAATGTTCTCAATCTGAATCACAGTTGTTTAAACAATTAGGACTTGGGGAAAATTGTCAGACCAAAACACTTGGGTTAGGATATTTAACTAACTCGGACGAGTTGTTTTTCACATCAAAATGTGACTCAAACATAAACAATGTCACTAAGCGAACTATTCTATCAGTAATTTCTAAAATTTTCGACCCATTAGGCTTGTTGGCACCTATAATTATTATAATCAAAATGATCTTAAGAAACTTGTGGTTATGTAAATTAGGTTGGGATGATCCTTTACCTAACTCAATTTTATTATCATGGCAAAATTTTGTATACAGCCTTAAATATTTAAATGATTTACGAATTCCGCGTCACATTAAAAATAAAAATTCAAATCACATTGAGTTGCACATATTCACAGATGCGTCACAAGATGCCTATGGAGCTTGTGCGTACATACGTAGCGTTAGCTATAGCGAGTCGGGCGAGCCCATAATCACTGTCAAGTTATTGTGTGCGAAATCCAAGGTCGCGCCAGTGAAGCCAATCAGCGTACCCAAGTTAGAATTGAGCGGGGCGCTTGTTGGCGCGCGTCTTTACAAAAAAATAATAGATTCGCTTCGACTAAAATTTAATAATGTCAATTTCTGGACTGACTCAACTATTGTCATAGGTTGGCTCAAGATCTCTCCTAACAACTTAAAAACATTCGTTCAAAACCGCGTAGTAGAAATAAACGAATTAACCGATAACTCAAAGTGGTCGCACGTCGCCGGTAAGTCAAACCCGGCTGATTTGTTATCGCGCGGTACACGAATTGAGGAATTAAATTCATCAGATTTATGGTGGCACGGGCCTTCTTTTTTAAGTGAACCGGAAATAGTGTCAGTTAATATCGATCATTACGAACAATGTGAGGATTTACCAGAGATAAAATCCAAGAAAATAATTTCTATGGTAAGTCAATCGAATTCGGAACAGTTTCCGTTCGATCGATTTTCATGTTTTAATCGTATGCAACGGGTTACTGCATTTATGTTACGGTTCATACATAATTCACGTACAAAAATCACAACCGAGCGTAACTCGGGCCCATTGACTGTCGAGGAGATAAATAAAGCTAGTACAGTCTTGACTAGAATTGTTCAGCAACAATCCTTCCCTGATATTTATGTCTCATTAAAAACAAATAAATTAAATTCTTTTCCAAGAAGTATATCAGGCCTAAACATTTTTATGGATGAGAATAGCATTATTAGAGTGGGAGGGAGATTAAACAATTCTGTTCAATTCTCTTTTAACAAAAAACATCCTATTTTATTATGTGCCAAGCATTTATTTACTCGTCTTTTATTTTCATTTCAACATAAATTTTTATTACATGCTGGACCCCAGTTGCTACTGTACACCATTAGGGAAACATGGTGGCCACTGCGCGGTCGCGATTTAGCCAGAAAAACTGTACACGCTTGCGTTAAATGTGTACGTCTGAAAGCTAAACCCTTTCAGATGCAAATGGGTAATTTACCACAAGAAAGAATAGAAGAAAGTTATCCATTTATTCGTTGTGGTGTAGATTATGCCGGGCCAGTTTTCATTTTAAACCGAAAGGGAAGAGGGGCGAAATTGGAAAAGGCGTATATTTGTTTATTTATTTGTTTTGCAACCAAGGCAATACATTTAGAATTGGTAACAGATTTAACTACTAAAGCATACATATTGGCCTTAAATCGCTTCATCTCTCGCAGAGGAAAACCTTTAGTAATTTACTCTGATAATGGGAAAACATTTGTAGGGGCTTTAAAGGAATTTTCCCAAATATCAAATAATTGGAGCAACATTTTAGATTACACTACGAATAACAACATACAATTTAAATTCATTCCACCATACACACCTCAATGGGGGGGGGACTATGGGAACGGGGAATCGGGTCCTGTAAATTTATTATGCGTCGCGTTATAGGAAATGCAAACTTTACTTATGAGGAGTTGAGCACGGCATTAGCACAAATTGAAGCCATCCTCAACTCCCGACCCATGACTCCTATGTCCACAGATCCAAATGACCTGTCCCCACTTACCCCAGGTCATTTTTTGATTGGTCGGCCTCTGACTGCACCTGCGTGCAGCGACCTCACCAGATCGATAACAAGCCGCCTACCTCGTTACGACCGAATTGCACAGATCCGGCAACACTTCTGGAAACGGTGGTCATTGGAGTACATCTCAGAGCTGCAGACGAGGACTAAATGGCAGACCAATCAAAATACATTAATACCTAACACATTGGTTCTAGTCAAAGAAGACAACCTGCCACCACTGCAATGGCGTCTTGGGCGGGTGATACAAACGTACCCAGGCAAGGATGGCATTTCAAGAATCGCCGTCATCAAAACCGCGACTGGAGACATAAAACGGTCATATCACAAGCTATGCCCGATCCTGCCTTCGGATCAAGCCCAAGAACATTGAAGAAATCAAAATTGGAATTCTCCAGAATCTCCAAGGCTGGGGGCATGTTTGTGCAAGAACGCCATCTAGCGCGTAATTCGACAACAACGGTGTCATTGGGTTCAAAAGCAACTGACACATCAAACTAAAGGAAGCCTGCAGTTCCACAAGCAACCACAGGATGGCGCTGGGGAGCATCGACCGACCGGTCTCCATGGATGAGGAGCCGCAGGAGCCGTCACTTCATTCTCGACAGCGCCCAGACTCGTTACCTATTCATCTTTTAAGCATCAATTTTTTATAACCTGTATATTAAAAGCAATAAATGTCGTAGTATATTGAATTCAATAAATAATTCATTGAACCACCCTTAAGAAACCACCCTGGGAGAATAGGCAGGATAGCCACGATAGAGGTCAGGCCAGATATCGAACAAGTATATTTTTATAATTAAGTGATCTCTGCGCAGGTTTTCATTAAGTGTCTCCCAATTGAAATATACGGCTACATCGCAAGATAAAAAAGAGATATCAGGAGAAGATTTTTGAAGATTGCCATTAACTAATTTTACTCTGGTATCGGCACCGCTATTCAATGATACAAAACCATGCTCTAAGGCAGAGTCAAATAGTTGAAGTCCTCTTGAGTCATTCTTGTAAGACCAATTACAATGATGCCCATTAAAATCCCCAGCTATCAATGTCTTTTTAGACGTAAGGCCAAAAACAGTATCCCAATCTGACTGGGTAGTATGTACTGATGAAGGACAATATACAGAAATTATGTTTTCCAAATACTTACAGTTGAATAATTTCACATATATCACTTCAATACCTGGATTGATGTTGTTGACGGAACAAACCTGAATACTTATAGACTTGTGCGAAATGACAGCTACTCCTCCATATGATAACTTTGATTATCAAAAATACTTTGTTTTCCAAACTGTCCCGAGACGAAATAATGCTTTTTAATTTTAAAATTAATTTCCAAACATCGAGTTTTCTTTCTCTTCTCTTTTCTGAGTCCTCTGTTATCACTTCAGTTCTAACTTCCAAGTTTTCCCTTTCTACCTCTATTTCTTCACTTTCCATAGGCATGTTAAACCTAGTAATTTCTGCATTATTTCCTTTTGACTTCTTTTTCTTCTTCTTTGTTTTCATCGATGTATTTTCGGGGGATAAGGATTATTCTTCTTCTTGACTTTCTGTAGATGCCTGGACGATTTGGCTGTAAGTTTTCTTAGGGTTTTGTTCCATTAAGTTGTTGTTACATGGGGTAGTAGGTACCCTGACCGTCGTCATAACATTGACGGCCGAGGCGGTTCAGAAGGGTGTGACCTACTCGGCCGCCCTCATTAAGGCCCGCCAGGCCCTAGGGGACGCAAGGTCCCTGGGCCTAAAACTGCGGTGCAGGCACACCGCCACGGGAGCCCGGAAATTCGAGCTCCCCGGGGCCTCGAGCGGCCCGGCCGCGGACGCCTTTGCGGCCAAAGTCCGCGAGGCTTTGGCGGACGTGGCCCATGTAAGGCGGCCGGTCAGACGTGCCACACTCTTGGTGACGGAGATGGATGACTCCGTCACCAAGGAGGACGTGGTGCAAAGGGCGGCGGAGGTTGGAGGCTGTGGGCCGGCCGACATCTATGCCGGCGAGGTTCGCCGTGGCCGATGGGGCCTGGGGCAGGTCAGGCTCCACCTCCCCGTAACTGCGGCTAAGGCGGTCCTGAAGGCGGGCCGCCTCCTCGTCGGCTGGAGCTTGGCAGCCGTTAAGGCATTAGAGGATGAGCCCCTCCGTTGTTTTAAATGCCTGGGGCTCGGCCACACCGCGGCCCTCTGCCCCGCCGACGCCGTCCGCAGAGCTCTCTGTTACCGCTGCGGACTTGAGGGGCACCAGGCGAAGGACTGCGGGGCCAAGAAGCCGCACTGCTCCGTCTGCGCCGCGTTAGGGCGGCCAGCGGAGCACACAATGAGGGGGAAGGGCTGTCGCCCTCCCCCGAAGAAAGGGAAACAGCCGCCGGCGGAGAAGCCGGCGGCTGCTGCTGCCCCTGGGGCTCCCCCGGCGGCGCAGGATGAGGAGGGTGCGATGTCGGAATAATTGCTCAGGTCCGACATTGCACCTTCCTACAGGTGAACGCCAACCACTGCCGCTCGGCCCAGGATCTGCTGTATCAGAGAATGGCCGAGTGGCAAATTGACGTTGCGATTGTCGTGGAGCCATATATGGTCCACGACAATTGGTGTGGCGACGGAGACGGCGTGGCGGCAGTCTTTAGGCGGCCTTCATCCGCCCTTTCCCCCCTCTCATTCATTGAGAGGGGGTCTGGTTTCGTGGTCGCTGGTTGGGAGGACCTGGCCATTGTGGCCAGCTACTTCTCCCCCAACCGGCCATTTAGCGAGTTCGAGGCGCACCTCAACGTGCTGGGCGCGGTTTTGGGTCGTTTGGCACCACGCCCTGTAGTTGTTGCCGGGGACCTCAACGCAAAGTCCATCGCGTGGGGGAACCCGGCAACGGACCAGCGGGGTCGTGCCCTTGAGGCGTGGGCAATCGCCTGCGACCTCTCCCTCCTAAACAGGGGCACGACCCACACGTGCGTGCGGCGCAACGGTGGCTCGGTGGTGGACGTCACGTTCGCCACCCCGAGCATAGCCGCGCGCACAACTGGCTGGCACGTTGAGGAGGTGGAGTCGCTCTCCGACCACCGATATATTCGGTTCGGTGTCGGAGGCGCCTCGTCGGACTCGGCCAACCGGCCTTCGCCTTTCCCGCGTTGGGCACTGTCAAAGCTCAACCGGGAAAAGGCTAAGGAGGCGGCTTTCGTCCAGGATTGGTTTTTCCCAGTCCTGGACGATGTGGACGTCGATCAGACGGCGTCCGTGCTACGCAGCTCGCTGACCGAGGTGTGCAACGCAAGCATGCCTCGGTCACGCCGGCCGGGCCCGAAGCACGCCGTGTACTGGTGGTCGGCGGAGTTGGAGGAGTTGTCGGCCACCTGCCGCAGTACACGGCGGGCTTTTCAGAGGGCGAAGCGGCGTCGTCAAAGAGACCCTGCCGAAGAGGACCGCCTGTATCAGGCCTTTAGCGAGGCAAGGCGGTCCCTCAAAGGAGCCATCGGCAGGGCCAAAGACGCCGCGCGGGCGGAGATGCTGGAGGAGCTGGACCGTGACCCATGGGGGAGGCCTTATAAGGCGGCGCGCAGCAAATTGCGCCCCATAGGCCCCCCGGTCACAGAGATCCTCCAGCCGGAGCTACTGGAGAGGGTGGTGCGGACGCTGTTTCCAGTCCGCACCGAGCTTCGCCCTCCCAGTATGCGCCCGCCTGCCGGGGCGGTCTCCGTGGATGATGTGGCTCCGTCCATCACCACGGAGGAGTTTGGCGCGGTGGAGATCCGCCTACGCGCTAAGAAGACCGCCCCTGGCCCGGACGGCGTTCCTGCGCGAGTGCTGGCCCTCTGTCTGAGTGAGATCGAGGGCCGCGTCAGGAACCTCTTTGACCGCTGTTTCACGGTCGGGAGGTTCCCAAAGTTGTGAAAGGAGGGCCTGCTCGTCCTCCTTCAAAAGGAAGGTAGGCCGGCGGACTCCCCGTCGGCCTACAGGCCCATCGTGCTGTTGGATGAGGTGGGAAAGCTATTCGAAAAAATCATAGCTTTCCGCCTCGTCGCACATTTGGAAAATGATGGGCCAAACCTCTCGGAGTCGCAGTACGGTTTCAGGGCGGGTCGGTCGACCATCGACGCCCTGAAAAGACTCCGAGAGGAAACGGAGGAGGCTGCGGGGGAGAGGAAGGGTGTTGTCGCGGTGTCTCTTGACATAAAAAACGCGTTCAACACCCTCCCCCACGCGACGATACTGGCGGCACTCCGCTATTTTAGGGTGCCCCAGTATCTCGCGATTTTGATAAAGGACTACCTAAAAGACAGGGTAGTCCTCTACGCCGACAGGTCGGGCCAGGTACAGAGCCGCACCGTAGAGATGGGGGTTCCACAGGGGTCGCCCTCGGACCGCTCCTGTGGAACCTAGGGTATGACTGGGTCCTGCGCGCCAGTCTTTCCCGGGGCAAGAGTGTCATTTGCTATGCAGATGACACTCTCGTCACCGCCCGGGGGGGGACATTCGACCGCGCGGCGCAAAGCGCGTCGAATACAGCGGACCTGGTCATACAGAGGGTGCGGCGGCTCGGCCTGGAGGTGGCCGTCGAGAAGACTGAGGTGATTTACTTTCCTCAGTCTTCCGGCGAGCGTTTCCCCTCCGGCAGACACATTACTGTCGGGGGGGCCCAGGTTGCAGTGAAGGCCGAGATGCGCTATCTCGGCCTCACCCTGGATCCGCGGTGGCATTTTGGCCTGCATTTTAGCAGGATGTCACCGCGGCTCCTCAAGGCAGCAGACACGCTGTCGTGGCTGCTGCCCAACCAGGGTGGACCAGGCTCCAGGTGCCGGCGACTTTACGCCGGTATCCTGCGATCGATGGCGCTCTACGGGGCGCCAGTCTGGTCCGACTCCCTAGCAAGGGGGGGAAACCTTCCCTTCTTGCGGGGGCCTCAGCGGGTAATAGCGCAGCGGGTCGCTCGAGCTTACCGTACGGTAAGTTTCGACGTGGCCTGCTTACTCGCCGAGACGCCCCCATGGGAGTCAGACGCTGTGGTGGTGTCCGCCGTGTACGACTACACGGTGGCACAAAGGGCAAATGGGGTGTCCATTTGCCCCGCCGAGCGGGAGGTCGTACGGAGGGAGGCTCGGAAGAGCCTCCAGAGGCGATGGTCTGAGCACCTCGTCCTCACTCCGTACGGCCGCAGAACGCTCGACGCGCTCGCCCCGGTCTTGGACCGGTGGCTTGAGCGTCACCACGGCGTAGTCTCCTTCCGGATGGTACAGGTAATGACCGGGCATGGCTGCTTCGGTTATTACCTGCACAGAATCGGCAGGGAGGAGACGCCTTCGTGCCACACATGCGGCGACCCTGTGGACACGGCGCAGCACACCTTGGCGGTGTGTGCGCCGTGGGCACGGGCTCGCCACGCATTGGTGGCAAAGGTCGGTCAGGACCTCTCACTCTCTAATATAGCGAGAGCTATATTAGCGAGTGAGGATGCCTGGAAGGCCTTTGCCGCATATTGCGAGCATGTGATGGAGGCGAAGGAGGCGGCGGAGCGCGAGCGAGAGGCTGACCCTCTCGCCCCCGCGATCCGCAAGGCACGTAGAGGGAGGAGACGACGCCAATACTTGCGTCTCCTTCCCCTGCGAGGAGCAGGTCCGCTGGTGCGTGGGGCTGTAACCCCACCACTGGCATGGCACGGACCTCCTCCTACGCCTGGTGGGGACGGCACGACTCTCTCGGCTGTCCCCATCCCTCCCCCCGACCCCGGGGGGAGAAGCGCCGTGCCCGCCGTGTAGGCGGGCGTCCCTGTCCGGGGGGTGACGTGGTGAAAGGCTCCGAGCTTTGGCCCCATGTCACTCGCCCACTCATGGACAGAAGAGGGAGAGATGGGTATGCGTAACGCATTTCTCCTGGGTCAACAAAAAAAAAAAAAAAAAAAAAAAGTAGGTACCCTGAGAGAAGAAGTAACGAAATCAGTAAGAGTTTGATCCAATTGTGCTTCTTTGGTTTGTAGGAATAATTCTAACGCCTTTTTGTATGTCATGTCGTTTTCACTCATTAAGCGACGTATCTCTTTCTCTCTAATAAAAAATGGACAGCATTTATTTAGCGCCATATGTGGGCCCTTACAGTTTACACATTTGTAATCTACTGTTTCACAGTTACCGTGCTCGCCACCACATTTCGGACAGATAATTTTATTCTGAGAGCAAAACTTTTTAATATGTCCATATTTCCAGCACGTTGAGCACTGGGTAACGGGAAAAACGTATTTTTCTACTCTAAAGTTAATTCCATACGCTTCAATTGCTCGTGGAATTGATACACTTTTGAAGCACAGACGTACTGTTTCGGAATCTACCCATTTGTTATCGAGGTTCATCCGTTTCATTCTCTTAGCTGATATTATTTTGCATGAAGCACTCATGTTTTCTAAGATCTCACTTTCACTCATTTCTATATCAACTCCTCTTATTATGCCGTATGATAAGCGACTATGATCGGTAAACTGAGCTCTTATGTCTAATTCCTCTAGTTTTTGACAATTCACGAGTTTCTGAGCTTGATCTTTCGTCTTAAATAATATAAATAATCTGTACGCACTTTTATACTTTATTTTGCTAATATTCGTTACGCCTTCATTTCTTAAAAGTCGAGCAAAAGCCATTTGTTTGGGTAGTATTTGCTTTGAGAATAAACAAACTTCGATTTCATCTCCCCCCGACTCTTTTATAGTTTCTTGCGTCTCCATATTATTCTCCGTAGTACTATTGACTGAAGTACTTCTTATCATTCTCTTTGGATTTTTTCGGTCGACGGTAATAAAACCTTCTTCGCTACTTTCTCCGCTTTCTCTTCGTCTTTTCTCTCGGGTAATCTCTTCCAATTCCCTTTCACATTAATTTATAACCTCGGTATCACTTATCTACATCGTCTACGTCTTCCTCTTCCATTTTAAAAACGAGGGTAGTTTACAAACTTTATATAGGTGCTACGTGCGTTCGCCTCCGCGTGCCGCTCGCGCAACTATAACAAGGACGCAAACATGTATGTTTATTAAGTTACGATGGGGCTGGCATGTATGTTCAATCAAAAGCCCCCAAATAAATAAAGAATAAAAAAAAATAAAAAAAATCAATGGAAAGTATTTTTCTTTTTTAAGTCGAAAGTAATAACTTAATTGTTATATCAAATCCAAGACCTCTGCATTTATGTGAAGACATAGTGCCACAACGTCTAGGGTTACATAGCGAATTACGTTACCTGGTTCAAATTATGTTTTTACCTTTCTCATACTCTCTACCGAGCAGTACTTGTCTTGTACATGCAAAATCCATGAATGACATTTTTCATAACACTGTTTACAGCTCGCCGCCGTGCAAGGGAGAGTTCTAATAAAACAAAAATTTGATAGATAGATAGATATTCTTTATTGCACAAAAATAAAATACAAGCATGATACAACAGCAACAGACAGTACAATAAGGCGGTCTTATCGCTTGTAGCGATTTCTTCCAGACAACCTTTGGGTAGAGGAAAGAAATATCGTATTCGTAATAATTAGATGTGGATATGGCCCTTCAGAGGTATTTATTAGTCTATAGAACCACCGAGCATAGTACAACTAAAGAGAGCCCGAGTCAAATATTGCAAGGTCGGACATTGAGAACCAGATTTGACCGGCTTAAGCCGGCGCGGGAGACTCAGGTGGCTGTTGCGCAGGAGCGGCAACGGCGCGCGGCCGGCGGCGCGAGCAGGGCGCTGCAATGCGGCGATGCTGTCTGGTGCCGTATCTACCAGGGCCAACGTAAGTGGTTAGAAGGTACCGTGATAGAAAGGTTAGGTAATACTGATTATACAATTGAATTACTAGATGGCACAGTGGTACATCAACACATCGATCAATTAAAGTTAAAATCAAAGAAAGAACCTTCATTGCAATTAACGGATTCTATAGTTGGCACTAAAGGCATGCTAGGGTCAACGGGCTTATTGCGGGGACCGTTGGTTTTTCCAATGACGGACACATCGATGTGTCCTATTGGGAGTGAGGTGATGGGTTCCTCGGGGTTACGAGAAGACGGCAGCGGGGGCACGGGGCGCGATAACAATGCAACAATCGCTGAGCCTTGTCCGGAGACTCGCACACACTCGCAGACCTCGCCAGCAACAGAGACCGACGCCGGTGACCACCCCCGCCCGACGAGAACACGAAGACCGCCAGACAGATTTTTTTGTCATTAGGGTTTAGCTTTAAGATTAATGTTAGTAAAATATGTTGTACCGATGTAAGTTTAAATAAAGTTTGTACTTATTGTAGATTAAGGGTGGAGGTGATACATATATGTGGGTATACCGAAAATAAGTATAGTTAAGTTACCGTTTGTAAATTGTGACCAGTCCTTGAATAGACACCGTGTGCCTCATACGTTCTTTTATATCAGTAGTAAATAGATTGGGAACTTTAACTCGAACAAGTCGAGTTAAAGATCCCAATCTATTAAAAGATCGTAAAGATTGGAGTCTCTGATCCCTAACCGTTCGCACAGCTTGGAACTGCAGTTAGAGCCTCCTTTAGAGTCTCCGATGTATCTTATGCAACTTCAGTTGATTATTAGAAAATCCAATAACTCAGCATCAAAGTAACCATTGATAACAGAACATTTATTAGCATTGTACTTCCTGAAAGTACATTTAAAACGATGATATTGTAAGTTTAGCTCATTCAATTGTTACTAATGCAACACTGCACTCGCGCTGAAACCGAAATCATGAAGTTTGTTAAACAAAAAGAATCACTTAAATTAGATTGCATCTGTCCTGCATCATCTAATGTCCCTCGACGGCATGGAAATTTATTACCAAGTACAATACGTTGTATTGTGTGCGGTCCATCTAATAGTGGAAAAACCAATTTAGTAATAAGTTTATTATTGCATAAAAATGGACCAAGATTCCGTAACCTTTATGTGTATTCAAAGTCTTTATATCAACCTAAATATTTATATCTTGAAAAGGTTTTGAATATGGTACCTGAAACATCATTTAATAAATACAATCATAATGGAGAAATTTTAAGCCCCCATGATGCTTTGCCTGATTCAATTATTATTTTCGACGACGTTGCTTGTGAGAATCAAAACAACATTAGAGATTATTTCGCCATGGGACGTCATAAAAATATAGATTGTTTTTACATCAATCAAACTTACACGAAAATACCAAAACAACTTGTACGGGACAATTCTAATCTCGTCATTCTATTTAAACAAGATGACATTAATTTGAAGCATGTTTATGAAGAACATGTTGGATCAGACATGTCATGGTCCCAATTCCGTGAGATGTGCTCAACCGTTTGGAATAAACCATTCAGCTATCTTGTTATTAATAAGGATTGTGGCAAAAATAACGGATGTTACCGATTGGCTTTTGATACCTTCATAGTGATAGAGGAACATACATAAAAGACGGTTGTGTTATCTATTAACCAGTCTCATTCATGGTTTGAAACCGAGCGGAATACTTCGAAATGGAGAAAAACCTTAAAGAACAAATAGTGAAATCAGCAGCAGCTGTTAAAAGAAAAGTTGCCATGATAAAAGATATTGAAAATACAAACAATAAAACATTACAAACAATATTAAAACCAATTGTTGATCCTCTAACACTGTTGACAAATAAAAAATATGACCCTCCTCTTAAGGTAGAAGAACACTGTGAACCAGTGATGAAAAAAATTAAAAATGACAATAATCAGTCATTTGAAGACGAAAATCAGTCATTGTTTGTCTCTGATGAAAATTATAATGAATCTGCTAGTGAGGAAGATGAAGATGATGAACAAGAGCAATACAATTACAACAAAACCCTTGTTGTGTCACCGTCCGAAGACCATAACATTAGCGAAGGATCATTCAAATCTCTACAGTCCTCGCCAAGTCTTAAAAATCAATCACTGTCTTGGTCAACATCGTCTGAAGTAATGAAAGATGTTCCATTTGGAGTCAGAAATGAACGAGGTAAATTATTACTCGGGAAAACTCGTGTCTATGACGACGGTGGTATTCTTAAAATAGGAACACTTACTGTCAAAAAAACTGATGGCTTAAAAGAACTTTTGTTCAAAAAGAAACCAAATTTAGATGTAGTAACAGATGATGATTTACAATATTACAAATTACTTCTAATAGAAACCAATGCTCATCGTCGTAATTGCGAATCATCAAAACCCATTAACAGCAACAAAGGATTTAAATATACGAATGTAATTAAGCCTTTGTTCAAATTCTCTAGAAATCCAACTACAAGTGTTGAAAGTATTCCACAAGGTAAAGGAATTTCACTTTTAAAGACAGTGAAATCAGATACTGATCTAGTTTACTGGGATGATCCAAACGAATTAGTTGAACGATTAAAGTTACTACTTGCATCTTGGGAAGCAGGTAACACTGGCGTAAATAACGAAATAATTGCAATTATTTCGGAACTTCATGAAGCTGGTATCATAAATGTAGAACATATAAAGAAGAAACCTGGAAAATTGAGTAGTCTTCTTTTAAGAGTCAACCCATCAAGACAGCAATGAACATAGATAAATTTGGTCATCATGTCCATAAACGTTTACGATTGACAGAATACATTGGAAACTACAATGAAACATTGGTGAAATCTGTTACCGGACACTACGATTTAAAATCTTCTAAATTAAAAGGGTTATCATATCCAACTGAAGACGACGAAGCAGTTAACAAAGCTTATTTAGACAAAACGGTTCAAGAATTAAGAAATGATGTTGAGAAAATTAAGCTGGAACTGAAATTACATTTGAAGAATTTGGAAACCTTTACAACAGACCATTTGAATAAATCATTTTATTCAAAGTCTGAAATAGATAATCTAATTCATGTAAAAATAAAGAAAAATGAGCAAAAAGGACATAATTGATGAACTTCACAAATCAGCCAGAAGAAATTTCCCACGTCGTTGCACAGTTATAAAAGGAATCGATGATCTTTGGCAAGCCGACCTCATAGATTTACAAAAATATTCAAACTTTAATAAAGGCTACAAATACATATTGGTAGTGATAGATACATTGTCAAAGTATGTATGGACAAGTTCCCTAAAATCGAAAGAAAAAAACTGTGTTGTCAACGCTATGCACCAGATATTTAAAAATTCATCTAGAAAACCTAAATATTTGCAAACAGATTTGGGCAAAGAGTTTTATAATGATATCTTCGGTCAACTGTTACAAAAATATAATGTAAACCATTATTCTACTTACTCCGTGAAGAAAGCATCTATCGTAGAGCGAGTCATACGCACTCTAAAATCACACATCTTCAAACTTTTCAGTTTATACGGCTGTTATCGATGGGTGGGTAAATTATTAAATACTGTGATAGAGAACTATAACAGCACTATTCATCGCATAACAAAATTTAAGCCCAAAGATGTAAATAAGGCAAATGAAAAGGTTGTATTGTGTAATATTAGTAAGGCGTACAGAAATCGAAAACACTTGAAACCCAAGTTTCAAGTTGGTGATCACTTACGTATTAGCAAATTTAAAGCAGACTTTTACAAAGGTTATACTCCCAACTGGTCAACTGAAGTATTTACAGTAGTAAAGGTAAATGATACAAACCCACCAACTTATCATTTGGAAGATAAGCATAAGCAGGTTATATTAGGGACTTTTTATGAGTACGAATTACAAAAAACTAAGTATCCTGATATTTACCTTATCGAGAAGATTATCAAAAGAAAAGGTAATAAATATTTTGTGAAATGGCTGGGCCTCAGCAACGAAGAAAACAGTTGGATAGACAGGAATGAGATTGTTTTGTAAAACATATAAATATAACTTTAATCCAAATCTATTCATTCTAACGATATCAATGAAGGGGGGAAGTGGTATTATAGACAGCGTGATTAACCATTTACCGTTCGAGCTACATTTACCTGGATATAAATTTTGTGGTCCTGGAACAAAGCTACAGAAACGTTTGAAAAGGGGAGACAGAGGTATAAATAATTTAGACAAAGCTTGTATGTATCACGATATTGCTTACAACGACAACGATTTAAACGTTCGACGAAAGGCTGATAAAGAACTTATGGAAATGGCTCGGAAAAGATTGAAAGCTAAAGATGCTAAAAAGGGTGAAAAAGTTGCATCATGGATAGTCAAAAATGCTATGAAAGCTAAACTCAAGGCTGGCACGGGTGCTCGTTCATTTATGGCAGCTGTTAACAAAATTAAATCTCAACTAAAAAAGTTAAAAACCAAAGGCAGTCACACAGCTATTAAATACGCATGTGCTGCAGCAAAAAAAATCTTCAAAAATAAAAAAGGAACCAAGTTGCCGCGCTGTATTCCTCTGCCAAAATGTGGAGGACTATTACCTTTAATCCCAATCTTTGCAGGCTTGTCGGCTTTGGGTTCTTTGGCAGGTGGAGCAGCCGGTATAGCAAAAGCAGTGAATGACTCCAAAGCAGCTCAGAAAAGTCTTCTAGAGTCTGAACGTCATAACAGAACAATGGAAGCAGTGGCTCTTGGCAAAGGATTGTACATTAAACCTCATAAAAAGGGTGCTGGTTTATATTTGAACCCTTCAAAAAACTAGTTAAACGGCTGCCTAGACGTGCACTAACAGATTTAGATATATTAGAACATGCTACTGACATTCCATATTTTCGGGGAGTATTTATGAGAGATACACTTCCATTGAAGCCAAGAAAAATAGAATGTGCTGTACTTAATTTGGATAGCTCTGATAGTCCAGGAACACACTGGCGGCGGCAGCCGTCCCCTCCCCTCTTGGGACCACCAAGGGGAAGAGGCAGAGGAGGAAGAAGACGGCTTCTGTGCCGGCCACATCCCCCCCCTCCGTCGCCGAGAAAACGGGGTCTTCTGCGACCCCCTCGGCACAGGCAGCCAAAGCGGCACCATCGGCGCCAAATAAAAGGCGGAGAGTCCGCAACGGGAGCGCCGTCGTCGTCACACTGACGGAGGAGGCGACTTCCAGGGGAGAGTCTTACGAGTCCGTACTCAAGCGGGCTCGTGAGACTCTCGGAGACGAGGCGGCGCAGGGCTCGAGATGCCGCGTGACAGCTGCGGGGGGAAGGCTTTTCTCCTTCCCAGCCGCCAAGAAGGAGCAAGCCAACTCCTTTGCGGCCAAGTTGAGGGAGGTGGTGTCGGATGTCGCCAGGGTGGCGCAACCCATCCGCACCACCTCTCTCCTGGTGACGGAGCTCGACGAGTCCGTCACCAGCGAGGAAGTGGCTGCCAAGATCGCGGCCGCCGGTGGGTGCCCGGCCAGCGAGGTGAAGGCCGGGAAACTCGTCACCGGCCGAAGAGGCCTGGGCTCAGTGAGAGTCCAGGTCCCCACCGTGGCGGCGAGAGCTGTCCTGCGGACTGGGCGCGTACTAGTCGGCTGGACGTCGGCGCCGGTCCGAGAGATGGAGCAAGGGCCGCTCCGATGCTTCCGGTGCCTGGGCACCGGCCACACCAGGCCCCTCTGTCCCGCTGCTGCTCCGAAGGAGCACCTCTGTGTTCGGTGCAGCAAGCCGGGACACAAGGCCGCTGACTGTACGGCAGAGCCCCACTGCGCCGTTTGTGCCGAAAGCGGCCGGCCAGCGGGGCACCGCATGGGGGGAGGAAGGTGTAAACCTCCCCCTAAAAAAGGTAAATTGCCGTCGGTCCGTCCGGCGGCGGCGACACCCGCGCCCGCCGATGGGCCCATTCCGGCGGCGCGAGAGGAGGGGGCGGCGATGGAGGAATGATGGTCTCAGTCCCGACATCATTCCTCCAAATAAACGCCAACCACTGCCGCTCAGCTCAGGACATGGTCAGCCAGGTCATGGCTGAGTGGCAGGTGGACGTTGGCGTGGTGGCGGAGCCGTATTACGTCTCCGCCAACTGGTTGGCGAGCTCTGACGGGCTCGCCGCTATCTTCGCCCGTCAGGGCTCACCGTTTTTCCCCTCTCTCTCTGGTGGAGAGGGGGTCGGGGTATGTCGTCGCCATGGCTGGCCCCTATGCTGTGGTGGCGACATATTTTTCCCCTAATCGCCCCTTCAGGGAGTTTGAGGATTTCCTCAACTCCCTGACCGCGGTTTTGGGCCGACTGGCACCGCGGCCGGTCATATTGGCTGGCGACCTAAACGCCAAGTCGGATGCGTGGGGCAATCCCCGCTCCGACCTGCGCGGACAGGCGGTCCAACTATGGGCCGTCGGGTGTGGGTTGGCCCTCGCGAATCGGGGGTCGGTCCACACCTGCGTTAGGCAGCACGGCGGGTCGGTGGTGGATGTCACCTTCGCCACCGCCGCCCTGGCCGACCGGGTCGCCGACTGGAGGGTGGACCTGACAGAGTCCCTGTCGGACCACAGATTTATTAGATTTGTGGTCCGCGGGACGTCCACCCTCCCGCCCCCGCCGCCGCCGAGGTCGCCGTTCCCCAGGTGGGCACTGTCCCGCCTGGACAAAGGCCTGGCCCGGGAAGCGGCCCTTAATCCAGGACTGGATTTCCCCAGTCCTGGACGACGACGCCGATGCAGCTGCGGAGGGCCTTCGTCAGTCCATGACCGAGGTATGCGATTTTAGCATGCCTCGGTCACGCCGCCCAGACCCCAGACACGCCGTATACTGGTGGTCGGCCGAGCTCGACGCTCTCCGCGCGGAGTGTTTCTCCGCCCGGAGGGCCTTACACCCGGAGCCGGCGGCGGCGGCGGCGGGACCAGGAGGAGGAGGCGCGCCTCTACGAGGTCTTTCGGGAGAGGAGGCGCGCACTCAAGGGCGCGATCGGCGAGGCCAAGGATCGCGCCCGCGAGGAGATGCTCCAGAGTCTCGACGACGATCCGTGGGGGGCGGCCGTACAAGGCGGCGCGGCAAAAGCTGCGCCCCATTGGCCGCCCCGTCACCGAGACCCTGGAGCCGAGGCTCTTGGGGCGGGTGGTGCAGGGGCTGTTCCCCCCCTGCGACCGCTCGTTTGTCCCCCCCCCGATGCCTCCACCATATGGGTTATACCAGTTGGTGGAGGCCCCCCCGCAGGTCACGACGACGGAGCTCGGAATGGTCGAGCTCCGACTGCGGGGGAAGAAGACCGCCCCCGGGCCGGATGGAGTCCCGGCCCGCATCCTCTCCATCTGCCTCGGGCAGATGGAGGAGAGGATCCGGGCCTCTTTGACCGGTGCCTCCGGTCAGAGAGGTTCCCCCGGATCTGGAAGGAGGGCCTGCTGGTCCTCCTTCGTAAAGAAGGTCGGCCGGCCGACGACCCGTCGGCCTATAGGCCAATTGTGCTGCTGGACGAGGTGGGGAAGATCTTCGAGAAGATCATCGCTTCCCGCCTCGTCCAGCATCTTGAGGAGACTGGGCCTGACCTCAGCGAGGCCCAGTACGGGTTCAGGGCCGGTCGATCCACGATCGACGCCCTGTCCCGGCTCCGCTCCCTCTGCGAGGGAGCGTCGAGCAGGGGGGAGGGGTTGTTGGCAGTCTCGTTAGACATCAAAAATGCCTTCAACTCCCTCCCCCATGCAGTTATTATGGAGGCACTCCGGTATTTCCGGGTGCCTCCATACCTGATAGGGCTGGTCGGCGACTATCTCGCCGACCGGTCCGTGGCGTTTGTTGACGCCGCTGGTTCTGTCCAGCGGCGTCAGGTCGTATCCGGTGTTCCACAGGGGTCCGTTTTGGGGCCCCTGCTCTGGAACATCGGATACGACTGGGTGTTGCGAGGCGCGCTTCTCCCGGGCATGGGTGTCATCTGTTATGCAGATGACACCCTAGTCACCGCCCGGGGGAAGTCCTTCCGGGATGCAGCGCGCCTCGCATCGGTCGGCGGCGATTTGGTCGTCGGCCGTATCGGCCGGCTGGGGCTAAACGTAGCCCTGGCCAAAACCGAGGCCCTTTATTTTCCGGGCCTCGGGAGAGCCGACCACCCCCCGGCGCAGCCATCCGCGTCGGGGGGGTGGACATCCCGGTGGGGGCCGAGATGAAGTATCTCGGCCTCACACTGGATCCGCGCTGGCACTTTGGCCCCCACTTCAGGGGGGTGTCAGCGCGGGTCCTAAAGGCAGCAGACCACCTTTCGTGGCTGCTGCCGAATCTGGGAGGGCCTGGAGAGAGGTGTCGGCGGCTATATGCCGGCATCCTCCGCTCCATGGCCCTCTACGGGGCCCCGATTTGGATAGGGGCCCTGACGAAGAAGGGCAATGCGGCCCTCCTAAGGAGGCCGCAAAGGGCCATTGCCCAGCGGGTCGCGAGAGCCTACCGGACGGTAGGTTTCTCCGCGGCCTGCGCACTCGCCTCCACCCCGCCATGGGAGTTGGAGGCTGGAGTGCTGGCCGCCGTCTACGAGAAGACGGCGGCCAAGCGAGCGGCTGGCGATCCCCTCTGCCCCCGGGAAAGGGAGGCAATAAGGAAGGAGGGTCGCCAGCAAATGGTGGAGGCATGGACGGCCTCTCTCCAAGTGGAGAGGATACGGCCGTCCCACGCTCGCGGCGCTCGCCCCGGTCTTGAACCGGTGGCTCGAGCGCCCCCACGGGTTTCTGTCCTTCCGGACGGTGCAGGTACTTACCGGGCATGGTTGCTTCGGTAACTACCTGCACCGCATTCAACGGGAGGACACTCCTTCGTGCCACCAGTGCGGCGCTGCGGAGGACTCGGCGCATCACACGTTGGTGGTGTGCCCGTCCTTCGACCAACAGCGGTCCGCGCTGGTCGCGGAGGTCGGACATGACCTCTCATTGCCCAGCATAGTTGAAGCTATGCTGGATAAGTGAGGGGGCGTGGTCGGCCTTCGCCCACTTCTGTGAGGAAGTGGTGGCGCAGAAGGAGGCGGCGGAGCGGGGAGCGCGAGACTAACCCCCTCGCAGGCCCGCTTCGAGCAAGGAGAGGACGAGTTCGGCGGAGAACTCTTCGTCCTCTCCGTGGAGGTGGCCAGCCGGCAACAGGGACGGGGGTCCCTGTGCCGGCACTGCCATTGGCACCTCCACCGCTCGTTGGGGACGGCTCAGCTCTTCCGGCTGTCCCCAACCCCCCTCCTCCTAGTCTGAGGAGGGGCGTGGCCGCAAACCCCGTGTAGGGGCCTGTGGGGGAGTGGGGTTGCGGGGAATAGCCTAGCGCAGTTCCCGTGACCCTATTCTATACCCACGGGTGGTTGAGCCCCGGGAGTTTTAGTGGGTATGCCCTCAGGCCGCTTCTTGTTAGAAGAAGCGGCCCGGAGGGAGAGTCCCACAGTACCCTGTCGTCCCCCCGGCGACAGGGTAAAAAAAAAAAAAAAAAAAGGAACACACTGGGTAGCCTACATCAAACAAAACAACTACTGTGAATACTTTGATAGTTTTGGCGACTTAAAACCCCCATTAGGATTAAGAAATTATTTAAGAAACTATGTCAATTAGTTAATAATATTGTACGGTATCAAAGTTTGACACTATAAATTGTGGTCATCTCTGTTTAACTTTTTTAAAAAACTATGGAAAAAGCATTTAAATAATGGATAAAACTAAATAATCGTGTTCAGTATAAACATGTCTTTCACTGTGTCGATAACTGGTAGAGACGCTTATTCAACAACAAATACTCTCCTACATTAGAATTAAGTGGGGAGTATGAGTGCGGTCTTCTGTATTTTTCTACATTCAACTCTATTCCCAATATAGATGAAAGAAACAATAAATTTTATTATGGAAATGATGAAGTGATAAAACTACCCGAAGGATCGTATGAATTACAAGATATTTGTGATTATCTTCAGAGCAACATAAAAAATGCTACATTGAAATTAACTGCTAACAACAATACTTTTAAAACATGTATATATTGTTCAGAAGATGTTTATTTCGATAAAACAGATTCGATTGGTAAGATTTTGGGGTTTGGTCTTGAAGCTGTAAAATCGAATATAAAAACTGAATCTCAATATCCTGTCAACATTTTACCAACAACCATAAGTACGCATCGAATGTGATATTGTGAGCGGGTCATTGTGAACGGAGAAGCAAGTCATATAATTTATGAATTTGTGGCGAATGTACCACCTGGTTTATCGAATAATAGAAATACCTAAAAACTTAATCTACTTTCCTGTCAATCAAAGTTCAATAAGTTCTATAAAGATAAGATTGTTAGGACACGAAAAAAATCAAACACATAATTTTACGTGGTGAGAGATCAGCTTGTATTTACACTTCA
>CM032493.1:4643398-4666824 GCA_019059595.1 Marasmia exigua | reverse complement strand
TAAAAAAGAAACTAAACATTGTATCAAACAATAAATAGTTTACGTGTAAGAAACAATATCGTATTAATTATTCGTTTGTAAATACTAAAAATATAACCTTGTACTTGCGCTCAACTTGTATTTTATAACACGAACTCAATTCCGTACAGTATGCAGTCACCTTATCTTTCGACTTACACGCGCCGGGAACATTATGCTGACTATCGGCTTTTATTCATTTGTGAGAATAATTCTAGCAGTGCAGTGGTCGTGCATTCATTAAATTAATTCTACATTCAAGGTCTTAGATAACTACTCAAAATGATGGTTCGTTTTAAGTGTATATCTAAAACTTATAAAAAAGAAGGTAATTCTAACAGTTTTTACTTTATTTATCAATCAGTTTCTATTCTATTGTACACATGCACTATTCTATTGTATTATGTTTTATTTAGAAAACTGGTTCATGATGTAGTGCCACAGTTTGATGCTTAAGTGAGTGCCCTCGTGTAGGGATACAGCCCGAATTAAAGCACCCGATCTGGTGTGGCTGTAAACGAGAGCATTAAATTTGCACCATGTCAAACCATAATATCATCATATTTATTCCTGATCTACTAATATTGATGTAGTGCCACAGTTTGATGCTTAAGTGAGTGCCCTCGTGTAGGGATACAGCCCGAATTATAGCACCCGATCTGGTGTGGCTGTAAACGAGAGCATTAAATTTGCACCATGTCAGACCATAATATCATCATATTTATTCGTATCTACTATATTGATGTAGTGCCACAGTTTGATGCTTAAGTGAGTGCCCTCGTGTAGGGATACAGCCTGAATTAAAGCACCCGATCTGGTGTGGCTGTAAACGAGAGCATTAAATTTGCACCATGTCAGACCATAATATCATCATATTTATTCGTATCTACTTTATTGATGTAGTGCCACAGTTTGATGCTTAAGTGAGTGCCCTCGTGTAGGGATACAGCCCAATTATAGCACCCGATCTGGTGTGGCTGTAAACGAGAGCATTAAATTTGCACCATGTCAGACAATAATATCATCATATTTATTCGTATCTACTATATTGATGTAGTGCCACAGTTTGATGCTTAAGTGAATGCCCTCGTGTAGGGATACAGCCCGAATTATAGCACCCGATCTGGTGTGGCTGTAAACGAGAGCATTAAATTTGCACCATGTCAGACCATAATATCATCATATTTATTCGTATCTACTATATTGATGTAGTGCCACAGTTTGATGCTTAAGTGAGTGCCTTCGTGTAGGGATACAGCCCGAATTAAAGCACCCGATCTAGTGTGGCTGTAAACGGGAGCATTAAATTTGCACCATGCCAGACCATAATATCATCATATTTTATGTACAAATTGTGTAAAAAAGAGACCAAAACTGTTTGGTAAATAATATCACAATGTATGTATGTAATCTAAAATTCTTGCCAAGACCATCTAGTTTCCTTAAAACGATGTTATTTTGCGTGTGTTAGTATCTTGAGTGGAGTAATAAATGGTAATTATTTTTTGTGAGTGTATTTGGAACATTTGCCGCGATACACAGGTGAGTTTGCATAACGTTTTATTTTTTGTTAAATTTTCGCTGGATGAATGTTTACCACGCAACGTAAGAATATGCTAACATTGTATCCGAGGCGACGAGTGCGGCGCTGCCGAACCGCGCTGCCGAACCTGTGATAAGATCTATTGTGAATCGAATTACTTTTAGGAGGCTCTAACTGCAGCTTCAAGTTGTGCGAACGGTTAGGGAATCGGAGACTAACCGCGGTTCCAAGCTATGCGAACGGTTAGGGATCAGAGACTCCAATCTTTACGATCTTTTAATAGATTGGGATCTTTAACTCGACTTGTTCGAGTTAAAGTTCCCAATCTATTTACTACTTATATCTCATTTCCCAGGTCCACTTACGATGCAGCCGTTTTTTAAAGAAGGAGTTCATCATGTAGAGTCCTTCCCTCTACATATACTCGGCTAGCATTCGACCTCGGTGGTTCCGGATTCCTGATTTGCCCCACTTTCGACTCCTCATCGCCCTTTTTGCCTAGCCTTGCGTTGAAATCTCCCATGACAACAGTGTAGTGAGTATTGGAAGTATGTATTGCCCGAGAAATATCCTCATACATTACTTCCACTTCCTCGTCGGGGTGTGTCGAGGTCGGGGCGTAAACCTGTATTACCTTTAACGAATACCGTTTGGTAATTCTGAGTGTAAGGTACGCCACCCTATTCGACACACTTCCGATTTGTACAATGTTGTTCACGAGGGACTTGTGGACAATAAACCCGACTCCACCTTTGGACAGTTCTTCGCCCTCCCGGAAATAAAGCAGATTCCCGGATTTAAGGATCATCGTATCCTCGCCCTGTCGTCGGACTTCGGATAATCCTACAATACTCCAGCGAATTCTGCTTAATTTTTCCTCTAGTTCCAGCAGCTTCTCTTCGGTCCGCAGTGTGCGTGTGTTGTACGTTGCCAGGGCCAAGGTTGTTTGACGGTAGGTATTCGCCACCCGGGGATTCTTGGTACCCCTGGTCCCGGCGCCTCGCCCGCTTCCGTCGTCGCCGGCTCGGCCTCCGGTACCGCCGGGCACTTGGGGCCTTTTGTTGATTTTATAAATAAATCATAGGGGGGGTTTGGGCCCACACCCACCACGCTGGCCCAGTGCGGGTTGATGGGGAACGCCAGAGCCTCGTCTGTTGTACAGCAGGGTGCGCCACGTGCAGGTGAGGTTGACTTAGGCCCCGTTAGATATTGGGCGGGACCCCTTACACCCCCAAGTACGTAAACATGTTTATATATATATATATATATATATATATATATATATATATATATATATTTTTTTTTTTTTATTTTATTTTTTTTAATTAGACCTTTCATCCGATACTATACATCGGGTCACTTTTAAACTTTACTGTCGCTTAAGGCGACTACTAGAGCCAAAATCAGCACACCCTTGTTTTAGTTTTATAACTACTGAACCAGACAAATGTTCAAAAAACTATTTTAACCTATACTATTTTATTGAAGCACTGTACATTAATTTCTGTTATGATTTACATTTGAATTCTTCATTTAGTGTGTATTGATTCAGTAATATAGTAGAAGTAAATATCTAAGTTAATACTAATTTAGTTTTTTTGAAAATTTGACTGGTTCAGTAGTTATAAAATTAAAACAAGGATTTGTTTATTTTGTCTCTGGTAGTGATTGTTAAATGAAAATGCTGATTTTGTATGGAATGTGGCGCCTTTTTTAATTTTAATGTAATAAATAAGTTTTGTTGAACGACTACTATATCTAATCTCAGTTCGAGACAAGTTATACGTACCTATTAGTTTACATACCGAAAGGAACCAGTTCATTCAAGTATTATTTTTTAACCTTTATAACTTTACTTTAACTGTATTTAGAAGTGTAGTTATCATATTAAGTAAGTTTTTGTCGATATTACCGGGAAATAAAAAAGGCGCTGTATTGGCCATTGGCTTTTACTGTAACATTATTATTATCATTTGTTAAATTAAACTGTGGCCGTGTGGTGCCGGCAGAGTAGAATAGGCCACCCTCACTCTTACCGAGGTGTCGTAAAAGGCGACTAAGGTAAAGCTGCTCGCATGATCATCAGCACCCAGAGAAGGAAAATTCTGCATTAAATATTTCACAAGTAATGTGCAAAAAACTTAATGAATTTCAAGAAAAAGGAAGTGGATGATCTTTTTTAGATATTATGTACGTTGAAACCAATATCAATAAGTATGTCCCACTAAGAGGATCTTCCTATCTTGATTTGTCGAAAAAAAATATATCAAAACGAGCATTACACATTGACGTAAAATAACGACGAATATTGTTTCGCTTGGACTGTGATGAGCGCATTATATCAGCAACTGAAGAATCCCAATAGAGTCTCTTCATATCTACATTTTAGTACCGTGTTAAATCTAAATAATATGTCTTTCCCTGTATCACTAAAAGATATACAAACATTTGAAAAAAATAACGAAAATATAAGTGCTAATGTGTACGGTATCAATTACAAACAGGATATTACCGGACCTTTATACAAAACATCGATGAGAAAAAAGAATCATGTAAATATGCTTCTCATAGAAAAAGGTTATAAGTCTCATTACTGTTGGATAAAAAAATTCCCTAAACTGGTTCGAAGTCAGGTGACGAAACATCATGGAAAATTAAATTTTTGTCAGGACTGTTTATTATTTTTTCAATCAAATAAGAATCAGGGGGTCTAATTTCAAGTTACCACGTACGATCGTTCGATCGAGCCGACAGTCAATCAATTGTAGTTTAGTTTGGCAATTTGAAATACCATCGTATGGGACACTTTCGTACGGATCCGACCATAGACTCTCGTGAATGAATGATATTCGCGATAATAGTGTCGCCGAGAGACCCACATCAAATAAAACCAATTGAATTGATTTTATTTATAATTAACAATATTTTTTTAAAGAATAAAAGATATTTGACTTTTTAAATTAAAGGACTATTGTTTAATGTGTTTGAAAGAAAGATTTTACATAGTAAAAACATTAAAATGTTAAAATATTTTTAAAAATCTGACAGCTTGCTATTTTTCTACATCATAGCCCATATAGTTATCTGTGGCCATCTGTGAAACATTAGAAAAAAACTTGTAAATTATTGACATATGTATGTACGTACGATAAATATGTAATCTCAATACATAATTTTAAAATATTGTAAAATTGTTTGAAAGCGTATGTACATTAGTATTATGCTTATATACAAGTTCTATAGTTATCTAAAGACTCTTGAACAAAGTGAACATCTCACCGGAGGTAATCAAATTAACAAAAAGTTATTTAACTGAATCTATAATATCTGTGCTATAACTAATTTCCTTACTGAAAGAAAAAACAATAAGATAAAGATAATATAATTGTTTGGAACATGTATACAAAAGTGTAATCCTTATAATTAAATATTTCACAACATCACATACATTGATCTGACTCCGAGATAGGTAGCTCAAGCACCTGTGTTACGGATATCAGAATCAACAGTGGGATTACAAATATATGCATATAATACTTTTCTTTTATATATACATACTAATAATACATAGAGAACACCCAGACCAATACAAACAGACATGTTCATGCACACAAATGTTTGTACTGTGCGGGGATCGAACCCGCAACCCTTGGAACAAAGGCAGTGTTCACTACCGTTCCAAATGGGTCGTCAAATCCTTGCAGTGTTATTCTTGGTTGGTGGTCCAGAACCATGACTTTGGAACCCAGTGTACTCATGAACCATGATCGAGGATTTGGCGAGTCTGGCAATTACAATGAAGGGACTGCCGTACAACCTTTGCGACGGAGGAACCACACCAAATGGATAATGGTTACATGTTTCAAAAAGTTATCTGAGTTATGTGCATATTTCTACAATTTACGCATTGTGGAACTAATCATTTCTGTGTATTATTTCTCTTTCTGTTACATTATTACCATACCAATCTAAAACTCCTTTATTCTTGCAGAATGTCTACCAGCGTTGCACAGGACTCCGCTAGAAAAAACATACCCAGTTCCAGTCTTCCGGGCTTCGTTGCTATACGAAGTTGTTTATTTGCTAAAACTAGTCTAGGACAACCTGTGAGAAGTACGATTTGCTTCAGTAGTCATTTATTATGTAAATAGTTAATGGTTTTTAATCAATACTAGTATCAAAATATGTGTGTATAATTATAATGGCCTTGTTATTTATATGAGACTATATTGCGCAGAAACGAAATACAACGTAAAAAGTATACATAGTTTCTCCTTAAAATAGGATAACATTTATTTTATTTTTTATTACTTATTAAATGATACAATCATGTATATGTTGTTTTTATTTTCATTTTTCTCAAATCCTGCCCACTTGAACTTTCACTTTACATTTAAATGTATGTTAATCACAGTGAGTGTTAATACGGCATTGGAACAATAGGAGTGTATGGTGGCTTAGATCCAAGGGTTGCAGGTTCGATCCCCGCACAGTACAAACATTGTGTGCATGAACATGACTATTTGTATAGGTCTACGCGTTTTCTATGTATTATAAATACATACTTGTAATACATAGAAAACACATTTTAACAATAACAAGTATTATATGTACATATTTGTGATCCCACTGTATTGATTTAGATATCTGTAACACAGGTGCTCGAGTGATGTGAAATATTTATTTATTTATTTGCCAGCAACGAAGGCTCCGGACTGAATACATCACAACTAATGGTATGGGTGTTTTCTATTAAGTACTTATGTAAATATTTGTAATCCCACTGTATTGATTCTGATATCTGTAACACAGATGCTTCAGTTACCTATCTCGGAGTCGAGTCGGATCAATGTATGTGATGTGAAATATTTATTTATTTATTTACCAGCAACGAAGGCTCCGGACTGAATACATCACAACTCATGGTATGCGTGTTTCCTATGTAATAAGTACTTATGTAAATATTTGTAATCCCGCTGTTTTAATGAAAGAGAAAACTTATTACCTACTTATACTTGTAATACCTATAGACAATTAACCTAGGCAAAATTATTGCCTCTTGTAATCATTGTGGCTAGTAATAGAAAATGGTAAAAACCCACTCAAAAGGTATTTAACTTAATATTTTAGTAAAAGTTAGGTAGGTTAATACCTAATTGAGTCAAAAGCCTATATAATTAATCCCTAACTAAAATATCAAAAGTTTCAAACTTTTGAACTGCTAAATAAGATTCAGTTTGAAGAATACAATGCAGTCGTAGAAAAATTAATCTGCGCAGATTGATAACATACCTAGTGAATGTAGTACCTATTATAAGAAGCCTACACCACTAGGTAGGTACTTAGCAGGTACTTATACTTAAATGTGCATAAATCATTGAACAATTGCATTACATTATAGTAATAAACTCACTGGTAAATCTACAAAATTTCTCAGTAGGTAAATAAGTAAGTACCTATTGTAAATTTACTTCCATGTTTGAACAAAAATAAATTACTAAGATTCATACATAAAAAGTACTCAATGTATTCATAATCATCTATATAGGTATAGCAATTTTTACATTTTTTACCAAGAAACTCCGCTATTTTGATTTAATCTAAGAAAAAACGAATCTTAATTGGTATATCAGACATTGGACCTTGTTTACAAAGACATAAAGATCCTTTTTAATACACCATAAATCCATTCAACCGAACAAAAACACCTATCGTGAATTATGACATAAGGACGCGAGACACGACTTGTCAAATTCAATATTTCGGAAGCGGTTTGGTACTTTCAAATTAGGGTTTGGGACGAGATGTGTCAAAAGAGTTTCGGTTGAGTTCAACCGACGCAATGTTCACTTCAAATTAGGAAATGTCGTCAAATACGTTTGATTGAGTCTCAAAGTTAACTTCAAAATAGACCTCCAGGTCGAGCATGAGTGCGGTGGAGTTGTAACAATTTTGCCTGAAAAAGACACTTTTTTACAATTTGAAAATCATCAAAACATGCAAAACGTTCCTTTTGTCATCTATGCAGAATTTGAAACGATTTTGCAACCGATTTCGGAGAATTCGGGAGCATATACCTCAAAAGTCCAGAGCCATATACCAGTTGCATTTGCTTATTATATTGTATGTAATCATGATAGTTCTCTCAACCACCTTGTGTCCTACCGAGGACTTGACTGTGCTTCACAATTTATTAAGCTTTTACAAAAAGATGTAATAAAAATCTATAGCAATATTGAGTCAGCTTCTGAACATCCTGTTCCTATTATCTTTAATGAAGAAGATTTGAAAAAAATTGAAAGCGCTGAATATTGTTGCCAATGTTCCAATTTGTTAGTCGGTGACAAAGTGCGCGATCATTGCCGTTATCGTGGAGCAAGTCATTCTTATTGCAACTTGAAATTTCGTATACCCAAATTTATACCTGTTTTCTTTCATAATTTATCTGGTTACGATTGTCACTTATTCATTCGTGAACTTAGCACTTTTCCTGGTGACATTAAAGTGATTCCAAAAAAAAAGGAAAATTATATTTCATTCACTAAATTTATTCCACATTCGAAAAAAATTTTTATAGCACTAACGTTTTGTTGATTCTTTCAAGTTTTTGGGAACTAGCATTGAACAACTAGCTAAAAATCTTGAAGAAAGTGATTTTATTTCATCATCATCAGCCCATTTAAGTCCCCACTGCTGGGGCACGGGCCTCCCTCAATCACATGAGGGGTAATTGCCATACTCACCACGCTTGGCAGACGGGTCGGCGAGGGTTTAGATATAAATGCAGAGTTTTCCTTCTCTGGGTGCTGATGATCATGCCAGCAGCTTTACCTTAGTCGCCTTTTACGACACCTCGGTAAGAGTGAGGGTGGCCTATTCTACTCCGTGCCGCCGTGTGGTCCGGCAGAGTAGATTTTATTTACTTACGAGAAATTTGTCAAAATAAACACCAACTGTCATTGATATGTCGAAAGGGTATCTACCCTTACGACTACATGTACTTCTGATTTGGGTACCGGGACACTGCAATATCAGAGGCAACGAAGTCGCTGACGTGCTAGCAAAGGCCGGGGCAGAGAGCCCACTACTCGGACCGGAGCCAATAAGTGGTGTTCCAGCCTGCATGGTCAGGTTCGAGTTAAAAGAGTGGGAGCATAAACAAAGCACTGAATTCTGGAAAAGACTACCTCGACTAGAACAGTCTAAGGCGTTGATACAGGCGTTCGATCAGAGACGAGCTGTAGAAATAACAAAACTGAGTAGAGGACATGTTAGGGCACTCACTTGGACCCTCACAGGGCACTGCAAATTAAACAAGCACCTGCACAACATGGGCCTTACAGATACCAAAATCTGCAGGTTCTGTCGCGAGGACGAGGAAACGATTATCCACGTCCTCGGCGAGTGCATAGCGCTGCTTCGCTGCAGAAGCCGGCACCTGGGAGCACACATGATCTCAGCTGACGAGATCAAGAGCTCCCCCATCAGCTCCACTCTCGGGTTTATCCTGGAACTGGGGCTACATGAGGTGCTGTAATAGGTTACGGGGCTGCCACAATAGATCATCTACTGGTCGCAGTGGCTATGAGACGCAGGGCTCACCCCATTTCTATCAAATAAAAAAAAACGATTACATGTCTAGCTGGGAAGTGTATAATGAAACCTGTTTACCCCCAATCAACAATTTTTACAACAGTCTTAAGGATGAAGCTATTACGCAATCTGACTATGAACACGCAAAAAACGTATGGGATACTTTTAACATACAAAACCTAGGACAACATACCGACTTATATGTGAAAAGTGATGTTTTAATATTATCTGATATATTCGAAAAGTTAAACATGTAAGTATTTTTGACTTGGATCCTGCATTCTATCTAACTGCTCCAAGCCTAAACTTCGATGCTATGTTACTAAAGACAAATGTCAAACTGGAACTCCTTACCGATTTAGAAATGATACGAATGATCCAAAGAGGCATTCGGGGAGGTATTTGTTTATGTTCGAACAGGTATGCTAAATCTTATAACCCATATCAGGATGATTTTAATCCTTCTGAACCAAATAATTATTTGGTATATATCGATTGTAATAACTTGTACGGTTATGCTATGTGTAGTTATTTACCTTATGGTGAATTCAAATTTCTCAGTGAAAATGAATGTCTCAAACTGGACATTTTGAGTATCCCGGATGATAGCGATTACGGTTATATTCTTGAGGTTGATTTAGAATATCCTGTCAGTTTACATGATTGGCATAATTATCTTCCATTTTGTGCTCAGAACTATGCTCCTCCAGGCGCTATGAATAAGAAACTCATACCGAACTTGTTTGACAAATATAATTACATCGTTCATTATGTTCACTTGAAAATATGTATAGCTCATGGGTTACGTCTTAAACGAATTCATAAAGCAACATCATTCAGACAATCTCAGTTCCTTAAACAATACATCGATTTAAACACAATCTGCGACAGATGTCAAGCTCAGTGTTTGAGCAAGATTTTTTTAAATCATCAAATAATAGCATATTTGGAAAAACTTTTGAAGATACAAAACGTAGAGTTGATGTAAAACTTATTAGTACCTGGGAAGATAAAAGAAATAAAACAAATAAATGCCATTCAGCCGAACAACTCATATCTCGTCCAAACTTTCACAGTGTATCAGTTTTTGATGAAAATTTGGTTACCATACAATTAAATCGTGAAAAAATTGTTTTGAATAAACCTATCTACATTGGATTCGCAGTATTAGAGATTTTAAAAAAATCACATATACAACTTTCACTATTCCGTAATGAAAGATTTCTACAAGAACCAGTTATCTCTATGTTATACAGATACGGATAGTCTTTTGTATTCCATTAAAACAGACGACTTTTATTCTGACCTGAAAGATAATTTCGTACGTTATTTTGATACAAGCAACTATGACTCAAATAATTGTTTCAATATTTATCCTAGAAATAAGAAAGTTCCTGGTTTATTTAAGGACGAGTTGGGCGGCAAAATATTATTAGAATTTGCTGGATTACGGTCTAAATTATATAGTATAAGAACGTCCAATTACGAGTTAAAAAAGCAAAAGGAGTCAAAAAGAATGTTACAAAAAAAAACAAAATTTGCAGACTAGTTCATGTTATGTCGACCGGGACAGAGCTGAAAGGTGAAAACGTTCATTTTAAACCTATTAAACATCAAATTTTCATAACAGAGTAGAGCAAGGTAGCGTTATCATGAAAATATGATAAGCGATTTGTTTTGAAAGATAACATATCAACTGTATATCTACAATTGTCTCTTGATTTTTTATTTCAAATGTGGTTAAATAATATTAACAGTTTTGTAATATTTCAGAAATTTAATGATTCTTGTTAGCACTTTAGGTTAATGTTGTGTAGAGGTGACGACAGATCAACCTACCTTAATCTGAAAATCTATAATTGATTATAAACCCTATATCTTAGGCGTAAAGTTTGAATTGAATAATTCGACAGATTTGAGTAGATTGATCTGTTGTTGTCTGTACACCTATTACTAGTTCATGTTAGAAACATGTACTGGTCATAGTGCCTACTGCCAAATAAAAATAAATTTATGGAAGGTCTAACGAAATAAGTTATGTATCTATATTACTGTAATAAAATATTAATTATGTAATGTATTGTTTAATTTATTAATCCTCATACCTCATATTCTATTTTCAGTTACAATCAGAGAAATTTATGCTATTCTGTAAAAACCTAAAGTTAAGAGGTGAAATAAAACGCAGATTATAACTGCACTTCAATAAAGTTTCTGCACGTGTAATCCTAATCAGGTCACACAAATTAAGCAGTTTTACAAATCTGATTATAAAAAATACTTATAGGGACTTGTTGGTTGGTTTGTACATACTAGCCACTGAGCAGGTGTTATTATGACTAATATCTTACATTGCAAAATCACAATACATGATGATTTAATAAAATTGCGTTGCGTTTAAGTAATTCCCTCATTCTGTTCATAAATTTAGCGCCAACTACACCAAACTCACGTCAGTTCAACTTCAACAGCATAGTTAAATTTCATCAGAATAAACTTATAAGTACCTAATAAGTTATTTATATAAGATGTAAATTTAAATTAAAGAATATGTCAATGTTGATTCATTAAATTGTATTACGTACTAAAATGGACCTTATTCATTTCAGGATACGGATGATTCGCCAGATATCAAATTCAGCCAATACGCACAAGATCCGTTAGAAAACTTCACTCAAAATTATGAAGAGCTGATAAGAAACCAACCAAAAAAAACGAAAGCAGAAACGTGAAGTTCCAAAGAAAAAAACTAATATTTCTGCAAAGTCGTTCGTTATAAGTAAGGAAAGTCGAGGGTTTAAGATGATTCAAATAAAAATATTGGAATTGTCAAAAGATCCTCCGTCGGAAAATTCATTAGAGGAAGATGAAGAGAGCGTAGTGTTTAGTGCTCAGTACATTGTTAAGGACCCTGTTGACGAAATTGTGGACATCACCGAAGGTTTAGTTAAGAAATTAAAAAAAAAATTGTGGTGACATATTGTGCTGTTAAATTAATAATTTAATGTTAGTTTAGTTTTACTGAATTTGGTAATACACGATTTACAAATGTAAATAAAACTGGTCCTTTATTACATACCTTTTCATTTAATTTTGAGAAAAAAAAATGAAAGATTTTCTTGGGATGGGAAAATATTTATTAATAATATCTTAAAGAGTTACATTATTTTGTAAACACCATTTTTTAATACACAAAACATTTTTCAATGCAGATTTTTTTTTGTGATTATAACAATTGTATGCAAACATATCTTTATAGTAAAGTTTATTCAAAGTTTCTAGATTAAGTATACCTTTATCACTTATATCCAACACATTTTCATGGTCACATAACTCACGCACCCATTTAACTTTTTCTTCTCCTTTCACTACGATTTTGCGTTCCCTGAAGTAAGGTTTAATGAGTCTTTTGAATTCCTTATAGTCAATGTATCCTTCGCTCCATCGAAAGCCCCTGTTTCTTTCTAACCACCAAACATGCTTCCTTTCTTCGAGCGTTAGTGTTGAGAATAGATATGGAGGTTTAATTAAAAATGTTTGAGTGTGTTCTGTTGTGCCTATTACTAGTTTCTTTACTATAAATTCATTATTCCAATCTTTAAAGCCTTGCAAATCCACAATGACCGTATTGTTATTCATGACAGTTTCCTTATAATATTACTTAAAGGCTTGTATTCAAAAATGCAATCGTTCAGTATCAAACGATAGCCAGCAGTCTGATCGGGTATCTCTGTTTCTGATTCTATTTCGACACGTATGTCCACTACTGAGCCCTTCAAGCCTCCGTGTTGTCGAGAACAGTCAACAACGAACATTGGAGCAATATCTTTAAACTCTCTTAAACCCATCAACGGTTCAGCTGGGCGTCCGTAATATGACTGTTGAAATCTTGCATATTGTTCGTATATTAATGAATATTTGTTCTAGAGAAACTAATATTTAGGTTTTCATATGGATAGTAGGTTGAATTCAGGAAAACTTACGTCACGTATAGGACAATGATCGAATTCTGCCATTGACGTAGTAGCATTATGTTTACGATTCGTTTGTAGAGCTATCACAACCATTCGCGGTTTTTCAATCTGTGATGAAGTTTTAATTGACCAAGTATGTTTCCGGGTTTTAGGCAATAATGGGTATTCGTGCAAATCCCAATTACGAAATGCGACTGTTATAGCTCGGTCTCTTTCTAAATGTTTTAACAAATTAATTCTTTCGCGGTCTGATACTTTGACATGCGGAACTCGCCATACAATTTTATTTATTATTATGTCTTGAACAACTTCGCCTGCATTTAACTTCAAAGCATTAAGATTTGTGTTACTTCTTAAAAGAACTAATTCATGTTTACAATCCATAATATTTTTTTGATAATCTTCTGCGAAACCTAATACTTTATTAAGTGGAATAGAGACTGAAAATACACCATTAATAGTATTGGATATACCAGAAGGGGACCAACCCCAAACATTTGCGCATTTAGACTCGTTATCATTTAAAGATAGATAAGATTTTATTGTGGTACAAAAATACAGGTATTACATACCTGTATTTTTGATTCTATCTATTTCAATACCGTTTATTTCATAACGAATGTCTTGGAATAAAAATAAGGCGGAATTGTTAACAAAATGCACATTTGTTACTCTTTCCTTTTCTTTTGTGGTACTGTTGTGTTTGTACACATCAGCTCTGCCCTCGATATACAAACTGCTGAGCGCAGGTAACACGCACAAATCTTGCTGATTAATCAGAATCCTTATTTCATCATTCTTGTTGAAACTTGTCACATATGGTTTGTATGAATAAAATTCAAAACTTTCAATGCTGTTGTCATATGACGGAGATTGTGCGATATTTGAAACATTATTTTATCAAACCAAGGATCTTCAAAAATGCCTTATTTTTTTTGGTCAGCTTCTTTTTAGTGACATATGGTGCTCTTTTCTTCGAACTGATTTGATTTCGAGAGGCGTCTGAGTTTTTATTAAAATTTAACAATTTTTCTTAAAATACAGCTGTACCTCTTCACCACGTAAGTTAATTTGTTTATTTTCTCCGTCTAACAATCTTATATTGATTGCACTTATTGAGCTTTGATTGATAGGAAAGTAGATTAAGTTTTTAGGTATTTCTATTATTCGATAACCAGGTGGTACTGTAATGGCACAAACTAAGTAGAAGATACTACGTATCAGACAGGAATGTCCCATAGTGCTCTATTAGACCATTTTTAGAACGACTGAACGGAATCAGCATTGATTTTGACAGATTTGAATGAATTGTCATACAGCAGTTCGTTCATTCAATGAACGAATAATTAGCAATGACCAAATTTATCTAGATAAAATATTCAGATTTTTTATGACGCCATTTAACAACAAAAATAAAATACAAGCTACTTATAACACGATTTATTATAAAAATATCACGAAACACAATAGTATTCACTTTTGTTGCCTCATATAGATCCCTTAGAAAATAGTAATTTAGACTAGGCCGCAGTTTATGACGGGAAATCCAGGACTGCGTGTGCCGCGCTGTGCTGCAGTGCAAGCATGCAAGTGGAAATCCTTGTGACATCTTCTTGGGTCCACAATCTTCGATAGGTGAAAAATATTGTTACCTACCAAGAATTTCATTGAGCGAACTTAGAACATATTATAAATATCTTTACGCTTCTGCACATTGTTTAGTTTTCTTTAACGTAATAACAAATGTCCACAACGTATATTTGCACTTAATTTACAATTTTTTTAACAAAATTCTATAACTTTTTCTTCTTGACATAACTGCCATTTTGTTTTTCCGAGTGAATGAATGGTGGTGACAAGTAGGGATATTCCATATACATCGATGTATTGAAAACATCGATGTTTACAATGCGATACATCGAATAGATTCCGATGTTTTGAAAAGCTATCGTTATACTCAATGTATCATTGTTTTTTCATAAAATATTGAATTGATGATAACCGGTTTATGTCAAAATAATCAAGTTTATGTAAATGATATTTAAAACTAATATTAATATGTTGTTATATCCAAGGCTTTTTTTTTCAAAATAAATGGCTTTGTATACATATCCTCTAACCTATTACGGTTATGGCGGCCAATATCCACGATCAGCCACGGATGGAGGATATATTATAGTGCTCAAGTGAATGCGCAAACACAAGTGCACTCGCTATTCCCTTGCCCCCATATTCCGATGGGACACCAGTCTGACTCGACCTGAAAGAAGTCGGGTGCAGGATCAACGACATAACGTGCTTTCCGAGGCACGGGGGTACATTACCGACGACTTCCAGACTCTTCCAATATTTTTTTAAATATATTTTGGCGCAAACAGTAATTACAGTAACAAGTAATTAAATAATAAGTTATACATATTTTTAACAGACAACGAGTGCCGAAACATATATTTATTTTAACATTAAATTAAAGTGTGCTTGTTACATGAACTACCTACAATAGTTGGTTCTTACAAATGTACTAGTACGAAATATGGAAAACAATAAAATCAAAACGAATAGTGTACAAAAATACTTTAAGGAATTTAAACCAAAACTAAAAGAAGTTTAGCAAAATACCAAACCCATTACCAAACCCCAAGAAATGCATATCTTCCCTCAGTGTACGAGGGAAAACATGTACATCCCACAGTTCAGCAAACAAACATTTTAGTAAGTATATATTATATATATATATCTAAGTGAAAAGAGAGAGATAAACGGATACATATATAAGTAATCTTAGCTTTATGTATTATAGAACCAACAGAAGAAATGCGATAGTCATTATGCATAACTCACAGGTTATAAAAATCAGGTTACATTAGGAATATTTACTAAGATAAATTTTAAAAATTGATCTTTTAATACTATACAAGGAGCAATTAAAAAGATCGCGATTCAGAAATTCTTTATTATATAAGTTAATTGATCGGGAAAGAAAACAATTCTATGTAAGTAAATTTTTTTCGTAGAATATGTGGTACGAATGTTTGAAATACACGTTAGGGGCGAACTGGGAGCCGGAATTTGCTTTTGAAGTTTATTTTAGCTAATAAAGAAGGACAATCGTTTACGGCGATCAAAGAGACTTAAGATGAGTGATAAGAACTCGAGAGTGTTTTTAAGTAAAAACAAAATTATTGACCTATTGCGCAGCCGTCGCTTTAAAGCGCGACCCAAAACTACGCCACCGAAGCAGTGAATGGAGGTGGGGTAGGGGGCGGTTGTAGTATACACAGATTCACAGAGACAACGAAGGAAGTTAGATCTATTATTTTATGAAAAATTTAAATCTAAACTATAATAAGATACTGGATTTAGCTTTTTTCATAACCTTCAAATACAAACATTTTCACTTTGAAATGATGACCTGTTCTGGCACGCTTTTTTAGGGTTCCGTAGCCAAAATGGCAAAAACGGAACCCTTATAGTTTCGTCATGTCCGTCTGTCCGTCTGTCCGTCTGTCCGTCTGTCACAGCCGATTTACTCGGAAACTATAAGTACTACAGTGATGAAATTTGATGGAAATATGTGTTGTATGAACCGCTACAAAAATATGACACTAAATAGTAAAAAAAAGAATTGGGGGTGGGGCCCCCCATACATGTAACTGAGGGATGAAATTTTTTTTTTCGATGTACATACCCGTGTGGGGTATCAATGGAAAGGTCTTTTAAAATGATATAAAGTTTTCTAAAAAACATTTTTCTTAAAGTGAACGGTTTTTGAGATATCAGCTCTCAAAGTCGTAAAAAGTATGTCCCCCCCCTCTATTTTTATAACTACGGGGTATAAAATTCTAAAAAAAATAGAGGTGATGCATGCTAATTAACTCTTTCAACGATTTTTGGTTTGATCAAAGTATCTCTTATAGTTTTTGAGATAGGTTGATTTAACTGTAATTTTGGTTAAGTTATTGTGCTTACACTGAAAACGATGGCTGAACCTTATAAGATAGATCAAAAAATATACTACAGTATTGTACACCTTTAAAAATCCGCGATGATATAAAATCTTTATAATGTATATTTGCTGCTACGGAACCCTTTGTGCGCGAGCCCGACTCGCACTTGGCCGGTTTTTTTTTGACATGACTTTAGCTTTGCAATATACATTAGAAAAAGTACTCAATGTTTTCATCCGATACATCGAAAGACATCGATGTACAGTTTTGATGTATCGAATCGATAAAAATATCAATGTTTTTTCAAAGTGGACACCCCTAGTGACAAGTCAAAAAGCTCATCAATCATGAAATGAACCAATGAGATGATGGCTTTCAAACATTCATTCGAGATTCTGAACATCTACCTGAAAGATGATAGCATAGACAATGTGACTAATTTCTTTTCAAGAGGATTCAGAGCCATGTGTAATGGCCTCCGCACCCTACTCGACTAGACCTGCTCGCCTGCTCGACTCGTCTCTTTCCTAACTCCTTAGTCTATACTCTAACTCGCTACTCCCTACGCAAAAAGTTGTCTGCAGTCGCGTGTAGAATCGACGGAATGGAGGTCTACCACTACGGCTCAAATCTATAATAATTATGAATTACTATCTAATGCCTACATCAAACCCTAGTATTATAAGCCTGCCGCAAGGAAAACTTAACCCGAGTTTTCTATATAAAAATTGTGATCGTCTAGAATTAAAATTTCGTTTTTGTTAATTACCTTTCTACTCGTTACTTTAGGCCGTATTTTGTTGAAATAGAAATAGAAGCTGAGATATTAATACCAAATGAGAATTTTTAACTTTTATTGCTTAGTGGAATAGTTTTAAACAAATAAGGAGTTTGTCCGACCACGGCCACTCAAGTCTAGTCTTGTCATAAGTCAAGATTTAAATAATAACTGATCCCCCAGTTATAGATATAGCGCAAATAATTTACAAAGAGCTCTTTGTTATCCCCTGTGCAGGTACTTTACGTTTTGATTTGTACGTACAATTTGTTATCTCAATGAGATATTGTTTTATAAATTATATATCCATGGATTAAAATGGAGTTGAGTGAACTCAACATAGTACCCTGGCACTGTTTTGTGTTTTTCCCTTTTGTAATATTTCGATTAGGTGCGGAATGAAATTCGGCACTCTTGCGCTCTTGATAGGTTTATGTATATGATACTGTGTTTGTCGACCCGAGTCGTAGTACTTGACAAAGTCCAACAGCTCTGATATACCTTAGCGACGGGCTCCAGCCTACTAAAAAAATGGAAGTCCTCCAAGTCAATTAAATTAATAAAATGCCGGCGCATATCATTAATTCAATGTAACTCTTGCAAAAGCCTCTAAACTTATTTCCTAGAATATTTAAATGTATTTGATAATAGCTCCACCACTGCGAAGTTATTGTTAGATAAATACCGTTGCCGCGATATCCCTCTACTAATAACAACGACCCTTTGCCTCTGCTTCTCTAGAATCGGTCTAGATCCACGTACACAGCTATTATCACGTAACACACAAATCTTAACACTGGCAACTAATTCCAAATAAATTAATGGGTCGAATAAATTAATGGGTCGAAGCGCGCCGGTTGTTCGTCTTTCTCGTCTGTATAATAATCTAGTCAATCAGTTGCCTGAACTTGACATTAATTGCCAAAGTCTTTCCAAGTTTTTATCTATTTTAAAAAAGAGTGACACCCCTCAAACTGCACAGAATATTGTCTGACATTTTATTTTTAATTTTATATCGACATATTAACTTTTCATATTTTATTAAGCAATTGTTTTTAACTTAGGTACCTATGTAATAATGGAATTTTGATTATTTTGATGACTTTTTTCTTAATTTTAAATTTTAAAATGACATTTTACTGTTCTTCAATACTTTTATTATTTAAGGATCTGTAATGCATGTTGTGATTGTCTGTAATTGTAAAAACAGTTAGCATAAGTCTTTATTATTGTAATTTGTTATTGTATCTAAATGCTGTATTTTATGTTGACAATCCATTAAATAAATAAATAAATAAACAAATGAATGAGGCTAAACTTTATCACAAATAAAACGCGCTTTTATAAACTATTACAAAATAACTATCACTTCGCTTCACTAGAATAATCACTATTTTGTCCCCAACGTAATGTTTTACGCGACCTAAGTGTGTGTGTACCTATAGCTGCTAAGCCCTAGTGTTCTGTACCAGGGGGTCTAATTTCAAGTTGCCACGTACGATCGTTCGATCGAGCCGACAGTCAATCAATTGTAGTTTAGTTTGGCAATTTGAAATACCATCGTATGGGACACTTTCGTACGGATCCGACCATAGACTCTCGTGAATGAATGATATTCGCGATGATAGTGTCGCCGAGAGACCCACATCAAATAAAACCAATTGAATTGATTTTATTTATAATTAACAATAAAATTCTTAAAGAATAAAAGATATTTGACTTTTTAAATTAAAAGACTATTGTTTAATGTGTTTGAAAGAAAGATTTTACATAATAAAAACATTAAAATGTAAAAATATTTTTAAAAATCTGACAGCTTGCTATTTTTCTACACCATAGCCCATATAGTTATCTGTGGCCAGCTGTGGTGAAACAGAAAAAAACTTGTAAATTATTGACATTATATGTAATGTATGTACGTACGATAATTAAGTAATCTCAATACATAATTTAAAATATTGTAAAATTGTTTGAAAGCGTATGTACATTAGTATTATGATTATATACGAGTTCTATAGTTATCTAAATACTCTATTTTCTTAAGTAAAATCAAGTATAAGTTAGGTTAGTCGCATAATCCTACCTAAATAAATTTATTTGTTATTGATTACTTTTCCAATTCTACTATGCCGGGGACCACACGGCCACGGAGTAGAATAGGCCACCCTCACTCTTACCGAGGTGTCGTAAAAGGCGACTAAGGTAAAGCTGCTAGCATGATTATCAGCAGCCAGAGAAGGAAAACTCTGCATTTATATCAAAACCATCGCCAACCCGACTGCCAAGTGGTGAGTATGGCAATTACCCCTCATGTGATTGAGAGAGGCCCGTGCCCCAGCAGTAAGGACTTAAATGGGCTGATGATGACGACTATTCCAATTTACACTATAGAAAGAACAACTTTGAAACATCATTTCTATAATTTAACCATTTGTAATTAAATATTTCAGTAAACAAGACATCAAAGTTCTCCATTGGACCAAACTGTAATAGAAAGCTGAGCTAGAATGACTTATGGAGAATGAGTTGAACAAAGTGAACATCTCACCGGAGGTAATCAAATTAACAAAAAGTTATTTAACTGAATCTGTAATATCTGTGCTATAACTAATTTCCTTACTGAAAGAAAAACATTAAGATAAAGATAATATAATTGTTTGAAACATGTATACAAAAGTGTAATCCTTATAAATAAATATTTCACAACATCACATACATTGGTCTGACTCCGAGATAGGTACCTCAAGCACCTGTGTTACGGATATCAGAATCAACAGTGGGATTACAAATATATGCATATAATACTTTTCTTTTATAAATACATACTAATAATACATAGAAAACACCCAGACCAATACAAACAGACATGTTCATGCACACAAATGTTTGTACTGTGCGGGGATCGAACCCGCAACCCTTGAAACAAAGGCAGCATTCACTACCGTTCCAAATGGGTTGTCAAATCCTTGCAGTGTTATTCTTGGTTGGTGGTCCAGAACCATGACTTTGGAGGCCAGTGTACCGTGAGCCATGATCGAGGATTTGGCGAGTCTGGCAATTACTATAAAGGGACTGCCGTCTGACCTTAACAACCCTTAGACGGGGGAACCACACCAAATTAATCATGGTTACATGTTACAGAAACTTATTCAAGTAATCTAAGTGCATATGGAGCTCGTTGGTAGAAATATGCATTTGAGTTTATTTTTTACATTATTTCCAATCTAAAATTAAATAGCTTGTTTTTATTTACTTAATAAGTATGATTGTAATCGAAATACCTATGTACCTACCTACAGTTCTTTGTATGAGAGAGCAATAAAAATACTTTTATTATTAGGTATTTATTTATTTTATTTAAAACTCCTTTATGATTATTGCAGAATATCTACCAGCATTGCACAGATCTCCGCTAGAAGAAACATACTCAGTTCCAGTACTCCGGGCTTCATTGCTAAACGAAGTTAATTATTTGCTGAAAATAGTTTGTTATAATTCAACTGATAAGTACCTATGGACAAGCATCATTCAGTCATCATTTATTATGTAAATAAAGTAAAGTATCAGCTTAATTATTCCCTTTGTAGGGCTAAGACCTCAATCATAGAAATCAAGTCATCGCTACTATGATGGGATTAGGCTTAATCATCACTCTTGCCAAATGCGGATTAGTGATCACAAACCCGAACTATGTTCGAAAAATTCAAAACATACCTTTGCTCGACCCGGGAATCGAACCCATGACCCCGAGATCATGGCCACCGGACCATCGTCAGAACCGTCTTAAACCATTAGACAGTGGGGCGTTGTTTTATTTGTAAATAGTTAAAGGTTATTAATTAATACTAAGTGGATGTGTGAAGATAGATAGATAGACATCTTTATTGCACAGAAAGAATACAAAATATGTGTGTACATAGTTTCTTCTTAAAATAGGATAACATTATTGTATCTTTTATTATTTATTTTAATAAATGATTCCATCACATGTACTTTGTTGTTTTTTTCATTCCTTATGTACTGCTCTCCTGTTAATTAGTATGTTAATCGCATGAGTGCTTTTGGTACAGTGGTAGTGAACGCTGGCTTTGGTTCAAGGGTTGCTGGTTCGATCCCCGTGCAGTACAAACATTTGTGTGCATGTACATGTCTGTTTGTATTGGTCTGGGTGTTTTCTATGTATTAGTATAATAATAATAAATAATAATAATAAATATTTAACTACATCACATACATTGATCTGACTCCGAGATAGGTAGCTCAAGCAGCTGTGTTACGGATATCAGAATCAACAGTGGGATTACAAATATATACATATAATACTTTTCTTTTGTAAATACATACTTATAATACATAGCAAACACCCAGACCAATACAAACAAACATGTTCATGCACACAAATGTTTGTACTGTGCGGGTGCGGTGCTATGTTTTATATGGTATATGGTAGTATGTTTTTACAAAAGAAAAGTATTATATGTATATATTTGTAATCCCTCTGTGGACTATGATATCCGTAACACGGGTGCTAGAGTTACCTATCTCGGAGTCAGATCAATGTACATATGTGATGTTGTGAAATATTCTATGGGATATATTGAAATTCACTAACTAATAGTGGAGCAAATGTATTAAACCAGTTAAACTTATGTACTGTGTAATCTTTAATGGATATCCAAAATTACCCCAAAATTGTAAAATTTATAAGTAGATAACTAGGTACTTAAATAGTTATGTAGGAACCTAACAAAAAGGTAAGTAGGTAGGTATACCTACTTTTTAAGGAAAGAGAAAACTTATTATGTACGTATACTTGTAATGTAGACAAAGTAGGAACTTAGGCAAAATGATTGCCTCTTGTAATACTTAATTGAGGCTTGCAAATGGTTAAAACCCTCAAAATGTATTTAACTTTGTACTTTGGTGGATTAATACCTAATTGAGTCAAAAACCTATATAAATAATACCTAATTAAACCATCAAAAGTTTCAAACTTTTGAACTGATAAGATTAAGTTTGAAGAATACAATGTACTTAGTCGCAGAAAAAGACTAATTACTTAGTGAATCTCGTTTATCTATAAGAAGCCTACACCACTAGGTAGGTACTTAGTATACTTACTTACTTAAATCATTGAACTATACCATACATATTCTCACTGGTATAAATCTACAAAAATTCTCAGTAAGTAGGTAAATAGGCACTTAATGTAAATTAATTTACATATTTAAACGTAAGTACTGAGATTCATACATTAAAACTTTGATTAAGCATTAAAAGTACCTAAGTATCATAATCATCTATATAGGTATAGCAATTTTAACATTTTATACCAAGAAATTCCGCTTTAAACTAATCTTTATTGATATGTAAGTCATTGGACCTTATTTACAAAGACAAAGATCCTTTTTTAATACACCATAAATCCATTCAACCGAACCAAAACACCTTTCGAGCTATCGTGAATTTTGACATAAGGACGCGAGACAAGAAATGTCAAATTCGATATTTTGGTTGAGCATTGGTGTCTTCAAATTAGGGTTTGAGGCGAGATGTGTCAAAAGAGTTTCGGT
>CM032493.1:4531565-4643298 GCA_019059595.1 Marasmia exigua | reverse complement strand
TCCACAGTTGATATTCATACTTCGTAACACAAGTGCTTAACCTACTTTTCTCAGAATCAGATCAATGTATGTGATGTTGGTTGATATTGTTATTATAATTATTTTGAAAGAAAGAAAGAAAGAAAATACATTTATTGGCCACAAACAATATACAATAATAAAGTATGACATACAACAGCGGAAACATTGGATGATGGATATTACATTTTATAAGTAATAAGTGAAGGGAGTGGCCAATCAGGTCCCAGCCTCAGCATTTGCTGCTACGGCATTATCTGCGATGCCGCAGCAGCGCTGGTATTCTGGTGGGACCTGGTTGCGAGTGAGTTAGGTAGGATCTAAAAGAAGGAATACAATATTTAATGCAGGTGGGAATAGACATATTATACACGTATATTACATATTAAAAGAAGTGTACAATGTGGCAGATATATATTGAAATACATAAATAAATATTAATACAGAAAGTCAACATTCTAGACCGAGACACAACAGGTACAATACAAAGCATACAACAAAAAGAACACAACAAACACAATAAAATTTCTGGGTGTGATGTACAAGTGCGACACAGTGGCGCCACTACCGAGACATCAAAATGCGGCATCATCCCATACGGGATTCACGGGATTTACGTTAGTTCCTCAAAAATCCGTTGCCACGACTTTCTTGACGCAGTGTACTGCACATCATTACACAACATGACTATGTACCAAGGCCAATAAATAATTAAAAAAAACCGGCCAAGTGCGAGTCGGACTCGCACACCGAGGGTTCCGTACAAACCTGCAAGGCTTACAAAGTTCGTTCATTACGACAACCGAGTCATAACTGTGGTATTTTTATTGCAAAATGAAATTCATAACATTACAATGGGGAAAGATGGAGGAGCATAAATTTAAGAGTTTTTGCGTTGACTTAGAATTTTTTTTTTCACAGGTTAAAGGCAATTAGATCTAAGTATTTGATATGAATTTCAACTTGATAGCTCTACGCGTTCATGAGAAAAAAAGAAATAAGTTTATATTTATTAAAAAATATATATTTTGTAATGTAACTAAAAAAATAAGGTTTTCGGAATTTTTCCTTTATGTGTGCTATAAAACGTTGCTTCATGCCAAATTTCAAGATTCTAGGTCAACTGGAAGTACCGTTTAGGTTTTGATTCCCTTGCGAGTACTTGCGAGTTTCAAAATATGCAGCTTAAATTGCTGTTTCTTTTGATTGCGTTGACATAGAAGTTTGATTTTGTTACAGCTTAAAGGTATTATAGACTTGAGTATTTGGTATGAATTTCAATTTAATACCTTTACGCGTTTATGAGGAAATGGGTAGTAAGTTTAAAATTATAAAAAAAATATATATTATGTGATGTAACTAAAAATTTATGGTTTTCGTAATTTTTCCTTTATCTATGCTATAAGACGTTGCTTCGTACTAAATTTCAAGATTCTGAGTTCACGGGAAGCACCCTGTAGGTTTTGATTCCCTTGCAAGTGTCGAAAATTTGCGGCATAAACGGCTGTATCTTTTGATTGCGTTGGCTTAGAAGTTTGATTTTTTCACAGCTTTAAGGGACAGTAGACCTGAGTAATTAATATAAATTTCAGCTTCATACCTCCACGCGTTCTTGAGAAAAAGGGTCTTGACAGACGGACGGATGGACGGACAACAAAGTGATCCTATAAGGGTTCCGTTTTTTCCTTTTGAGGTACGGAACCCTAAAAAGAAAAAAAGTTACATTTGTGACGCTTGTCTATGCTACAAAAACAAAATATAATGTCAGTATGACAATCACTCACAACTGTCACATCACAGTGAACTAATTTAGATTCGGACACAACAATTCAATCAAAAGTTAAACTTGTGAGAGGAGAAGGTAGTATTTACTTTTGTGTGGAGTAAATGAGCAATGTAGTTATGACAGGCTTGGTCGAAGTGAGATGTGAGTTACCCTCATTGTGAAGCGGATGGGCGTTGGCCGCTAGTGGTGGCGGAAGTGATGTGGAGTACCTACTGGTTTAAACGACGCAGCCCCCATTATTCCTATCAGGGAGGGCGGCCAAAGGGAAAGAAATTATGAGTTTCAGCATGTCCGCCCCCCGTGCCGGGGCACCGAGCTACTCAAATCCATCACGCGACGTGAAATCGCCGACGGTAAGTGTGTCGTTTTTTGCATGTGTAGTAAGTGTTCCTTTAACCGTCTTTTAAAAGTGAATACTGATTTCAGGTCACACAGAGGAGGGGGCAAATTGTTTCAACAGTGGGAAGATGCGTACCTAAAGGAACCCCGAAAAGCCTGAGTGCGGTGCTTCGCAGTAACGAAGGTGTGTGTGCATGTTCTACGAGGATACCTGCTCCGATCACGAGCCCAATCGAGTTTCTCGAACAGGTAGTGTGGCTTTCCTGTTTTGATGATGCCAAAGAGTAGGGTAGCTAGGTGCACTTTCCTACGTGCCTCCATCTTAAGCATATTGGAGTCATTGATGAAAGGTGTGACATGTGAGCGTGGCGGGATGTGATAACAGAAGCGAGCGCAAGCATTCTGTACTCTTTGGATTAAATTGCTTGTTCTACCCAAAATACATGGCCCGTACACAACATCACAATAGTTTAGTTTTGACATGATTGATGACTCGCAAAGCAGTTTCCTCAATTTCTCGCACAAATATGGTCTGATTTTGTACAGTAATTTTAATCGGTAGAAGCAATTACGCGAGCACTCGGCAATATGGCTTTCGAAATTCAGATGGGTATCAATGATCAGTCCTAGATTCCTGGCTTCGTTTACGCGCTCTATCTGCTCCCCGTTAATGTGTACATTCAGAGGCTTATTGTCTAGTTTTTTTATGTTATATTTAGAGCCAACCAACAGAAGTTTCGACTTTTTTGGATTCAATACAAGGCAGCTGGCATTGCACCACTCAGTGATACGCCTTAAATCGTCATTTACTCTGGTCACTGCATCTTCATGATCACTTGCCTCAAAGGATAGATACATCTGTCATCAGCATGTCATCGGCATAAAGATGGTGATTGCAGTTCTTAATACAATCAGTGATGTCTGCGCTGTACAGAGTATACAAGATAGGTCCTAAGATGGACCCCTGGGGCACACCACGGTTGACCTCGCGTGGAGCTGATTTCAGTTTAGTCCCATCAGCCTTCGTCAACTCGACATACTGCTGTCTCCCATGAAGATAACTATAGAACCAATTGATTGTGCTTGACTCAATTCCGTAGTAGGCAAGTTTTGCTAGCAATAACGTGGGATCTATAGTATCAAACGCACGGGAGAAGTCCAAGAGCAGCAGCATGCTGAGCTGACCACGATCCTGAGCTGCCAGCAGATTATCAATAACGTCTGCCAGAGCAGTGACAGTACCATGACCTCTGCGGAAGCCTGACTGCCTTTGAGGAAGTATGTTGTTGTCTTCAAGATATTTCGTCAGTTGGTCACAGACGACTCTTTCCAAGACCTTGGAGATGATGGGCAGGAGACTGATTGGTCGTAGGTCAGTCATGGTTGATGGGACACTGGTTTTTGGTAAGGGCTTAATAATTGCTATCTTCCAGCTATCAGGAAAGTCTCCATCCACTATTGATTGGTTGATGATGGCAGTGATAGAAGCCAGGGATTGAGGTAGCGTTAGTTTCACCATGTCCAATGACACCCCATCACTTCCCTGAGCGTTTGACTTAAGCCCATTGATAACCCTCAGCACCGCGTCTTCCGAGACTGGCTGCAGAGAAAAGGTTGCTGTGCCATGTCTGTGGTGCTGGAAATATGTCAGCTGGGATATTGACACTCGCTCATTGTGAGGTATGTTGAGAAAATGTTCATTTATTTCACTGGGGTTGTTGTAATGTGGTGGAAGATCATTTGTACTTTTTTTGTTAGGTAATATTGTAGATTTCATGTTCTTCCACAATTTTTTTGAATTGCCAATGTGCGAAGAGATGTGTGTGGAGAAAAAAATTTTTTTTTCACGTTCAATGGCCTCAATTACCAAGTGTTTCATATTTTTATAACACTCCCTGCTGCCATTTGACTTATCAAATTTATATTGAGTGTGGTTTTTGTCTCTAATTTCCATCATATCTCTGACACAATCAGTGATCCAGGGGTGGGGAGGGTGTCGAAATTTTCTAGTACTCACTGGGGCATGAAGATCAAATAATGCGACTATCCAGGTTGTGAAAACGCTAGTTAGTAAGTTGACATCTCTGATCCTGTGATAGTACCGCCAATCAACAGTGTCTAGATCTTTATTGAATTGATTGACCAATATGTTTTTTAGTGGTCTGTAGCTGATTATTTGGGGGGGCACCTTTTCCTTCTTTATTTTGAATTCCCCAACCAGCATGGCGTGTCCTCCCAAATCAGGGGTGTGTTTGACCTTTACCTGATGAACTCGTACATCCGTGCAAATCAGATCAATCAGGCTGCTGCTTTGTTCAGTATGGTGTGTGGGCTGCTCAATCACTTGGTTGAGGTTGATTCTATATAGAAAGTCTCTGAGCAGCTTTGATCTAATGCTGCTAGGACCCAGCAAGTTAATGTTGAAGTCCCCAACCAAAACAATGCCGTCAAATCTTGCCAGTGTGGCAACGGAGTCTGCTATGGCATCCAGGAACTCATTAGGATCCTGCCATGGGGGCCTATAAGCGGTTCCAACCAGTATATCCTGGTTGTATGAGCGCACTTTGAGCCACATTTGCTCCACCATCGATGTTGCGGGGTGTTGGAGTGTGCGGGCGTTGACTCCCCTCCGGATATAAAAACCCACGCCACCACCACGTCCCCCCCTGGTTCCAACCGGTCTAGGAATATGTCTCAGGCGGTAACCCGGCAGTTTGGGTGCCCTATCGTCCTCCCCTGCTTTAAGCCACGTTTCATTGATAGCCAGGATATCCGGGACTATGTCCTGCACTGCCACTGTGAATTCCTCATGCCTAGTGCCGAGTGAACCCGCATTGAAAAGACCTACTTTTAGGTTTCTACTGACACCCATTTTAAATGTTCAAATACATATCTTGAGTGTAAGACATATTTGTGCGAGATTCCCTGGAGTATATTGTGTACTGGCAGGTATAAGCTATTGATTAGATGAGTTTTGAATTTTGTAAAATAGTGTGTTAGTCTATAATGTATATAGTAGTAGAATAGTGTAGTGCCTATGTATCTGTTATAAGGTATATTATTGTTAATATACTGTGCATTTCTATAGCAATGATTGGATGATTTGTTTAATGTGTATATAATGATGTATAGTGTATTTAGGTTTAGTAGATAAGGTTTATTTGTTTTGTTAAAAATATTCTTGTTTATTGTGTAGTGGTTTTTACAGTAAATATTTTTATACTCTTCGCTCTGTAAGTATGGCATTAGTCTGTTGTTAAAGATATAAATACAAGCTACATTGAAGTTGACATGGTTGTACAAATAACAATAAAATATATTCTTGGATGATGACGTTTCCTTTTGTTTCTTACTATACTGGGTTGCTACTAAGACACACACAATATGTTTGCCTAGGAACTGAGCTAAGGCGCTGCAATTAGATGAACTTTTTGCCTTTGAAATTCTAGGTAGGTGATAAATATTCAGAAATAATAAATAAACATAATATAATATTAGAAATGATTTACGCTTCATTATATATATTTTGCAGGTTGCCGCGACTCAGATCGCTTGTGGCCCGAATACTCGAGCGAGATCATCTTGTGTGCGCAGTTGAAATGCGGGTTTTCCATCATCCTGGCGCGCGAAGATCCGGCCTCGTTTCGTCCAGGAGTACCTCCACTGCAACCTCCGGCACTCCTCCCGGACTCGGAAAAACAGCTGGCGGTTCGGGCGTGTCAGACGCTCGTTAAGGAAGATGCGACCTCCAGCGGCACTCGAGACGGAGCGACGCACGCGCGCGGCCCGGAGCAGCTCGTCGCGCAGGTGGCGGCGCGTCAGCCGCACCACGACGCGGCGCGCGCGGCCCTCGCCTGCGCCGCCCGGGGGCGCGCCCACACGCTCGGCGTACACCACATCCCGTTCTTCCAGCGTTACACCCACCTGCGAGGCAAGCAGCGTAACGGTGTGGATGATATTCTCACCCTTCTCCTCAGGCAGCTGACCGATTTCGAGGTCCGAACTAAGAGCCTCCTGGTCTCGATCATTCAGCTCGGAGCGAAGTTCTCTGATAGTGCGCTCCAATTCAGCTGTCCTACCCAACTCTTCCCTGCTCACCGGCTCTCGTTGTTCCAGCGCAGCTACCCTTTGCTCTACGCTTTCCAGACGCTTGTCCACAGCCAGGAGGGACTCCCTCAGCTCGGCTATCTCCTTCCGGAAGTTCCGCATTTCGTCGACGAAGTCAGCGAACTCGCGTCGAAAGCCCGCGAAGAGGGTAGAGGGAATCCCTTCCACATCCCTCAAATCAGTTCCCGACACCGCTTCGGTACTTGATTTTGTCTCCGTTGCCTTTTTTGATCCGGCTCTCGATTTCGGTGGAGAGTTCAGCGCTCTTCGTTTTTCTGCAGGCATGTTTTCAGCGTCAGGGGACCCTTTGGTAGCGGCAGGTGGGGACCTCTGTGTTTTGGGCATGTTTAAATTATTGTGGGCAGATTTTTGCTATTTTATCCTAATAATTGTTTTTTTCCTTTCCAATTCTCCTCTTTTATTCTTAAATTATTTGTTTCTTAATTAATCAAATATATCAAATAATTATAATTATATCAAAAATATTAATAATAAAAAAAAAACAATAATAATTTTGCTCGGGTCTTGAACCGGCTCCCTCCTGTATTGCTATTATAGCAAGTTGCGAGCGCGCGCTCGGCCAGCTGTCCCTCGAGTGAGGTAGTGAACTTGTGCACCCCTATAGGCCGTCTACGCCGTAATTGCTAACTTAGCTCTACTGTTCTGAGGGTTGTTTATAATAAATCCGGGGCATACTAACCGTGCACTAGTTTTATGATGTGGATCGGCAATAAAAATCCTCTTATTCCGTCGCTGTTATGTACGTTAACGTTTGTTTTTGTTTGTTAAATTGCACTATAACTGTTTGGCACTCGATTACACAGTATTCTAACAAGATAACTGTATTTTTTTCACTTCCACAAATTTAATTACGCAGAGGGGCAGAGATACGTTTATACGTCACGGCTGTCACGACGTCACTCGTCACTCATTTTCATTATTTCTAGGTGACTCTGGGTACCCTTAAAGACGGTACATGATGACACCAGTAACGGATGCTAATCCGGACACCCCAGAAGCTTACTACACTAGTGTACATGTCCGGACAAGAAATATTGTTGAGAGGACAATTGGTCTCCTTAAAGCCAGATTCAGGTGTTTACTTGTACATAGGGTGTTGCATTATGCTCTCCCTGTAGCAGCATCTATTGTAAATGCTTGTGTAATATTGCACAACATTTGTAAAAGTGCAAACATCCCTGTACAAGTACTCACTAATGAGGAAGCTATGTTAGAAGACTCTAGCCAGGTCCACACAAATACCTACCCACAGCCAAGTTCCGCCTCTACCAGGAGTAGAGAACTAAGTGAAGGCTTAGCTGTCAGGAACACCCTCATCTCTCGCCTCTGGTCTTCCCGACCCAACGCGTCTGAAAATTAAGATTATAAAGTAATTATATAATTACTTATTTTGTAACACCAATTATAAAGTGATTTTTGGCTTTGTAAAAAAAACAAATAGTAATGATGAAAATGGAGGTAATTATATAATAATTTGTTTTTTTTACAAAGCCAAAAATTGTAACCTTTTACTGTAAGTTTTTGCTATAAAAGGTTATGAAATATAATGGTATGTTGGATTTTTAATAGAAATCAAATTTCTTACCTGTCAATAACTGCTGCTATTCTATTTAACGTTCCCAACATTTCTTTCCACACCAGAGAGATTCTTTGCAGTTCCTCAGCAATGTGGCTCAGTGATGCTGAGGATTGTTGTTCTGCCAGTAGTCTGTCTCGAGAAATCTCCATCAAAGTTTCTCGGGCCATTTGCTGGCTCAAAGCAGTTGGTCGTCTGATTCGTCGTCGACGTTGTGTGTTTGTAGGACGCTGAGGGTCGGCAGAGGTCTGTTGTTGTGGCTGCTCTTCGTGTATAATTAACGCCCCCACCTGTTGCAACGAAGGCTGTAGCATTGGTACCGCCTGCTGTACCTCTACCTCTTCGGGGACTATCAGATTTTCTAGATGAGAGCTATCGTGTCGAGAGACCTCTTGATCTAGAGAAACCTGTGACTGTGATGGTTGTCCGACCTCAGGTCCAATATGCACAGGTGGAGTTAGCTACAAAATATTCATGATAAATTAATTTTAAAATTTAAATTCTCAGAGTATTATGTAGTATATAAAATTTTTCAAATACAATAATTTCTAATTGCTAATTTACATATTATTTTGTTTTTGTGTGCAATTGTATTTTTATTTAAATCGTAATTACCATTTGTATTTTAACATATTTATAATTTTCGTTGCATTTGATTCAAATAATGTATATTACAGAAACTAATTTTATGAATAATTATTTTGATAAACTATTGTTACATACTATTGTAATGCCCTAACTGGGTTCATGGTGAAACATAATAAATTTAAAAATCCATAATGTAAAACCCTTGATACAATAATGATTTTATTTACTTACAATTGGAAATGGGTCTACTTGGGTATGAGGTAAGCCACTTCCAAAGCCTTCCCCGAGTAAACTTAAAAACTTTTGCTCAATGTCATTTAGAGGAATGACTTCAGCAGGGTTCCTGTACGGTTTAGGGAAACACGAAGGGCTGCCACTCTTCTCTTGAGTTTTGCCTTATAGTCAACCCAATACTAGAAAAGAAAATTAAAAATGATAACATGTAGAGTTAAAAGAGGCATAAACCCAACAATTAAAAAACAAAGATATTATACTCCTATCTTATAGATATAGATCATTAGAGATATTTAACTAGATAATAAGTTTATTTATCTTCATAGAATCACTAGCATCATGACTGTATAAACATGGGCTTAAGGATGCAATCGTGACAAACATTAGTGTGTGTAAATTAAGTGGACTGTAGTTTTGGCGAAACGAAAAACGAAAACAAAAATGGTTGTTTGCTCTGCTAGACCGGGAATCGAAATCTTGTGCACTACTTACATGGAATCCCTGGAGCTTGTGGAACGGGTTCACACTAAAAGGTTTAAACCTAGCACAGCTGAGACTAATGTTATTTTACCCAAAGTGGAACACTCCTCCTCGTAGTTTGCCAGAAGACGATGCGGTGGTTGCAGGCACAAATTAGTTATGCTAATATTTATAAAGAAATTATTGCAAATCTACGAAAAACGAGAGCGACGAAAAAATGTGTGTGCTGTAGCGCGAATTCGAAAATGGAAGCGGAAGTTTCTACTTTTTTAACCGCCAAAAAGCGTTTTGAAACTTCACCAAAAATTGTAGACTATGTCCTACCAGTGTGGCAAGCGAAAAAATCAATAAATTTTCAATTTGGTCAAGAAAATATATTTTTTATTTTATTTTATTTTGAATTTAATTTAAGTGAAAGCTGAACATTCCGCCCACCTAAATGCGAATGTATTTAAGAAATGAGTTTAAACGAAACGAAAGAAAATCTTAAAACTAAATAAAAACTAAGTGAAAACTATTGCGAAGGCAGGGGACAAAGCTTTACTATCGGTCGGCGGTAGTGACCCGAGGACGTTTTGACAGTAGCAACACGACAAATACCATCTTTCCCTGGGTGTAACGACAATACCCGACCTAAACTCCACTTTAGTGGCGACAACAATTCATTGACGATGAGAACCAATGTGCCAACCATCATGTTATCCTCTGTCTTAGTCCATTTTGACCTCTGCTGCAAAGTGTGGACATACTCCTCATGCCACCGACGCCAAAAGTCCTGGTGCATTTTCTGAAGCAGTTGCCATCGCTGCATGGAAGTGAGCTTTACATCGACAAAGTTCTCCTCCGGAAGCATTGACAACGGAGCCAGCGTCAGAAAATGAGCACGAGTTAAGGCCGTCAGGTCATTCGGGTCCGAGCTCATAGGCGTCAACGGCCGCGAGTTGAGCACCGCCTCTACTTGGGTGAGGACGGTAAGGAACTCTTCGAAGGTGAGGCGCTGATCGCCTACGACGCGTTTTAAGTGTGTCTTTACAGACTTAATGCCAGCCTCGGCTAGACCATTAAAATGTGGACTGCCTGGTGGATTAAACGAGAATTTAATCTTTAGCTGTCCTGAAGCGTCTCCAACAAGTTTATCCAAATAATTACTAGCCCCAACGAAATTTCTACCCTGATCAGAAACAATTTCGTCACAGTGACCATGACGTGCTATAAAACGCTTCAAGGCAGCCAAAAATGCATCGGTAGAGAGCTCCGAAGCAAGGATAAGATAAAGATAAAGATAAAGATAAAAATGTTTATTTGCCAGAACACAGGTTATAAAGGTCTTAATAATAAAATAGTAGGTACAAGTATTCAACCTGCATGCAGGTGTGCAAAAACAAATGGATGGCATGCAGCAATATTATTTCTTAATTGATTAATATAGTTCAATAATTTTATTAGTTGCTCATCAGATTTCTATAATTTATGTATTCAGCCACGCTGTAAAAACAATATTTTAATAGCCATTCAGTTAATTTTATTTTGAAACTCTTACTCTCTAAAGTCTTTATTTCATCTGGAAGATTATTAAACAGAGTGATACACATGTTAAATACGTTATTTTTATTCGAAAACGCGAGCTTGAGCCGTTTTATTGTATCCAATGGCCACATTTCTATGAGAGTTTAAAAACTCCCATAAACACTCTAATTGCTCATAGGATACCCAGTGACGACGCGAAACCTCATTCCTAGGTCTTCTGTAAAATTAATGAGTACCTAAAATATTTAGTCTAATGTTACCGATTAATTTGATCGAAATAAATTATGTAGATACTTACGCCATTATTTATGAGTATTTTATTAAAAACTCGCAAAACAAATTAAAACTGGAACAAATAGTTTACCACGAACGTGACGCAATCCAATAATGATCCAAGAAACCAATGCATGGCTATTCCGAACAATTTCCCATAAATCCTTAAACACCATAATACATTCTTGTTAGAATAGGTACACTTTACTTTTTGAACTTGAAAACAAAACCTATTCAAGTAACAAATAATTTAGTTTTTCCGGCTCAGCAGTGTTGACAGAATTGTTGCCTCTGCTTATCGCAAGACGGTCGTTCAAAAATTTAGAGCTTGTGAAACGCAAGAAATGCTCACTTGAGATTGCAGATAAAGTAAAACTGAACTTAATGATACGAAATTCGTTTCCAAACAACGCAAAGCTCGATTTTCAGTTACAAAATTACATTAATTTCGTTAAAAAACAATATTTTCATGCTGAATTAAAAAACTGTAAACACCGGTAACCATTCTTTCGTTGTTTTTGAACGCTATCTTTCAAGATAGTGCAAACCAGCCATAGACCACTATCCAGTATGATTCCAGTCAGAATAGCGTTCGTCATAATAGGAAATAGAACAAGGCAGTTTACGGCCGTGAACTGAATTGCCTGGAAACAAACTGGATTTTATAAAGGTTGTAATACGCCCCCTGGAGAAAGGAGTGACCCGTCTAACTTTAGGCCAATATCCATATTGCCAGCACTCAGTAAAATATTCGAAAAAAATATATTTACTCAACTGTTGTCTCATTTTAATATTAATAAATTACTGCATGGCAAACAGTTTGGATTTACTAAAGGAAAATCCACTACTGATGCAGGAGTGGCTCTTATCAAACATGTTTTTGATGCGTAGGAGAAAAAGCAGGATGCAGTAGGTGTTTTCTGTGGTTTGTCGAAAGCATTTAATTGCGTTAATCATGAAACACTGTTGATGAAGTTACGGCATTACGGTGTATTGAATAACGCACTTGATATGATTCAATCTCATTTGTCTGATAGAATTCAAAGGGTTTATGTTAATGGAATTGACTCTTCTGGCGCTCCTTTATTAATGGGAGTGCCCCAAGGCTCAATATCGGGGCCTTTGTTGTTCTTAATATACGTAAATGACCTTCCATACTTTACGAAAGATCTATGTGAGATAGTGTTATTTGCTGACGACACTTCCTTGATTTTTAAGGTTGATAGATATAGAGAATCAATTGACAACGTAAATGATACTTTCTCGCAGGTATTGCACTGGTTTACGACTAACAATTTACTTCATAACTCAAAGAAAACTAAATGTGTAAAATTCACCATGCCAAATGTAAGGCAGGTCGATACTAGTATTTAGATGTTTTTCTCGGTATAACTATAGATGCGAAATTGCATTGGAGTCCCCATATTGCTGCCTTGGCAGGAAGACTAAGTTCCGCATATGTAGTAAGAAAAATTAGGCGTCTGACTGATATCGAGACGGCAAGACTGGTATATTTCAGCTATTTCCACAGTGTGATGTCATATGGTCTACTGTTGTGGGGGTCTGCTGCTGACATACAAACTATTTTTGTATTACAGAAAAGGGCCATCCGCGCTATATACAGCCTTAGATCACGTGAATCACTTAGAGAAATATTTAAAGATATTGATATTTTAACCGTGGCTTCCCAATTTATCCTCGACTGCATTATGTATGTACGTAAGAACTTGCACACTTTACCAAAAAAAGTCAGATAGTCATAGTCTTAACACCAGAAATAAACATAGGCTTGCCGTCCCGGTTCTCAGACTTCATAAAATCGGTAATTCGTTTATTGGCTAAAGTATTAAGATATTTAATAAGATACCACAAAATGTCATTAGCCTATCACTGGATAAGTTTAAGTCTCATATTATAACCTGCCTAATGAAGAAAGGTTACTATAGTGTACAAGACTATTTAAATGATAAGGATTCTTGGTCATGTTAATTGATTAATCTTTTAAGTTGTTATTCGTAGTAGTCTATTAACTTTCATAATTGTATTTTTTTTCTCTTCTCAATTGAAACTCTGTAACATCATCAATATTTGAAAAGAGTAACTACTGAGTTTCTTGCTGGTGTCTTCTCAGTAGAAATCGACATTCCGAACCAGCGGTAGATATTATGTACCTATTTTGACATTCATAAGTGTTTCTGTGTGGATCTAAATTGAATAAAGATTTTTTTTATCTTTTATCTTTAATATTTTTTTCCTATGTATTACTGTGCAATCTCCTTATGCCTATGTTATGTGTCCTGCCTATGTAAATCTTTTATGTGGTCAATAAATGTTTACTTACTTACTTGTGTTGTTGCATCTTTCATATTGAATCGGCGTAATGAACTGTTTAGTGCTTGTGAATACGGCCAGATGTTAATGTGTTTTGGTGAAGCTCAAGGGAACGCGTCATTAGCCTGAAGGCTTTATGTTTTGGTTTAATCTAAGACCTCATACGACCCGAGACTTTAGGTACAACCTGTGCGGATAAAGAATGGGATCAGAAATGGCGGCGCATCTATCCACTTCTCGCTCGCACTATTTTCGTCTATACTCGCACTCTCTGATTTTTAGAGTTGATAGGCTAAGCAAGTATTCTCTGTCGTTCGTTTGCTTGGAATACAGTTAAGGGTAACCGATGCTGCATCCCAAGCAAAGGAACCGAACGCATACCCCTCATGCGACCAGACGGGTTGGCAGGTTGCGGATAGCCTGATGTCGGACGTGTATAGCGCTCCGACCCCGGACAGGAGGGGACGCCAGAAAATGGTCACTCCATTTTCGGTATGACCTACTAAACCTGTCCCATGATCCCAGCGTCAGCTACAACCCATCCTTCACACACTCCTTCCCATCCCCAAGTACCAACCCAGAGGAGTAAACCTCGATTCCAAAAATCCCCAATCTAAGGTGTAAACCGAACCGTGCCGAGAGATGCGTGGCTGAGGGGGTGCTCAGTCTCTAACGGAGGCTCCTTGATACCAGGCTACCTCAAGGAGTAATTAGCCTTACCTGGTACAAGGGCTCTGCCAGGTGGACCACACGTCCCTTTTTGACTCGTGGGAATTGCATGGATTCAAATAAATCAATAACAAACCCAACCCCAGGAGGGTCCAACGAGACCCCCCCAACGACTACTGTTGATCCTGTGATCACAGTCACGCAAAGAGTTGCACAAGTTGCAATCTCGGGACCGACCACCCAGGACGGCGCCAGGCCACAGGGTGTCGAGAGCACAGGGAGCAGCCAGGACGGCGAGAGGCCACAGGAGGCTCCCTCAACACCAGCCGATCGGAAGGGCCAAGGCAAGCGACGCCTAGCGAAAGCCAGGCAAAGCAAAATGCCAGGCTCTGCAAAGAGAAGGTTAGGTAAGCTGCTAGCAAAGGGGGTGCCACGCAATGAGGCACTTACAATCTGCAGGATACCCATAAACAAGAGGCCGGTCACAGAAGGTCAGACAGGGGACACCGATAATAGAGCCACATCTGCACCTTCTACGTCAGGAGGACCAGCCTCTAGCAGCCTCCCTCAGACCAGGGCCCCAAAAAGGGTCAGGTCCGAAGAGGCAACCCCACCCGACCATACTAGAAAAACGGCTCGCGGAGAAGAAGGACGCTTGACCTTCAACCAAGTGGCGGGCTCAATTAGGGTGGGGATTAGAGACAGGCTCTGCAACCTCAACGCAGAGCAAATGATAGCGGTGCAAGAGCACATAGGGGCTCACATCGACTCGACTCCAAGGGGAACCGAGGGCCCCCGTTTCCTGGGTTGCACTCACAGAGCAGGATGGATTATGTTCACCTGCGCTAATGAGTGCACTAGGAAATGGCTGGCCGAGGTCGTCCCAACAGTGTCCCCTTGGGAAGGCTCTGCCTTGCAACTAATGAGCGAATCAGAATTCCCCAAGCCCCATACCGGTATCCTGTGGTACCCGGGCCCACACAGGGAATCCAAGATTATTGCACACAGGATAGCGGTGCAAAATCTAGAATTCGCCAACACTGAAGGATGGAGAGTGCTGAGCATCTCACCCAGAGAAGGTGGGCAAATAGTGGTCCTTTTAATGGACGATGCGGCACTCTCGGTCCTTCAGAAGCAAGATTCGGTCCTTTACCTGGACTTCAACGTGGTCCGGGTAAAGGTAAAAGAGCCTGCTCAGAACAGGGCCATCCGGCCCCCAAACGAGTCCTCCTCCGCTCCAGGAGCTGAGCCAAGTACCTCTGGTACTGGCACTGCACAAGAGCAGGAGGCGGAAACTCCAGTGGGAGGGTAACTGCCGTTCCCGCGGACACAAGCAGTCAGCCCAGCGCGACTGCAGAGGTCGGCGGAGACGGTGGGGCACCCAACGACTGGAGAACAGTGGGTCACAGACCCACCGCTAGCACCTCACGCGGGAGTCTCCCAGGGCCGCGAGGCCTAGGGAGAGGCCCAAGCAGGCCCATGGTCCACAGAGGGACTAGAGGGCGAGGTGCTTACAGAGGTAGGGAAGGAGGACAGGGGGCGGAATCGTCACATCCTTCTGCCCCTACTTCGGCTAGAGGGGCGACTAGAGGGTCAAGAGGGGAGACCATGGGAAGAGCAGGGAGGCCCAGCCGTCCCACTCTCGCCAGAGGACACTCTAGCCGCAAAGCCTTCTTCAACCTAAACCTCAGGAGGGATTAGGTTGAACTAGGCAAACAAGTATTTATTTATACCTTTTATATATACATAGTATTTCCACACAGATACACACATATATTTATATATAGTACGAATACACACACACACGCGCTTAACACACAACATATTACATAATGATCAAAACTATTCAAGCAAACCTACAACATGCAAAAGCGGCCAGCACAGTTTTGTGCCAAACCATCGCCGAAAATAGCATTGACATAGCTTTGATCCAAGAACCGTGGATCAATAAGAACACGGTGCTGGGCCTGAACAATGCAGGTAATGTCCTCTACAATACTAGCGGGATTAGGCCCAGAGCATGCATAGTATTCAACAGAGATACTAAATTCTTACCTGTTACAGAGTTATGCGACGACGACCTTGTGGCAGCATACGTCTCTACACCGACGAGCGTGTCCAAGAAGCTAATAGTCTGCTCGGCGTATCTGGCAGGTGACAAGATAGATCCGACGCTACAATTAGAGTCCCTAGTAGAGCACTGCAGAAAGCACAAGTCAGAGCTCATCCTAGGTAGCGACTGCAATGCTCACCACACCACATGGGGCAGCACGGATACCAACACGAGGGGTGAGTTGCTTCTTGAATTCATTCTTAAACACAACCTCATAATTCTTAATAAAGGATGTACCCCTACCTTCACCACTAGAGCCCGACAAGAAGTGCTCGATATCACGGTTTGCTCACGGAACATCGCAGGGCTAGTAGGTAAGTGGGTTGTATCAAATGAGGTCACAATGTCTGACCACAGGCATATAAGGTTCAACATAGGGCTGTTCGACAGCGACAATGCTACTCCTTATAGAAACCCCAAAAACACCAACTGGGGAAGGTACAGAGAGAGTCTGCAAGCAAACCTGGACACTCTCGATAAAACCGTTAGATCTCGGGAACAACTCGAATCAGCGGTAGAGGGCGTCACGAAGGCTATGCTGGAGGCATACCAGGACAATTGCCCTCTCAAAAAAGCCAACAATGCGAGAAGGAGGAAGAACGTTGAAGGCTGGAACAAAAACTTAGCGGCCCTTAGGACAAAAGCTCGAGGACTTTTTAATAAAGCCAAAAAGACGGGAGGTTGGGAGCTGTACTATGAGGCACTTACGGAATATAACCGGGAGCTAAGAAAGGCAAAACGACAATCTTGGAGGAAATTTTGTGAGGACATAAATAGCGCCACACAGACATCTAGGATCCACAAGATTATGTCAAAATCACCAACGACACACCTAGGGTTACTAAGGAACCCAGATGGGTCGTTCACGAACTCCAAGGAAGAAACACTCGCACTGCTAGCTAGCATACACTTCCCAGGATCCACTCCAATATCAGAAAGAGAGGAACCAGCACATCCTCAGGGCAAGCCTAGGCCCAGACCAGAGGACTGGCGCAAAGCCACTCTGATATTCAGACCCCACCAGGTCAAGTGGGCCATAAATAGCTTCAAACCATTCAAGTCTGGGGGGGAGGACGGCATTTTTCCTGCCCTCCTTCAAAAAGGGGCTAAAGGGCTCCTCCCGTTTTTAGTTAAAATCTTTAGGGCAAGCTTTGCCTGGAGATCACTACCGGCTATATGGACAAAGGTAAGGGTGGTGTTTATACCCAAGGCCGGAGATAGAGACAAGTCACAGCCTAAATCCTACCGACCGATTAGCCTCACCTCCTTTCTATTGAAAACGATGGAAAAGGTACTAAATATGTACATCAGAGAGAACTTCATCAAATCGTGTCCTTTGCATGTACGTCAACATGCCTACCAAGGAGGCAAGTCTACCGAGACAGCCTTAATGGAGCTTACCGATAGACTAGAAAGGGCTGTAGAAGAGAAAGAAATTGCCCTATGCGCCTTCCTAGACGTGGAGGGAGCGTTTGACAACACCTCAGCGTCAGTCATCATAAGGTGCATGAGAAATAAGGGCGTAGATGAGACCACCCTAGGATGGATCGAATCCATGCTCTTATCCAGAGTAGCTAAACTAACACTTCTGGACACCACAGCAGAATTCAAAGTTGCGAGAGGATGCCCCCAGGGGGGAGTTCTGTCCCCACTGGAATGGTCCATCGTAGTTGACGAGCTGCTTCACAAATTAAACGGGGCTCACTTTACAACCCAGGGCTATGCGGACGATCTGGTGATTACGGTGGTTGGCAAATGCCAATACACAGTATCTGATCGACTGCAGCAGGCTCTACGTATGGTTGAAAGATGGTGCAACGATGTTGGTCTCAACGTGAACGGGAATAAAACCATCATAGTCCCTTTCACCAAAAAAAGGCTTCTGGATAAACTAAGAAAGCCTACCTTATCTGGGAAAACCATAGAGTTTTCTAGAGAAGTCAAATACCTAGGGGTGATGCTAGATCAAAAGTTGACCTGGAATTCACACCTCAACTACGTTACCAAGAAGGCCAAGATGGCACTTGGAACCTGCTACAGGATGGTGGGACCCAAATGGGGCCTAAAACCAAGGTACTTGCTTTGGTTATACACGGCAGTGGTACGTCCCATGATTGCCTATGCCTGTGTAGTGTGGCACAACAAGACCCGCCAATCCACAAGCAGCATGGCACTCACGAAAGTACAGCGCTATGCATGCTCGCTAATCACAGGTGCCATGTCATCCACCCCAACGGCCGCTTTGGAGGCTCTGCTATCTCTCTGCCCCCTGCCTACATTTATACAAAAAGAGGCAAGAGCCGCTATGCTGAGAGCCTGGGAAAACGGGTCCAAGACATGGCACTCTTACGGCATGAGAACCCTTCTAAAAAAACTGCAAGTCATGCCGATCATGCTTATGCCAGGGGACAGCATGATCAAAGAATACCACTTCACAAAGTGGTATTCAATCGAGATACCGGACAGACAGGAGTGGACTGATGGTACGCTCGCAGAGTTCCGGTCTGGGGATATCGTGTGGTACACGGACGGCTCCAGACTCAACAATAGAGCTGGCTTCGGAGTATACGGCGAAAAACCCAGGGCCCAAATATCACAGGGCCTGGGGTTACACGCCACAGTATTCCAAGCCGAAGTGGCTGCTATAATACGCTGCGTCCAGGAGAATCTGCGACGCGGCTATAAAGGTAAAGATATATATATCCTATCAGACAGTCAAGCGGCTCTAAGGGCACTTGAATCTGCTGAGATTACCTCCAAACTAATAGCGGAGGGAGCACAGACCCTAAACTGTCTGGGCTCCAACAACAGAGTAACCCTTCGCTGGGTACCAGGACACTCCGAAATCGTGGGCAACGAAAAAGCCGACGAGCTTGCAAGGGAGGGGGCCTTATGCCCGGTACAAACCCCGGAACCGGTACTGGGCATACCCAAGTGCACCACCCGACGCAATCTCAAAGAGTGGTCGATCGAACAAAGTAAACAACTATGGCTCAGGTCGACAGGTCAGGCTCACGCCAAGACCTTAATGACAGGATTCTCCAACAAATACACGCAAGAGATATTAGCGCTATCTCGCGGACAGTTGAGTATCCTCACAAGAACCATTACTGGTCATTGCAGGCTAAACAAGCACGGTACCAGAACCGGGCTGGCCGGAGATCCCACCTGCAGATTCTGTAAAGCAGAGGACGAAACACCGATGCACGTCCTCTGTCAATGCGATGCCCTCGGGCACCCAAGAAGCCGCACCCTGGGCAGTTACCACATCTGCCCGGAGGCTGTTAAGGCTATCGCTCCCAAGGCCATTATACGGTTTATGCAAGCCGTGGGCCTCGGAGACGATCTGTAAGGGGGAGCGGAGGTCACAATAGATCAAATTTGGTCGCAGTGACCACTCGGCAACGAACGCTCCCCAGAACTTCGAATAATAAAAAAGCAAGTATTCGACGACGTAAACGATGCACTCTCACAAGTGGTGTATTGGTTTGCAACTAATAATTTACTACTTAATGCCAAAAAGACTAAATGTGTTAAATTCACAATGCCAAATGTGAGGCAGGTTAATACAAATATAACCATAAATAATGAGCATCTTGCGCTCGTAAATTCAACAGTATTTCTAGGAATCACATTAGATTCTAAGCTGCAATGGGGTCCCCATATTGATGTCCTGGCAGGTAGACTTAGTTCTGCTGCATATGCAGTTAGAAAGATAAGACAACTAACTGATGTTGAAACGGCGAGGCTGCTTTATTTCAGCTATTTTCATAGCATCATGTCATATGGTCTATTACTATGGGGATCAGCTGCTGATATACAGACTATTTCCGTATAACAGAAGAGAGCCATCCGCGCCATTTATGGCCTTAGATCGCGCGACTCCCTTAGAGATTTGTTTAAAGAAATCGACATACTTACCGTGGCTTCTCAATACATCCTTGATTGCCTTATGTACGATCTCCATCTGTTCTCGAAGAAGTCTGACTGTCACAGCCTTAACACCAGAAATAAGCACAGACTGGCCGTTCCAAATATCAGGCTCGATAAGGTTGGCAGTTCATTTATAGGATTGAGCATAAAAATGTTTAATAAGTTACCTCAGATTATTATTGACTTGGCCACACATAAGTTAAAATTGTATATAAAAAACTGTTAAATGAAGAAAGGCTATTATAAAATAGACGATTTTTTGAATGACAATAATTTAGGGACATATTAGTAACACAAAAATTGTACTATATTTTTAAGTTAATGGTGACATTTTGTAAAACATTTTTTTTAAAAGAGTAACTGCTGAGTTTCTTGCTGGTGTCTTCTTGGCAGAAAACTACATTCCGAACCTGTGGTAAACATGTTGACATTCATAAGTGTTCTGTATGGACCTAAATTGAATAAACAATTTTCATTTCATTTCATTTCATTTCACTCGTGGGGTGCGAGTATAGACGCAAATAGTGTGCGAGCGAGAAGTAAATAGATGCGCCGCCATTTCTGATACCATTCTTTATCCGCACAGGTTGTGTTTTTATTTTATTGCAAATGTGTTTACTATTTATGTGTGAAAAAACTTTTTATAAACGTGACCTACGTACGTGTATCGTATGGGACGCGAGAGAACAGTGTCTCATTACCCCGATAGGTATTACCTAAATAAAAGGCGCCGTGGACGCGCCAGTTATCGAATCGCGCGTCGAGATTAACGTAATGTACCTACGCTGTACATTGCCGCATGGAAACAAAATAGAAAAATGAAAATCGTTCACCTAGCGTTTCCGGGAAAATCATTTACTCTCAACATATTTACAATATCACTCTGAATTTATACTTTTCGTTTTTGCCAACCTGTCCCAAACACCCTGTATAATTGAAATGACGACTATGGGCCCTGTAGAATACCCTGTGAATCAAGATAATATTATGATTTTTCATAAGAACATAGATACTGTAGTGGATGATAGTGTTAACCAGACATCACCACCTTTTTCGGAGCTCATGTCATGTCAGACTATAGATACCACAAGTACTGAAATTATGGAAATGCCTTATAATCCGACTTATGATATGACAGATATTTCCAAACTTTCCTTCCCTATAAATGATGAAACATTATTCTCCTATAATTTATCTTTACAAGAGCAATCCGATAAGTGTCTCATTGTTGAGACTGAACTAACACAAGATAGTACTGATTAACTAATGTCACGATCGACCATCATAAACATGTTAAGGTTTATGGGAATACAGAGAGAGAATAGAGAGACTTGTTTTTAACACTGGTTATTATTTATTTAAGGAAATACACGTTTTTACTGTAAGGACGCCATTATCATAGACTAAAAAATAGATCATAGAGTTTACACACCTTATTTAAAAAAAAAACAACTAGTGATGTTACATTAGTGAGGTGCACATCATAACACCTTCTCCTATTTTTAAATTATGTTCCTACATCTATGTATCCAATATTCTTTATATATTTTAAAAATACTTAAAACCTTTTATGTTTACTAAAAATCTGTGTAACTTGAATTAGATACATGCATATACTAGGTTATATACCTGTCACTTAAACATTTACTTCTTTTCATACTTATTATGTTAAAGAAACTTATTAAATGAATTACAAAACATAAACATTTTCTTATTTCTAACTACTATTTTGCTTTTACACTTATGTTTACACTTTTATATTAGAAAACATATATATTTATATATATATATATATATATATATATATATATATATATATATATATATATATATATATATATATATATATATATATATATATATATATATATATATATATATATATATATATATATATATATATATATATATATATATATATATATATATATATATTGTTTTTACTTTTTTATTAGTGTTAGTACAAAAAAAAACAGATTCTAATAATCTTTTACTATTTTATTACAATGAAATGCAAATTTATTCTTTGACAAAGGTTAAATTAGCATGTCAGCAATTTGCAATTCTGTTGGACAATATTTAATACAAAGTCTTCTTTTTTTATAGTTTTCATAGATAAAATAGAATCTAGCATCAATGTGCTTAGATCTCTTATTAAAGATCTATATTTAACAATGTTTTTATATCAAGCATAGTTAATTCACTTAAAAACGATCTTAAATACATACATTCTTTATAGCAGCCTGCAGCAGCGATGTACTCCGCCTCCGTCGACGAGAGTGCCACTATTGGTTGCCTCTTGGAGCACCAGGATACTGGTCCACCTGCTAAGAGAATCACATACCCGGTTGTACTTCGTCTGGTGTCAGTACAGTTTGCATAGTCAGCGTCTGAGTATGCTTCCAGGGTTGATATGTTACCTTCTTTTGTAAATTTTATTCCCTTCTTTCTTGTTCCATTTATATATTTAAGAATTTTCTTTACTGCTATAACGTTTTCTTTACTAGGGTTCTCTACATTTCTACTTGCTTCATTTACTGCCTGACTTATGTCTGGTCTGGATCTTGTGGATAAGTAAAGCAGTCCACCTATCAGTTCTCTGTATGGAAATTTTGATTCTTGTGAAGTATCAAATGTTTGTTCCTTCTTCTTATCAATATTACATGGTGTGCTGACTGGTTTAGATTCATACATGTTGAATTTCTTAAGTAAAGTTTCTGTATAGTTTTCTTGTGTAAGTAATATTCCATCTTGATTTTTATGTATTTCATATCCAATAAAATTTCTAGGGTTCATATCTATCTTTATTTCAAATTCTTGTTCTAGTCTATTCAATATCTGTAGTAGTTTATCTTTATCTTTAGCAATTCCAAGTCCATCATCAACATATATAGCTATTATTATTGTTCTGTCTTCATTTGTGAATACACACTGGTCTGTTTTTGTAGGTCTCATTCCCAGCTTTGACATAGTTTTTGTAAATCTTTTATTCCAGGTGATAGGAGCTTGTTTTAGTCCATACAATGATTTATTTAGCTTACATATTTTGTAAGGTTCTTGTTTATATCCTTCTGGTATGTTCATGTAAACGTCATCGCTTAATTCTCCATATAGAAACGCGGTTTTTACGTCGAAGACCATCATCTCATAGTTCTTAGATGCTGCTATTGCAAATAGTGTTTTTAAAATGGATTGACTTACCACAGGACTATAGATATCATTGTATTCAGGTATAAAATTTTGTTCAAAGCCTTTTGCTAGGCTTTATAAGTTCCATTTTCTTTCATTATGAATATCCACTTATTGCTAAATATTTTATTATCTTTAGCTTCTTCTTTATCAACTAACCTCCAAGTATTTTTTATCTAGCGACTGTTTTTCTGATCTTATTGCCTTCTCCCAAGTTTCTCTTTCTGGTGAAGTTTTATTTAATATATCTTTATACGTAAGTAGTATGTAGTCTTGTAGTTTAACTGGTAATTTCCTCTTTCTTCTGCTATTTTCTTCTTGTTCTGTCATATTTTGGTTATAATGTTCAGTGTACTCGCCTTCTCCGGATCCTAGTATCTCTTCCTGTTCTTCAGTACTTCTTTCTTCGTTGTCACTCACATATATTATTGTCCGTTCATGTTCGTTATCTGATTCCTCATCTGATATTTGTTCTGTATTGTCTTGTTCTTTTATATTTTCCTGTTCTGTATTTTCCTGTTGTTCTGTATCCTTTTGTTCTTCTGTAGTGACTTGTTGTTCTTGTTTCTTATTTTTATTAGATATTGTTATTTCTTCTGTTTTCTTTATATTGTTTTCTTCCTGTATTACTGTTATGTCTCTTGCTATTTCAATTTTTCTCTCGGCTATATTCCACAAGCGGTATCCATTTGTTGTATATCCAATCATTATCAGTTTCTTACTTCTTGAATCCAGATTTTGTATCTTTGTATGTAGCTGTTTGGCATATACAGTAGCATCAAATTTTTGTAGATTAGATAAGTTTAGTATGTTGTTATACCACAGTTCATAAGGCGTTATATTTTCTATAGCTTCACTAGGTAGTATGTTTATTATGTAAGTCGCACAGTACAATGCTTCGCCCCACATTTCCTTTTCCATGTTTGAATCGAATAGTAATGCTCTGACCTTTTCTAATAATGTTCTGTTGAGACGTTCAGCTTTTCCATTTAACTGTGGAGTATAAGGTATGGTATAGTTCAACTGTATGCCTTTTTTCTTACACCAGTCTTTAAATTCATTACTTGCATATTTGCCTCCGTTATCACTTCTAATTTTTGATACTTTTTCTTTCTTTTCTCTTTCCGTTTTTTCTATATATTGCTTTATACATTCCTGGACTTCATTTTTATATTTTACTGTGTATATTTTTGTGAAATGGCTAAAATCATCCATCAGAGTTACGAAATATCTCTTTCCATCATGTTTCTTAGTCTCGAAAGGACCACACACATCAGTGTGAATCAATTCTTTTAGTCTGCTAGCTCTTGTTCTTATCGTACAAAATGGTAATCGTGTTTGCTTTGCTCTTATACAAACTTTGCATTGACCTGTATTTTTATTTATTATTTTTATACCATCTGCTACTTGTTCTATTTTTTCCAAAGTTTTATTTCCAGGGTGTCCGAGCTTTCTGTGCCACTCTTCTGCCGATCCCAGTTCTTTGGTAAGTAGCACCTTTTCATCCATTGCTGTAGTTAAATCAACTATGTATAAACCATTTTCTTTCTTTCCTGTTAGAATCAAATCTGATTTTTTGTAAATTTCCACATTTTCTTTTTTGAATGTAACTGAACCATTGTTTTCTGTGATAGCATTGACAGATATTAAATTTTGTGATAAATCAGGAACTAGAAGTGTTTTCTCTAAATTACAGTTATATGTTGAAACAATACCTTCTCCAGTCCCAGGCATGCTGTCATCATTTGCTATCAATATTTCCGAATTTCGCTCCACATAACCACTTAAAATATTCCTGTTATTTGTCATGTGAGCCGTACATCCTGAATCTACAATGAATTTTAAGTTTTGTGTCTCTGTCTTCAAACTTTGTCTTGAAATAAATGCAACTGTTTGTTTATTTTTATTCTTATTGAAATAACAATCTTCGTCCTTATGATTTGTCCGTTTACAAATAGTACAGTGTTTTATTTTACAGTCCTTTTCTTTATGTGTTATCTTTTTGCATATTATGCACATTCTACAATCCTTTTTCACATGACCAGTCTTGTTACATTTGAAGCACTTAATGTTGTTATTCTTGTTATTACTGTTATAGTTCTTGTTTTGTACTTTAAAGGCTACTGCTGTCATTTTTTTTTCTTCTTGTTTTTCATACCTGTTTTCTTCCAATAATAGTCTGTTTTTAAGTTTGAGAGTGTTCTTTTCTCTTCCTGAGTAGAATCCCAAGCTGTTTGGAAATATTTGTATTTATCAGGAAGGCACGTTAAAATTTTAGTCATGATCATGTCCTCACTAATTGTTTGTCCCAAGTTATTAAGTCTAAGAGCCAGGTTTTCAATTTCAGAAATCATTTCACTGATTGGTTCATTCTCATATTTAAAATTGAAGAAATGTTGTAATAAAGATGCCTTATTTCGTTCTTCGCTTCCTTCGTAAATACTAAACAGCTTTTTGTGCATATCATGTGCGGTTTTGCAGTTTATAATGTGTCCTTTTAACTTTTTGTCGATTGCATTTAGAATTAACTTTTGAGCTTTTGCATCCCTGATCGCGTACTCTCTGATTTCCTTTTCATCTTTTTCTGCTTGACTTGATGTTTCTACTACCTGATCGAATCCATGCGCCCGCAGGAATATGTTTATTTCGAATTTCCATAGTAAGAAACCTTCGCTGTTAATAATTTTTTCCGAACACGCTTCCTCCATCTTGTTGTTAACTTTTTATTTGCACTGTTTTTTACTTTGTATACTTTTACTTTGTTTAAGCTCTGCTCTGGAGTCTGGGCCCATAAGCTGTTAAGGTTTATGGGAATACAGAGAGAGAATAGAGACTTGTTTTTAACACTGGTTATTATTTATTTAAGGAAATACACGTTTTTACAGTAAAGACGCCATTATCATAGACTAAAAAATAGATCATAGAGTTTACACACTTTATTAAAAAAAAACAACTAGTGATGTGACATTAGTGAGGTGCACATCATAACAAAACAAAGTTACCTCACAACAATAGTCTAATAAGCAAGATACTCTTCCTGAACGTGAAATGATAGAACATCAGCCTAATGATAAATTAATATCGTCACCAAGTATTCCACCTCCTGAAATAGTGCCATCACTTTTTAACGTAGAGAGTGATCTAACAGAACCTTTAGCATCTACATGCAGTAATGAAGTACTGCAATCATCACTTCAGTTCAATTTAAATGAAATAACTAAGCCACCGCTCAAGAAAAAAAAGCGTAAAGTACAATTAAATAAACAATACTTTGATTACTTGTCTGATGAAGATGATTTTACAGCTATTTTTGGAAGTAATGATGTTGATTCGGATACTAACGGGCCTTCTTCAGATTCTTCTAGTTCTGAAAAGAGTACCCCTAGTAAACAGAAACAAAAAGATACTAAAAAGAGTAAAAAAAGGAAACATAAAAAGTTTCAGAAATTACTAAAAATACAGATGAAATTAGAGAAGGTTCGTTTAAAAGAATCGCGGTCGATGTGAGCCCTATAAAAAAACTAAATCATCTACCATAGCGTCCGTTGTGAATTTATTGAAATGTTTACCAGCTGTTCCATCTGACTATTGTCGCAAAAACTCTTTCCGAGTTTATCTTCCGAGTGAATTTAAAAATTTATCGAATTTGTACCAGATTTACAAGAAAAGTTATTAAAAGGGGGTAAAAGGGTATTGACAGACATTGTTAGCGAGCGAGTGTTCCGGTCTACATTTAATGAAAGATTTAATATTGGGTTCCATGTGCCCAAAAAGGATAAAGGTGTTAAATGTCTTACATTTGATCAAAACAAAGATAAACCAGAAATAGAGGAACAGAGAAAGCAGCATGAAAAAGAGATAATAGAGAGTTATGAAAGATTTATAACTCATCAAACCATATACAAAACCGATCCCAGTACATTGTGTGCTAGTTTCGATCTTCAAAAAGTTTTGAACACTATGGAGATAGTAAGTTATTGTTTTACTCCCGTAAGTTAGCTATGTACAATTTTTGTTTTTATGAGAGCGGCACGGGTAAGGTATACACTTTTTATTGGGACGAAGTAAATGGAAAAAGGGGAGCCAACGAAATTGCAACAATACTTAGTAAATTTATTCGTATCGTCGATGTTCTTGGTACTATTAAGAATTTGTTGCTATATTGCGATTGTTGCCCTGGCCAGTACAGAAATCGTATAATAATGGCTATGTTACATAGAACTTTAAATACAATACACAATATCATAACAATCCAACTTAATTTTTTGCTAACTGGATACACCTATATACCAGTCGGATCCGTTATACCGCCGTTATAGAACGTACCTAATTTAAAGAATAATATTATTCACGTACCTTCACAATGGTATACACTATTTGCCTCAGCCAAACAAGATCCAGAACCGTACGAAGTTGAGATGCTGCGTTATAAAGATTTCAATAAGTGGGATGTTGTTGGTGAAAAGTATTTCAATGGAAAAGTAGTAAAATGCGCGTAGTGTTTTTTTTTCTGAAAACAAATTCTATATAATTAGATAGTGACTATTAAAATTCTAGATCTTATACAAACTAGTTATAACTTAAGTATTATCAGAGATGTGAGCCATTTTGTAAAGAAATAAAGACTGATTACTGTAAAAATGTTAATTATTTTATACCTTAAACTTTAACCAAATATTTTATACTTATTTCGTGTTTTAAAAACCTGGTTTTACTTGATTCATTAATTTTTTTTATATTTTTATTATTTCGCTAACACTAAGTCTATAGACAATTACTACTTATGTTGTAGTGTCTTCACTTCATGTAACACTTAACGTCGGTTAAGGAATTTTAATAATTGTATAAATGCAGTCAATTGACTTGGTATCCAAATTAACTGTAATCCTTTTAGGCTTACATAAGATTTTTTGATGAAAGTGTGGTGGTGCAAACCACCAGTAAACATATCAATAAGTCCCTTATATTTTATTAAAAGACATAAGTCTAAAAATCAACACGCAAAACATTTGATTTGTACAAAAAACTAAAGATGCTTTAAAACTTGCATAAGGCACAAGGAACCGTAAGTTGCCTTGCACGTGTGCAACTTAAGACAAAAGAGCAGGGTCTTCGCAGAATTAGAAAGCGATTGACAAAAAAAAAAGGATGTTTGTTTACTAGGTAAACCATCTAGAGCCATCTCGTTTAATGAAGATAGCTCAACCTTTTAAATATTTATTAATAAATTATTGTGGAAGTTTAAAACAATAAATCAGCTCTAAAGATATATCCATGTAGTACGGAACAAGGTCTGGTCAAAAGACTAATGGTCGATCCTCCTATTAAGAGTACTTAATTAAGACGCTTATAAACAGCGAATGCAATTGGATATAATTATAGAATAAGTTGCCATGCGTTTAAATGATAAGTTCAGTGTACGAATCGTATCTCGCAAGAAAAGCAAAGGCTTCAGAGCTTATTCACATCTGGGTATATACTTAGTTCCTAAATAAAAACAAAGGAGGTAAAACGTTTAGATATTGGTCAATTTTGTTTGGCAAAGGAACTGTAAAAATTTTAAAGTTTGGGAGAAGTCTGTCCTTTTCTATTTTTTTGTATGAAACGATTTGAACACGTGCAAAGCGATAAGCAAAGCGTCGGCCCTTGCGAGGCGTGGGGTTTTTTTTTTGGCACCTTAGCGTCAAAATGCATATTGCGTAATTATATAATGTAGTTCCGAGGGACAAACGGGAACAGTTGGTCACACGGCGTCTTGCTGCACGGTCATGCTCACGAGAGACATTGTTCTTCGACTTGTGTTATAGGACAAGTTCAGTGTCTGAGTGATTTTTGATCTTTGTAAGATTCTTTGTGGTTAATTGTGAGATATCGGTTCACATACCGAGCTTAAAGGCCTAATAGAGTTTTGTTGACTGGGCTCTAAGCTAGTTTGGGATACTGCGGTTGCTAATTGGTTTCAGAATTACCTGGTCTTTCTAAACCAAGGAAGAACAGTGGTTGAACAGAATAGCTAACAAGTACCGCAGCGCCGAAACGAGTTTCGCGGAGCTTTGGGCCCGTCGAAGTGGACCTAGAATAGGGTTCTGGTTTTCCCGCCAGACTCTCAGCAAAAGGAAGGTATTTGGTCGCCCCCGAAAGAAGAATTCCCTCTTTCGGGGGTGACTAAATACCTTCCTTTCCTTACATTTCCTATTGTGAGAAACCTTCCTAACCTGTAGGCCCGGTTTCTCGCCAGCTAGGGCGTTAGGAGTAGGTTAATTTTGCCACATTCACACACACCTCAAAGATTCGTGGTGGAAACTTTGATACCAGGTACAGAACACTAGGGCCTAGCAGCTGTAGGTACACACACACTTAGGTCGCGTAACACATTACGTTGGGGCTTATTCAATGAGTGATTATTCAGGTGAAGCGAAGTGATAGTTATTTTGTTAAAGTTCATAAAAGCGCGTTTTATTTGTGATAAAGTTTAAGCCTAATTTGGCGTAATTCATTTGGAGTTAGTTGCCAGTGTTAAGATTTTTGTGTCAACGTGATAATAGCTGTGTATGTGGATCTAGACCGATTCTAGAGAAGCAGAGGCAAAGGGTCGTTGTTATTAGTAGAGGGATATCGCGGCAATGGTATTTATCTAACAATAACTTCGCAGTGGTGGAGCTATTATCAAATACATTTAAATATTCTAGGGAATAAGTTTAGAGGCCTTTGCAAGAGTTATATTGAATTATTGATATGCGCCAGCATTTTATGAATTTAATTGACTTGGAGGACTTCCATTTTTTAGTAGGCTGGAGCCCGTCGCTTAGGTATATCAGAGCTGTTGGACATTGTAAAGTACTACGACTCGGGTCGACAAACACAATAATATATACACTTTTATCAAAAGGTGCAAGAGTGCCGAATTTCTTTCCGCACCTAATTCGGCGACGAAATATTACAAAAGGGGAAAACAAAAAATTAGTAAATGGCTGTGCCTTTGTATAAAGGTATTTTTTTCTGCTCTTTCGAACAGTGTAAGCTTCATAACTCAATTTTTTATAGTTTTCTTTGAATTAGACTTGTCAATTCATTCACCAACGACTTATCAACTTATCAACCCATACATTGTGGATAATTTATTTAATAAAAATATCAAAGTATCAAGTTTCATTTATTTAAAATTTAATAACATTTAATCAAATTTTCTATAAAGTAACAATTTTTAAAATACGTAGAAAGTTGGTATGGAAATTACTTTTTCATCGAAAGATAAGTTTATTTATTTTTGTTGTTCTTTTCTTTCGTTTCAATGCTCTTATGCTTTTTTTTTAAGTATTTAGTTAGTAGTTAGTCTTCTTCCAGATCAGGATTCATTTCATCGATGTCTGGGTCAGTGCTCTTACTATCTGTAGTTTTTAGGTTTATGTAAAATTCTCGAAAAGATATGTCAATTAAATCAAGGACATCCATCAAATCATTCTTCTTCTCAGCACTGATAGGCAAGGACTCTTTGGAAACTTGATTCAACCGAAAAGAGTTGTTGCTTAGCTTTCCTCGTTTATTAAAATTTATCGATTTAAATGAAGAATCACGGTCGAGATTGTCTTTAAACAAAAACTTTCCTAAAACAGATTTATTATATTGTAACCATTTAACTGGTTGCCAAAGAAATTTTTCACCAGACTCATCTTGTTTCTTTATGGTATAGGGACCTTTTTTGGTTTTTAAAGAAGAGAAATCGAAAAAATCTTCCAATTTCATTACTACAACTTGGAATGGTTTTTGTACTTTACAGGTTCTTATTAATTGCACCCAGTCATATAAATGATTTATCTTCATCTGAGTCTTTTTTTTTTGTTTTTTCTATTATAGCATGGTCAGAATCGCATTCCATATGTGTGTGTCCGCTTACTAAAAATTTGTGACTTATTTTTTCAAGTGTTGGATGATGTTTGACTAAGTACAGGAACATCATAGTCACAATGTTATTTTTATTCTGTCCACCACATGTATCCGAATAAAAGATAACTTCTTTGACTTCTGGTGCTAAACCATTGCAAAAGTGCCACAAGCAAGATGCTATTTGATTGGCGCCTCGTGCTCCAATAGTCTCATCCCACAGATAGCATGTGGCTTCATTATTCGATAAATCATGTATCGTTAAATTAAATGACCATAGTTGTCGCTTGTAAAAAGATACCGACGTTTTTAAGTAAGGCGTCGGTAGACATTGTTGCAGATCAAAGGTAAATGCCTTTATGGAAGTATTGGCCTTAGCTATAACCTTGTCCATTCTTTTTTCATGATATGCTTTTTCAGCTAAAGTTTGATGTTCGGTCAACTCAGTAATCAATTGTGCTTTACTATCCCCATCTGCAACTTTTATTTTAGTGTTGAGAACATCGCAGGTGTTACACGTATCTTTTGATGGCTGCTTAAATGATAAATTAAGGTCGTGGAAGCATTTAGCATATAATTTTAATGCCACTGGATTTGAAACAGAGTTTTTGTAAATTCGATACATTTTCGATATTGACAAATCAGCGGGCAAATATTTTTTACCAGTTGATTTCCTACAATAATGGCTCTCATAACTTGGAAAACTATTAATGTGATTACGTACAGCTGATAACTCTTCTATAGTTCTTTTATTCTTAGGGGGTTTAAGACCTCTTTGATCAGAGTCAACAATTCCTGTAGACGAATCTTTCTTCTTTTCTATAATTACATTAATGAATCCCTTGGTCTCACCCAATATTCTACAGAAACACTCCTTACAAACAGGTTTATCCTCATTAGAAATATGTAGCGTGTATAGGCAATAACAATCTCTTTTAACATTTATGCTGTCAGTTCTTTGGGTTTTTTTCGGTAGTATTTTTACTGATTTTGATAAAAATGATGCCCTTCTATCTCTTTCGCCTAATTTCCAATATTGTTCAAAACAGTATTCTCTTTCAGCTACTGAGATTCTTTCAGCACACTTTAATCTACAAGATCTTAAATCTTTTAGTTTTCTTTCAGGAACTACTTTACCCTTTTCCGTTACATAGCTTTTTCCGGTATTCCTTAGTATCTTACAATTTTGCCTTTCCTTTCGTGATCTGCACTTCTTACTTTTTTCTGTACATACTGTCCCAGTTTCTTCAATATCTGCAGTTAACGTCGGATTTTTATTCTTTTCTGCTGCGTGATCTAAAATAAAAATATGTTTAATGTAAATTATAACTGTCAATGAAATTCATTAAAAATTTAGTATCTATTAGTTTTATACACCTAAAGTAGTGATAGTTAATGTTACCAACTCACCTGAAGTAAATTGTGTAGCCTCATGCAATTTGTTGTTTTCTGCAGTATTATCACACATTTCCTTTTCTTTATCAGCTTTTTCTTTTTCTGTTAAAATGTTTTTTGATGTGTCATCTTCTTCACCTTTGGTATTTAAACTAACTGATTCTCTCCGTGTCTCTGTGTCATTTATATGCGATCTTTGTGTCGACTCAGGAATTTCCTCATCCGTTTCACAATCTGTTTCAGAATCACAGTTAGCAGCTTGTTTCGAATTTTTCATCACATGATTAGGTATATTAATTAAATCATCAGTAGCATCAGAGTGGCAGCGCAGTTCTTCAGATTCAAGTAATATATTGTATATTTCTTGTGTTTTTGGTGTCATTGGTTGAAGTGGAGATGATATTGGATCATCATAATCATCCAGATTTTTTAATAAAGGAGGTGTGCTAGTAAGACTTAAAATTTCATTTTTAGAATCAGAGTTTGGTTCACCTGGAACAAAATGATAAGAAGTACCTAAAATTATATAATGTAAAGAAGCCAGCGCATCACACTCATTTATAGTAATGTCTTGATTATTGCGGAAAAACTTTTAACAGATGTTTGAAAGTGGTACAATCAGCAGAAGCAGTCACTATACACTCGAGGTGTTCAAAGGAAGGTTAACGTTTAAACTTTCAAAAAGTTGTTGACAGTCATGACAGCATACTTATATACGCTCAGAGTCATAAATATCTAAACAGTCGATAGTAATTATTTTCTTAATGTCATAGCGATTAATTTAGGGTGTCAGATGTTGACATATGTGACGAATTGAACGCTCACGTGAAAATGGCAACTTAGACGTGAATATTTAGTGACGATCAAAGTAGCATAAACTAGCATACGCTGACTGTACTATTCTCTAAACTAATATTTTCAAATGAGATAATTTCACAGGGTACTACCTACCGCTACCGTGCTACCGTGGGAGAGCCAATCTTCGACATGAATGGGCCGACTCGACCGGAGTGATACCACGGTCTCACAGAAAACCGGCGTGAAACAGCACTGTGCTGTGTTTTGCTGCGTGAGTGAGGGTACCGGAGGCCCAATTTGGGGGATAGGGGGGTTTAAAGGTTGGCAGCGCACTCCACTGGTGTCGCGGGTATCAATGGGCGGCGGCAATTGATTACCATCAGGTGATCAGTCTGTTCGTCTGCCTACCTATTACATAAAAAAAGGTACAATATAGGTAAGTACAAAACCATTTTGTATTATTTTGTAACTACATTGTACCTGTGTGAAATTATGTCATTGATAAAGATACCTTACAACTGATTTTACTTACTACCTAAATACTCACCTTGTATTGCATGTGGTTTATTTTCGTTCATTTGTTTTGCTTTAACTATTAAAGGAGTCAAAGGAGAAAACGGAGGTGGTGTAATTGATGGTATATCATCAGAATGGCATTATCAGAGTGGCGCCACTGGCGTTTTAAGTGAACATCGTCTCTGCGTTATTTTTCGTAAAAATAGTTCATAACTAAAGTAATAATACCATAATCGTACAAATCAGAAGAGAAAGTGTTATCTCGAACGACGAATCAAAACAGCAATACTTAAGGAACAAAAAAAGGCAATCACTATCACAGCAAAAAAGTGCAGAAAACAAAGAACACTGGACACAGGAAATCACTTAAATGATAAGTATTAACACTTCATCACAAGACACTGATTTCTATGGCACAATAAACTGTAAATGCAACATAATAAATTAAAAACTGTATAAAAACAAACACCAGGTATTAGTCATCACACGTCACGACTACCGTTTCTAACAAGTTTAAATATTAGAAACACGTACAAACTAGCGACATCTATTTAAGTAAGACATCAAATAAGCTCATCGTCGGCAAAACAGCTCAACCGACTGCACACTATCAAATACTTTAGAAGGACAAAACGCATGAGTCAGAGCTGTTAAATACATTGCCTGTTTTCGCCACTCCCCTCTGTAGGCCTAACAGCACAGTGGCAGAAACTTCACGTTGGAAGCGAGAAGTTGGAGGTTCAAACCCCGGCAGGAAAAATACTTTTTCGGTTTTTTAAGTCAATAAACATTGTGTATTTGATTATTATCTACTGTGAATAAACATTACATAGAAGTTCGAACATAAAAAAATGTCTTCATCAAAAAACAAATGCGACAGATGTAAAGCCGATATACCTAGGCGGGAATGTCTAACATGTTCGTATTGTAAACACAAACTGGACTTAGGATGTGCCAACGTACCGTTTGTAAGATTCAACAATATGGATGTAGAAAGAAAAAAAACCTGGAAATGTGACAGTTGCATAAGTAAACGTACTGCTGCAAAGGAAAACAAACCCTTATTAAGTACGTTACAAACAGATAGACCATCCTCATCTACCATTTGCCCTTCAGTATCAATACCGAGAGCTGATATTAGCATTCAAAATGATACACTTAGTGAAAATGTAACCACTCGACGGCAAAAAAAGATCCGTGCGTCTTCAGTTGAACTACTAGATAAATCTTCGGACGAGTCCATGAATAACAACACCATATTTGAAGACACGCATATGAGCTTACCTGATTACAATATTGGTGAAAATAAACAATTACAAGATGAAATAATCTTACTGAAAACTAAATTAGCCAGTGCCAACATTGAAATAGACAGACTAAATATGGAGGTTACTGAGTTACAGAAAAAAATAGATGAAAAGGCTAGGAAAAATCAAGTTTTAAAGCAATTGCTTACAGAACCTACATCACATAAACTTACTCCTTTAAAGACAAACCGCCAAAAGGGCTTAAAAACGCCCCGCAAAAAATCCTCCCTGGAAGCTGATATTATGAGAGAAAATGAAACCTTACCACAAAAAGAAACTGCTGTAAATCCTAGGTCTCCTAAAACCAAATCTTGTGAAGAAATAAAACTTACATCAACACCGGATCATACAAAGCCGGCTCATCTGGTCAATTCGTCACCAAAAATCTACATATTTGGCAGTAAGCAGTGTGTTGGCATAGGCCAAAAACTGAAACAAACAAGAAGCAGAAGCAACTTCGGGCAGTACGCAGTTCATGCTTACACCAAACCAAACGCAACAGCCGAAGAAATATTGAAGGAATGTGGCAATATCGAAGACTCTTGTGAAAACTACTTAGTATTATGTGCGTTCGCCTGCAATCCGACCAAAGTTGTAATCGAAATTGCCGCTGTCTTAAACATTAATATTATTGTATTAGGTATTCTTAATAATCAATATCTTAACACTAACAAACTTAACAGATGTATTCTAAACTTATGTATGAATATTCCTAATTGCAATTTTATTGACATTCAGAATCCCTCACACCAGACTAGTATGAATGTAAACCTATTGTTGACATGTAAAAAAATAAATCATCTTATTGACTACGATAATTATAAACTTAAATATCTCTCACCCCAAGGCTTGAAAGAGATTGTTAAGCGTAGTTGCTGTAGAAATGAAAAAACTGTAAGTAAGAAACCATCTCCTCAAAAAGGCACCATTCCCTTTTATTTTCCTGCACTAGAATCCAGGAATCGAACTAATACAAAAATTTGCCCAACTTCACCTTGTCAAAATTTGGATTTTCCAACAGTTCTGGATCAATCCCCTATAAGGAAAAAATGATCAAGGAAACGAAGCAAACACTTACACTATTCCATCAGAACATTGCAGGTGTACTGAACAAAAATGATATATTTAACTTGTCCATACACGAACTCTCAAAAAACATCGGACACATAGATTTCATATGTCTTACTGAAACATTCATTAAGGGTGGAACGGAATCGAATTTACAAATTCCTGGCTATAAATTATCTGCATCTTATTGTAGAAAGAATCAGAGACGTGGTGGCTCGTGTATACTGGTTAGCAATAGGAATGATTTAGAGTACAAACCGTTAGACATAACTAAGCAGTTAGCCTGCCCCTTTATGTTCGAAAGCTGTGGCATTGAACTGACAAGTCATAATCTTATAGTAATTTGCATCTATAGAGTTCCTAATTCAAATATTACTTTGTTCTTCGAAAAACTAACGCTTCTTTTAGCAAAAGTTACTAAAAATAATAAAAAACGCGTAGTAATCTGCGGAGATTGGAACATTGATGTATCAAAAGTGAGTCCACAATCCAAGGAGTTAAAATGTATACTATCTAACTACAACCTAAATACACATATAAACTTACCTACAAGAAAAACCTCCTGCATAGATCAGATAGCCTCTAACATAGAACTTACAGACACAAATACAGGCATTCATTATCTGGGTCTGTCAGACCACGAGACAGGACAAACATTATCATTTTTTGTACCCAAAACTAATAATAATAAAATGAAGCCCTTAAAATATTGGTATGAAAGCCGTAGAGATGTATGTAAAGAAAATATAAAACAATTCTATAATTGCATTTCATCTTTATCTTTTAGTGAGATTTATGAAGAGGAGGACTGTAATAAAGCGTTTGAAAATTTTCATGATTTATTTAAGTTGTTCTACGAACTCTGCTTTCCAATTATGCGTGTTAAAGTACAAAAAAAAGTAGCTGGCAATAAATGGATTACGAAAGGTTTGAAGAAGTGCTGTTCAAAAAAACGAACACTCTACTTTAAATATCAAAACGAGGCCAGTAATAAACAACATAATAAGAAAACTTACTCAGATTACACTAAAATATTAAAGAGATGCATTCAGAAATCGCATCAGATTAACAATAAAAAATACATTGCCAACTCGAAAAACAAATGCAAAGCTGCCTGGAATATTATGAAATCTAATAATAACTCAATCAATGATAAAAATGACATGAAATGTATTAAAAAGGACGACATGATGTTTTATAAACCACTAGCTTTTGCCCGCGACTTCGTCTGCGTTCACACAATATCTTTATAAATTATAGCCTATGTGTTATTCTGATCTATAAGCTACATTACTGTAAAGTTTCATTAAAATCCGTTTAGTAGTTTTTGCGTGAAAGAGGAACAAACATCCATCCATACATCCATCCAAACAAACTTTCGCCTTTATAATATTAGTAAGGATGTGACATATCAGAAATATTTAACGATTATTTTATTAATTTGACATCAGAAACCACAAAGGACTGTAATCTTAATAACGACAATATTAATATTAGTAGCACCCCCAATAGCATGTTTTTAACGCCAATTAATTCAGCTGAAGTTATTAAAATTATAAAATCTCTTAACAACACGAATTCTGCGGGTTATGATGAGATCAATACCAAAATAATAAAAATTTGTTCCGATCTTATATCCTCTCCAATTGCACACATATTAAACCGCTCATTCGAACAAGGTACGTTTCCTCGCAGGCTCAAAGTTTCTGTGATTAAACCTATATTCAAAAAAGGTGATCCTACAGATATGGGAAACTACAGACCAATTACCATAATACCCATAATTTCAAAAATCTTTGAAAAAGCAATGTTGGAAAGAATTGATAGTTTCTTAATTAAACACAAAATCCTATCTCCTAAACAGTTTGGTTTTCGAAAAAGGAGTTCTACCGCTTTAGCTTGCTTTTCGCTGGTGAAGGATGTAACAGAATCCTTAAACAACAAACTTAATGTTATGGGCCTTTTCCTCGATATGTCAAAGGCGTTTGATTACGTTTCACACTCCCGACTTGTTTGTAAACTAGAAAAATATGGCATTAGAGGTAAATCACTTGAATGGATACAAAGCTACCTGTCGGAACGTTGGCAATTTACAGAAATCTGCAAAATAGAGAATAACAAAAAGGAAATTGCTAGGTCCTCTGCTAAAATAAATAGCTGTGGCGTACCTCAGGGAAGTATCTTGGGGCCACTGCTCTTTATTCTATATATAAATGACTTGCCACTAGAATTGAAACAAGAATCCATTCTATTCGCTGATGACACAACCATATTAGTCAAATGTAAGGACAGAAACGCTTTGGAAACATCGGTTAATGATGAGCTTAAACGTGCTATAACGTGGCTAAAAAAGAATAATTTAAAAATAAATATCAATAAAACAAATGCTATACATTTCAGGCCCTACAATAATGTAGCAGTTAATCCGAGCATAAACTACAATAGCACACCCATACGTCAAGATAACTTCACTACTTTTCTAGGTATTACTATAGACGAGCACCTTAATTGGAAAGAACACATCGATAAATTATGTGTAAAATTGGACAAATTCGTATTTGCCCCAAGGCGCTTAAAGCTAGTGGCTAATCAAGATGATTCTCTATGCGCATATCATGGCTATGTATCCTCAGTATTGCGATATGGACTTATTGTGTGGGGACAGTCAGTGGATGTCGAAAGAGCATTCAGAACTCAAAAAAAATGCATACGAGCGGTATGTGGTGCTGATTATTTAGCTCATTGTACACCCATATTTAAAGAGCTTAAAATTCTCCCCCTACCATGTCAGTTTATTTTGGACATCTGCTTATTTGTTAAAAAGCATCCCCATCTTTTTCTTCTGCGTGATGTAGTGCTTGGTAAAAATGGCAGGGACCCTTATAAACTGTATGTACCGGCACAAAAACTAGTCATACACACGAACAATGTATATTGTAATGCAATTAGAATATTTAATAAACTACCATCATCAATTAGAGCACTCCCAATAAATAAGTTTAAATACGTACTGAAACAATGGCTATTGCAAAAATGCTTCTACACTGTTAAAGAATTCCAAGAGACGAATTTATGTGACTCCATGTTCAAGTAGCAAATGACATATTATTATATTTTTGTAAGTATTATTTGACCAGGAATGTATAAAATTATTCTGTAACTGGTAGTCTGTATTATTTTTTGTTGTGAGTGTTTTGATTAAAAATATTAATTTAATTTAATTATGAATTGATTACCTATTAAAATGAATTTATTAAGATTTTAAGCAATGTATCTTTATATTATGTATAACTAAGTAATTAGTAATTTCTACGCCACTAGTGGCAGAATATGCAGAATTTATTTTTTTTTTTTTTTTTTTTTTTTATGCTAGAGGCGGACAAACGAGCAAGCGAGTCACCTGATGGAAAGTAATCATCGCCGCCCATGAACATCTGCGAAATCAGAGAGATCGTTAATGTGTTGCCGGCCTTTTTTTTAAAAAAAAGTACGCTCTTCTCTTGAAGATCCCTAAGTCGTAGCCGTCCGGAAATACTCCTGCAGCCAAACCGTTCCACAGAACTGAGGTACGTGGTAGAAAGTTCCGGGAGAAACGCACAGTACTAGACCGCCATCCATCGAGATGATGAGAATGTAACATCTTAATGCCACCATATTTTAAGAAATAAATATCATTTCATTTCATTTCATTTCATTTCATTTCAGAAAATAATGATTCAAAATTGCGTTTATCTGAAATAGACAAAAAAATATAAAAGTAATTATACACCATGATATTAACCAAACCCTTTTTTCGATGAAACAATCCATCCATACACGCCACTTTAGTAACTTCTTAAAGTCACGGTGAAAAAGCACAAAGTTTTAAAAAGCCCCTTTAGTGCACGCATATCTTTTTGCCACGTGAATGATGGTTCATTCACGTGGCAAAAAGATATGCGTGCACTGCATGCGTACATACATATTAAAAACCTAAAACAATTATTTTAGTACGCAAAGAGAGCAAGCACGAACAAGACACAAAACAATGAATCTTGAATCCCACATTTCCTTTTTTTTATAAAATAAAGACATGCTCTCATAAAAATCCATACCCAGGTACCTACAATACAACCCCTATCTGCGAGTATATCGGCTACCTGTTCAAACAAATTCACATATTAAATTTATAGGTTACGTATGTATTAAGTACGCGCTTATCAAACTTTCCTAAATTTTATTTTGGATAAAGAGTTTCTCACCATCTTGCTCCAGATCATTTGGTCGATTGCAAGGCGATTTGGCCTTTATAACTTCTCGGAGTTCCAACAGTTTTCGCTTTTTACTTAATAAAATATTCAAGGACATCTGAGTCTGCTATAAAATTGAACATAAACTACGTTAAACATACACAGAACTCATCAGAAAGTAAATCTATCGGTAAGGTTTAATTACCTTACCTTACCGATTTCATTTAAAAGTTTGTTAACACTTTAAAACAGTATAAGTATAACTACAATGAATTAATATATTTAACAAACATAACGTATCTCAAAGAACACTCACTTTTTCCTTGTCCTTCATCACAAACCACTACTTTACACCTTCCTCGTACTTGATTATCGTCACGGTAACACCGCAATTATAACGATAACGTTAGAGAACCTCTTTAACATATAAGACTGAATACACGATAATTTCAACAAGTGAGCTAACGGCCAAGAAGAGTAGTGTGGCCAGATTTCATTTAACTAATCTACTGCCTGTGGTGGTATAAAACTACTAAATTCTACCGACAGAGGTAACAATCACGATTCCTATATACCTATTTTGTTTCAATATAGGTGGGATTCACCAACAGCTTTCCCCCTCGAATAATTAATTTAAGAAAGAAATATACTCTGTCAATAAAGTTGTGAAAATAAATTATGGCGCCACTGCCGCCTACTTCATAGTGCATGGAGACATTGTACATTGGTTATAAAACTAAAAAAAAAACACCGTATTAGTTCCTCAACAATAAATTACACGACTCAATTGAAAGAGTATAGTTACAATTATTTCGATGAAAAGGGGAATACCGCGAAGTTTTTTGACAAGTATGCCATATGAAGGCAAAAAAAATACCAAAATACTTGAAAACCGTGAATTATACCAAAATACCTATACCAATTACCAAGTAATTTTTACCTTCTAAGCACTGTTACCGGTACCTCGAAATCTACCAAAAAAGTAGAAATCTACTAAATCTAGTCACACCGGAGACGAGTGCAACGTGGCACACCTAAGTTTAAACACGATCCGTTAAACAGTGTTACCAGCACATAAATTTAAAAAGTGTTAAAAGTAAAAATATACAAATCAAAAAATAAAAAAAAACTCGAATTTTTAATATTGAAAGCATAAGGCATATTAAGTAAAACTGCTTAAAAAATATCATATCTACATCAGTACCTCAAATAACCAATCTGGACGTTAACTGAACGGCTTACACATAAAAATAACCAAAATTTAACAAATACATTTATTCAATAACTAGCTTTTGCCCGCGACTTCGTCTGCGTTCACACAATATCTTTATAAATTATAGCCTATGTGTTATTCTGATCTATAAGCTACATTACTGTAAAGTTTCATTAAAATCCGTTTAGTAGTTTTTGCGTGAAAGAGGAACAAACATCCATCCATACATCCATCCAAACAAACTTTCGCCTTTATAATATTAGTAAGGATTCAGAAATATGTAGCATTGTTAGAATTTTACTAAATATATACATATTACGTTTGAATTGATTGGCATTACGCGGGAATAACTTGACAACTCGACTTCTCAAACTTTGATCAACCTATTTTAAGCGGTAAGAACTTGATACCAGAACATGTCAATTTATGGTTATTCGTATTTGAAATTCATAAATGAGTATGTCTAGCTATATATTTTTGTACATTTTGATATGAATTGACCATAAATTGATAAATCGAGTTGTGAATCTTTATTCATAGTGATATGTCAATATTTCATTTGATATGTCTATATGTCCGATGATGTTCAGTAAAACTGCAGTTATTCAGTTGTGAACAGCGACAATTTTACCGCCATTTTTTAATATTTAGAGATTTTTTTTTTCAGGGATGTATCTTGACCAAAGAAAGCCAATGAGCAAATAAAAAAAAAATCATGCAAGTCGACTTATCAATGTATTCACGCCAGGCACGGATATAATTTATAAAACAATATCTCATTGAGATAACAAATTGTACAAATCAAAACATGAAGTACCTGCACAGGGGATAACAAAGAGCTCTTTGTAAATTATTTGCACTATATCTATAACTGGGGGGACAGTTATTATTTATATCTTGACTTATGTCAAGACTAGACTTGAGTGGCTGTGGTCGTACTATATCCTCATTTCTTTATAACTATTCCACTAAGCAATAAAAGTTAGTTTAAAGCACTGACTGTCATATGATATTTTTGTTAGAACGGACTGCGTAAAAATTATCATTTGGTATTAATATCTCAGCTTCTATTTCTATTTCAACAAAATACGGCCTAACGTAACGAGTAGAAAGGTAATTAACAAAAACGAAATTTAAATTCTAGACGATCACAATTTTTATATGGAAAACTCGGGTCAAGTTTTCCTTGCGGCAGGCTTATAATACTAGGGTTTGATGTAGGCATTAGATAGTAATTTATAATTATTATACATCCAGTATTTAAGCCGTAGTGGTAGACCTCCATTCCTTTAATTCTACACGCGACTTCAGACAACTTTGAGTTTAGGGAGTAGCGAGTTAAAGTAATAGACTAAGGACCAAGGAAAGAGTACGAGGCGAGTCGAGTCGAGGGGGGGGGGGGGGACCATTACAAAAGGAGTTACGATTTTTTTCCTGTTCTAAAAATAAATTCATTTGAGCATAAGTGACAAAAAATACTATTAGATGAATGATTTCTAATAATTGAATGAATTCATTTTGAAGAGAAATATATTAAATATAACTAATTTAAGGAATCTTAGGAACCAACTTACTATGATTTTTTTTCTAATTTTTTCAACTTTAATCCTCTCTCCTGTAATGTTTGTAAAGTGGAGGTTACCCCTTTTCGGCTGTTAGGCATCGATATGGACAGTCCGTGCGCCCAGCTATAACGCGTAGAATGTCATTGAAATTGCCACTGCCACGGCCTATAATCGAGGCTGCTCTCTTCCGAAGGATAGCATGGAAGCCATCAGTATGAGCTTTGGCGAACATACCCGACGCACTGCAGTACCGTGGCAGCCCCAACAGCACCCTGAACTCGTTGTTGCACTGCACACGCATGGTGTTGATGGCCTTCTGCGTGTAGCTAGCCCACAGGGTACACGTGTAAAAGGACTGGCAAAAAGCCTTAAAGAGTATCATCTTAACGGGATCCGTACAACGTGCAAACTTGCGGGCAAGCATATTACATCTTACCGTCAACGCCCTGCGCTCCCTCTCAATATCCTCAGTATCAGAGAGGTCTTCCGTCACCCAGTGACCCAGATACTTAAAACGCGATACTTGTTTAAGTGCCAAACTACCAAGATACACTGGAGGTACTGACGAGATTTTAAGACTAAGCCTTAAATATCAATAATTCACTTTTCTTCGCATTGTATCTGAGTCCATGAGCGCTAGCATATTCCTCACATATTTTTAATAGTTTGCGAATGGCACTTATCGAGGGAGCCAGCAGCACCATGTCGTCCGCATAACTCAGGTTATTTATTAGTTTTCCATCTATGGAACATCCTTGTCCTGTACTGCTGATGTCCTCGGTAAGCCTATTCATATACAGATTGAAAAGTCCAGGCGAGGTTAGGCCCTCCTGCCTCACCCCGCACCTCAATCTATACTCGTTAGATACATGTCCGGCCCATCGTACAATATTTGTTTGATGTTTGTACCAATAGTCAAAAATACCCACTATTTCACTGAGGAGACTCGTATCAGTCCTCATTTTGTCCCATAACAACTCATAGGACACCAGATCGAAGGCCTTCGATGGGTCTAAGAAACACGCATAGACAGGCGTTTTCCTATCAGTGTAGTACCGGACGGTGTGCATCAGACTCAGTATAGCAGTATCCGTGGACAGTCCAGATCTGAAACCGAACTGTGCATCGTGCAACTGTAAATGTCTGTGTAGGATACGATCAAGCAAACCGTCCAGCACCTTTGCTACAGTGGTGGCCAGCGATATAGGCCTATAATTTGTCTTATCGGAGGGGTCTCCTGTCTTATTTTTCACTATTGGGACTACCACCGTCTTCATGGACTTGTTAGATTTATTTATATATATGTTAGATACTAGTGTAGGTAAGTATAGGTTTTCAGCAAAAGCTTCATTTGTGAATATGCAGCTATGTAAACTTATATTAAACTTCTATGTATTTAAGATAGATCTACCTATTAGGGTGTAGTAGTGTACTATTTGTATCTCATACAAGTGATATATTAGATGTGTACCTACCTACATGGATGTTAGGTATGTTAAAGGTCATTTAAAAGGATCGAGGAAATAAAACGTTGAACAACTTTGCATCATTATTTATTTGACTCTAAATGCATTTGCTAATATCATATCAATTATTTTAGTAATTTACCATTGGTTCGGAATACCTACCTACTACCGAGAAGAACCAACAAGAAACTCGGATTTCATCAATTTTCCACAACACAAATACAGTACCTATTCTTTTAAACTGTATAACTATATATATTATATTATTAATAATTTCTAGACCTATTAGGAGAAAGGCAATCTAGGATTACATAATTATACTAAGCTGTAAAATCCAGACACTCCTTAGTATTTTCATTGTCGAATCACTATTCCTATGAATGATCCAGGAGGTTCCGGGAGTGCGGAAGTCTTTATACTAACCGCATTTATTACCGCGAGTTCTTCAAAATAGGTACATGTCGTGTCGGTGGAGCGGACGGACTGCGGGGCCCGAGTCGCGTTGCGCTAATGCCTCATGTGCTGACTAAGCATTTTATTATTCAAGTTAACTATTGCATCATCGCGACCCCACAATCATCCCCCTCTTACAAAAAATGTTTTTATATCTACTTACATTTTACATACATAACGTCTGACTCTAACTTGGTGCACCCGGGGCACACAGGAATGTGTTGACGATGGCAAAAGCTGGCCTCCGCACACGGTCCAGTTCTATGTAATTACAGTATGACGAAATCGTAACACATTGTTTAAAATATCTATGCGACTACATACATTGTTGTTGAAGAATTAAATAAATGATTTAAAATGAAAAGTTTTTTTACTTTCACATGTCATTCTTAACTGAATGATTACACCTTCCTCATTTTATGACCACTGTGTCATAAACTTTAAAATGTTCACAAAAACATACTAACTCTAGCGCTAAGGGTAGTTGACTAAGGGACATGCTCTGCCATAAGAAACTCCTTTAGCCAACGCTGCAACCGAGTGTCTAAAAATAGCCATAAGTTTACACAGATTTATACAGAATTACACTGGTTTACACATTAAATTACACAAAACAGAGGAAGGAACAATCTAGTAAGTACTTACACGGTAAATATGAAATCACAAAATAGGTAAAAACATGGTTTTTTAAAACAGAGATCAGATTCTAATTATTTTGCTCTAAACTTGAACGTTTCTATTTTCAATCACAGAATTTGTCATTTCCTTCTTGACCCATTTCTTTACTTTGCTGCAACATGATATAAAAATCCAAACAATAATTATTGCTGCCACCATTACAATTATTATAATTGTAAGTATTCCCATAGAATTCATGTTTCTTTCCTAGGAGGTATATCCAGAATGATTTGCTCCTTGGTTAATAATTACTTCCTCCTGTTTACTGTATGACTTTCGCATTTTACAGATGTAACACAATGATTGTTGGAAAAAGATAATTAACAAAATATAGGGAACGAGACTTATGCTCAAAACAATACCTTAAATTGATTTGAATAACTCATTATTAAAATTGCTTTAAATTATACATGATTCAGTAGCATCTACTTTGTTACTAGGTCACTCGTCAGCACATGAATCTTACTGGTAATTTCGTAACTCGCCCACTACGCGTGGTCACTCGATTCTCACTCGCATTTGGGACTATGTTATCGTGATTCGTTACTTAATCTGTAATGGTGCTTGGATTGTCTTGATTAAGTATGTACGCTGGTTTTAACCTATCTATCGATATGTTCACAATTCTGTTACCTAAATCGACTTTAAATATTTTATTATTTCTGCTTAACACATAGTAGGGGCCATCATAGGTAGGGCTAATGATTTTTTAAGCATACTGTTCATAACGAAAACATGTGTACACGTTTTTAAGTCTTTACTAACGAATATTTTCCTTGAATTACCTTTTTCCCGCGCCTGTGGACTAAGTCCGTGAATTGTCTCTCGTAAGTTCTCCATGAATTCATAGATACTCTTACTTGGTTTCAATTCGTCGTGGAAGAATTCAGATGGCAATTTAATCGTCTGTCCATAAACCATCTCCGCTGCCTTCCTGTATCTGTCCTACTTGCTGCGCGTAATCCTAACATAACCATTGATAATTCATCGACCCAATCTGCATTTTCTGTTAATTTAGTAGTTAAAGCAGTCTTGAGAGTACGGTGCCATCTTTCTATCAACCCATTACTTTGTGGATGGTATGGAGTTGTGCGAATACGTTGTACACCTAATAGTTTCATTAATTCATTAAATAATTCGCTCTCGAACTGTCTACCTTGATCCGTAGTGATTTTCTTAGGACAACCGAATCTGCAAATCCAATTATGCAAAATTACTTTTGATACCGTTTACGCTGAAATATCTGAAACTGGAATACATTCTACCCAGTTAGTGAAACGATCTATGATGGTGACTATGTCTGTATGAATATGTTCAAATCTGTTACAAGTTGGAAAAATACCTAAATCCGATACAGTGTGTCTATTTACTTTTGTTTTTTTAACATGCTATACAACTTTTAGTTAACTTATTAATGTCTTTATTCATACTTTCCCAAAAGAATTTTTGCGTAACAAGTTTCCTTGTAGCACATATACCCGGATGACTAATATCGTGCACAGTATGAAATACTTTTTCCCTGAACTCTATAGGTACATACGGTCTAGCATAATTAGTTGACATTTCACAATATACCTCTTTGTTACTGCCTGGTATGCCTATCTTTTTAAATTTTAAACTATTGTTCTTTGTGCACAGACTGTTGAATTGTTGTTCTCTTTCCTGTGCGTTGGCTAATTCTTCGTAATCTATCGACGTGGGGCAGACTATTGACTCGACACGTGATAACGCGTCTGCGTCTACATTGTTGGAGCCGACAATGTACTTTATTTCGCTGGTAAATTCGCTAATAAAAATAATAAAAAAAATATATATATTTATTTTCGTTAACAAAGTTTGAATTAAGTAGTTAGTGGATGGAGTCTCCATTTAAGCTGAAAAGCCTGTATTTGGAAACCCCGCTCTTCCTTATTATATTAAAATTTTAGTATTGGGACTGTGTTATTTATTACATAATTTACATAGATAGGTAAGTCAGATATTACATTATTTAAATTTAAACTATACTAAGAGGCGACTGTGTATGATTATGAGTATTTGTATGTATGTGTTTGTTTGTATGTGTGTGTGTGTATGCGCGCGTGCGTGTGATATGTGTATATGTGTTTGGCTTGTGTCCATGTTTGTGAGCTAAAAGTTGCGGTTTAATACAGATTCTATTTCATCCTATGTTTTTAACTGAACCCATTCTTCTAAGAGCTTTTTTGCATTTACATAGTCTGTGGCATATATATTTAATTTTTTATTAATTTTATTAAAGAGATAAGTACAACGTGAGCCAAATTATCTACTGGCAAACGTAGTTTTGAAAGATTTTGGACAGACTACATTTTTTCGCCGCCTCGACCAGACTTGTGGAACGTGGGGTATGGATTTGTGTTTTTTTAATGTTATTAAAATTAAATACAATCTTCTGACTGAAAGCAGACCACTAATGCAGTACAAGCTTTCTGTAGGGAATCGCCTTTTTTAAAAATACATGAGCTTTATAAGTGAACGTTGTGCTCTTTCTAAATTTATGAAATGTGATTTTGTAGCACCTCCCCAAACTGGAATGCAGTAGGTAATAATTGATTGCGCAAGCGAGATGTATATTTGGTTTAGGAGATGTTTGGGAGAGTCATTATTTCCAAATGTCCTCTACTCAGTTTTATTATTTCTACAGCCCGTCTCTGATCGAACGCCTGTATCAACGCCTTAGGCTGTTCTAGTCGAGGTAGTCTTTTCCAATATTCAGTGCTTTGCTTATGCTCCCACTCTTTTAACTCGAACCTGACCATGCAGGCTGGAACGCCACTTTGGTTCCGGTCCGAGTAGTGGGCTCTCTGCCCCGGCCTTTGCTAGCACGTCAGCGACTTCGTTGCCTCTGATATTGCAGTGTCCCGGTACCCAAATCAGATTTACGATGTTGGCATTGCCAAGCTGGTTTAGGAGCAGGACACACTCGCTAGTGAGTTTGGAGTCAAGTTCACAGGATGTTAACGCCTTGAGGGCAGCTTGACTATCTGAGAAGATGAATATCTTCTTATTCTGGAGATTCATTTGCAGACTCTCTTGGACACAGCCAATTATTGCATTTTTTAAATTTATTTTACATTCTTAAAATAATCAAACTAATGTAAATTGTTCCTAAAATACCTGCCAGACTTCACTGAATTTCACATCAACAAGTTTCACAACACTAAACTAAAATGGAAGCACTGCAGCAGTCTCTGATGGAGGTGAAGGAGTTGTGTGCAACCAGGATGGCAGATTTTCAAGCAAACCTGGACAAAGCGGTCACTGGTGCGTCTGCGCCTACTGTTATAACTCTGCACAGTGAGTTCACTTCCTTCAAAACATTTGTAACGAAGACCTTGTCATGCCTGCAGCGGCAGGTGGAGTTACTGATGCTTGAGTGCGACAGGCTAGAAATGCAGGGCCGTCGGAAGATTCTCCTAGTGCATGGCGTTCCGGAGACTTCGGGTGAGGATACTGGGAGCCTCATCCTCAACACGGTGTCTGCCCGCTTGAAGGTGCCATTAGCAGTGGAGTCTCTGTCTCGCAGCCAACGCATGGGTCAACCTTCCAAGGATAAGCCTAGGCCCATCCTCGTTAAGTTCCGCCGGGTTGAAGACCGAGATCGCGTGTGGTATGCGAAGACTGCTCTTAAGGGCACGGGCTTTACACTATCAGAGTTCCTTACACGTACTCGTCATAACACCTTTCTGGAGGCTCGCAAAAGGTTTGGTGTTGCAAAGTGCTGGACAAAGAGCGGTGCGATCATCATCGTTGTTTCAGACGGCAAGCAACATCGGATAGCCTCCCTCGGCGAACTCAACAGTTTCTGTGCCGCACAGCCCAGCCCCGGCGCTCAGGTCAGCGCTCCAGGAGCTGTGCAGGATGGACAGGGCAGCGGCAGGTCGAGGCGTAATCGGAAGTAAATATATTTTATTTCTATGTTATAATGGGTCGAGGTAATAACAATTTTATTTTTATTTCTTCCCCAATAACTCTTTAATTTCTGTAGTATGTTGTTTGTAATATTCTTTGTTTCCAGACTTTTTTATATTCTACAATCACCTTCAATTGTTATTTTTAGCTTCACCCACTAGAAAAAATAAGTAAAATTTTGTAAAATCTATTGGTGTCAGTCTAAGTGACAGATGTCTGTCAATTTTTTTTTTAAATGCTCCGATTGCGTTTCGTTCCACTTATTCTGTTTGTAACTTTGTATTTTATTTTTTTCTTTCTTTTCTCATTATTCTGCTTACTACTTTCCATTAAAAAAAATGTATTTTTCCTACTACTGGCGGGTAAAGGAACGGTTTTATATAATTTTACCTAGAGTAGATATATCAAATTAGTTTATTTAATTTATTTTGTATACTTTTATATTATTTTAATTAATATTTATATATTTTCTGTATTTATTTTATATGGATTCTCCAAATAGTAGTTACCAAAGTGACCACTTTTACTGTTTTTCCTCATCCTTACAGGACAGTTTCCACTCCAGCCCTTTACCGCTCTGTGACCAATTAGAAACGACCTTTTCGGATTTGTCTAAAAATCTTAATATAGTACACATAAATGCGCAGAGTATCCCAGCCCATTTTCCCGATATGTTGGCAGCATTTGACAATAAAAACATTCATGCCGTTCTCGTGTCTGAAACCTGGCTCAACCCATGGTCTCCCGTCTACCTCCTTCTCACTTCCAGGTTTCCAACTCCTCAGGAATGATCGTATCAATCGCACTGGTGGGGGAATAGCTATTTACATTCGGTCCCATATTCCCTGTTCGATTATAAATGTCTCACCTCCGTCCTCGTCTTCGGATATGGCTCAACACCTCTTCATTGAAATTTCTCTCTCCCATTCTAAAATTCTTCTCGGTGTCTTCTACAGTCCCTCCTTGAGAGTGGATTATTTTTCCACTCTTGAGAAACTGTTAGAGGACCTGACTCCTTTATACAGCCACACCTTGCTGATGGGAGATTTCAACACTTGTCTTCTTAAAAATGACTCTCGTTCCCATCGCCTTAGATCAGTCGTTGACTCTAATAACTTAAACATTCTGCCTCTTAATGCTACTCACTTTTTTCCAAACTGCACGCCCTCTTTATTAGATCTAATTATTGTCTCCTCTACAGATCATGTTACCAAGCATGGTCAATTTCCAGCTGAAGCCTTCTCTTACCATGACTTAGTATTTTTATCATATAAAGTCCGACCTCCCAAATTTAAGGCTAAAATTGTTCTGCAGCGCAACTTTGGAGGGATGAACGTAAACGATCTCCGTCGGGATGTGGGTGGCATCGACTGGTCCCCGGTCCATGATGCTGCTAGTGTTGATGACAAGGTGAATATTTTTAATACGTTAGTTATTGATATTTTCGACAAGCACGCTCCTGTTCGTCCTGTTAAGTTCAAGCACACTCCTGCACCTTGGCTGACTGAAGAGCTTAAAAAACTGAGGGACAGGAAAAATGCTGCCAAATCCCGGTATAAAATAGACCCGTCCGATAAAAACCGCGAAAAATATAAGTTGATGACAAACCGCTGCAATAGGTTGTGTAGGGACGCTCAACGACGCGATATCCATAAATCTGTAGAAAATGGTAATCCAGCCAAAGTTTGGAAATTTCTTAGGTCTATTGGAATTGGAAAAACACGTAATGATTCTCTCCCAAAAGATATTAATATCGACCTTTTAAATAAGCACTTCTCCTCGTCTGCTACCATAGATGGTGCCGTGAAAAAAGAAACTCTAAATCAACTTTCATCTCTTCCAACTCCAGACTACTCCTCATTTGTCTTTAGTCAGTTGTCCGATTGTGATGTTAAGAAGAACATTTTGTCGATAATGTCTAACGCTGTCGGTAGTGATAACATTAGCCGTAATATGATCTTACCCCTCCTTGACATCCTCACCCCCATCATTACGCACATCCTCAACCATTCATTGTCCACCAGCACTTTTCCCTCCGCCTGGAAGGATTCCCAAGTCATCCCACTCCCTAAGAAGTCTAATCCATAGTCCTTTTCCGACTACCGACCTATATCAATCCTACCTATCCTCTCCAAGGTCCTCGAACGTGTGGTTCACCAACAGCTCAGCTTTTTCCTCTCTGTAAACCATCTCTTTAATCCTTTCCAATCCGGTTTCCGCAAAGGTCATAGTACGGCTACAGCTCTAGTAAAAATAACAGATGATATGCGCCATGGTATGGACAGAAAACGCCTCACATTGTTGGCACTCCTTGATTTTAGCAATGCTTTTAACACTGTGAATTTTGAAATCCTGCTTGGCTTATTGCGTTCTCTTAACATATCTCCAACGGCAATTGACTGGTTTCATAGTTATTTGCATGGTCGCCGGCAACGTATACGCGTTGATGATTCTGTTTCTGCCTGGTGCGACATCAGTGTCGGCGTACCACAGGGTGGTGTCTTGTCTCCTCTTTTATTTGCTACTTTCATTAATACTATTACTCAGAATCTTACTTCATCCTACCATCTATATGCGGACGATCTTCAACTTTATTCACAGGGTAGCCTTGATGACCTGCCGGGCGTTATCCACATCCTAAATGCGGACTTGCAACGCATTTCGGAGTGGAGTCTATCGTTTGGTCTCAAGGTTAACCCTTTAAAAACGCAGGTAATGATAGTGGGTGGCCCTAGGTTGACTGCAAGAATCGACTGGGGGACTCTACCACCTGTTATTTTTGACGGAGTCCAAATTCCTTTTAGCAATTTGGTCAAGAACCTGGGAATCTATATGGATATCACGTTATCCTGGGGCGCGCAAGTGGGAGAAGTTAGTAGGAAGGTGTTTGCTTCGGCGAGCTCATTGAACCGGTTACGCAATTTTCTACCGATTCTCACCAAAGTTGCCCTTGTACAGGCTTTACTTTTGCCTATTCTTGATTATGCGGATTGTTGCTACCTGGATATTTCTGAACAACTTCTTGATAAGCTGGAGCGTCTTCAAAATTACTGTATCCGCATTATCTTTGGCCTACGAAAATATGACCATATTAGTGAATTCTGGTCCCAGCTCAAATGGCTTCCCATACGTCGTCGTCGTGACCTTCATATCCTCTCTTTGCTTTATAATATTTTATTTCCCTGGCTCCCCTGGCTCCTGCTTATCTCAAAGAGCGATTCCAATTCCTACAACCCACTAAGGATCGTGAGATGCGATCATCCCGCAAACTCCATCTCGCATTCCCACTCCACTCCACACACTCCTACTCACAATCCTTCACTGTCCAATCCACCCGCCTCTGGAACAACATACCCATATCCATCCGGCAATCCGAATCCCTCTCTATTTTCAAGTCCCGAGTTAAAGATCATTTCTTATCTTTCTAAGCCTTTGTATTTCCTTTCATTGTCTCCTATTTCCCTGGTTACGTATCTATCAATCCAATAAACTTTTAGTATGTATGTTTATTTGTTTTGTAATGTAGTAGTATGTTTTAGTATTTATAGCTAGTATATATTTGTTTAATATAATGTATGTATTTATATACCATACTCATATTTTTACAATGTCTTTTTTTCTCTCTCTCTTTTTCTGACTTGCACTGCCTTACCCCTTTTCTTAATTCGCTATACTTTTCCTCTACCCTGAGGTTGTCTGGAAGAGATCGCTATTAGCGATAAGACCGCCTACATTGTTTTAGTATAATAACTTAGGCTAAGATCTGTAAATTTTGTGAAATAAAGTGTATCTATCTATCTATCTATCTATTGCGAAGACTTCTGCTTGGTACACTGTGGTATAACGACCCAGGTTGGCGAATTTGCGTATTCTGAAGCGATCATTGCAAAATCCCGCCCCGGATACGCCTTGCCTCCTGGAACCATCCGCATACCAAACGATGTCATTCTGCTTAACATTTCCGGGAGGTCCAGCCTCCCAGTCTTGTCTACTAGGTAACAAGACTGTAAACCGCTTATCGAAGCGGTATTCACGGATCATGGAGTCAAAGGGCATATCCATGACCGGAATTTTCATTAGTTCATTGTAGAGGTTACTTATAACCCTAGATTGCCATCTCGTCCTCCCTCTGATTTTTGCTCTCGTAATGGCCATCCTCGCTTCCATCTGCACGTGAATGTGCAGAGGTGGAATGTTCAGGAGGGCATCCAGTGCTGCAGAGGGAGAGGACGAAAGAGCGCCAGTGGCTATAAGGCAGGCTGTTCTTTGAACTTTGCTGAGGTTCTCCACGCAGTTGAGCTGGTGCGTCTTCTTATACCACACACAGCAGCCATAAGTGACGATCGGCCTCACTATGGTTTTATAAATCCAGAGTGCGGCCTTGGGCCGTAGCCCCCATTTTAGCCCCACCAACCTACTGCTTGCCCCCATCGCTATTTTTGCCTTTCTAGTAATGTAGTCGAGATGCTTGTTCCATGTTAGTTTATGGTCTAGAAAGACTCCGAGATATTTGACCTCGTTGGACAAGCATAGCTTCGTACCAAGAAGTGTTGGGGCGTGAAGCGCCTCTATCTTCCTTCTTTTGGTAAACGGGATTAAGACCGTCTTCCGTGCGTTGACTGTTAGCACGTGTCTTGTGCACCAGTTTTCTACTATTCGTATGGCCCTTTGCATAAGACTGGAAATGGTGCTAGGACATTTTCCTATGGCCATTATTACTATGTCATCTGCGTAACCCTGAGTCAGGAATCTGGCTTCATTGAGCTCACAGATGAGACTGTCAACAACCAATGACCATTGAAGGGGTGATAGGACTCCGCCCTGTGGACATCCTCTGGTCACTTTATAATGAAGGGTTTTATTCATCAACGTTGTTGTTGCAGTCCGATTTTGTAGCATGGATCCCATCCATCTGGTGGTGGTGTCGTCGATTCCACGATTCACCATGCTACGTGTTATAACATCGAAGTTGGTGTTGTCAAAAGCCCCTTCGATGTCGAGAAAGGCACAGAGTGCAATTTCTTTGTCTTCTATGGCTTTCTCAATTCTGTCCACCAGATCAATAAGTGCCGTTTCCGTGGACTTGCCTGTTTGGAAGGCATGTTGTCTTGCACTCAGGGGTTTTTCAACGAGGTATGTTGCCCTGATGTGACTGTTTAACACCTTTTCCATCGTTTTTAGTAGGAATGAGGTGAGACTTATCGGTCTGTAGGACTCGGGCTGTGATTTGTCTTTGTCCCCTCCCTTGGGGATGTAAGTGACCCTCGCCCGAGTCCACGCTGATGGCAGATAACTCCAAGCAAAGCTTGCACGGTAAAGTTTTATCAGCGTTGAGATGATGATATCTTCGCCCCGTTGCAATATAGCCGGGAAAATACCATCGACCCCACCAGATTTATAAGGCTTGAAGCTCCTAATGGCCCAACTTACCTGTTGGGGACAGGTAAGTTGGGCCATTAGGAGCTTCAAGCCTTATAAATCTGGTTAGCCAGGAATGCTCCTAGCCTGGGATTGGGTTTTGGAGCAGCCATCTATTGTCCGGGGTCAACGTGACACCCTCTCCCGTCCTCAAGCAAAGAGGTGGGTATGGGGGAGGGCGAGCTATCCGCAACCTGCTCACCCGCTCGGTCGCATCAGATGACAACTGCGCATGTCGCATACACTGTCAATGGTCACTGGTCACTGGTCCCATAGAAAGTGCATGCACAAACCAAGTAATTATACATCTTTACTTTCTTAAGAAGATCCGTCTTCAATAATGTTGAATTAGTCTCCACCATTATAGGCACGTTTGTACGTTCTGTTTTTTTACTTTTGACTCTATAAATGTCTTTAATATCAGACAGTGTAATTTTGCAATCGAGGTTGTTAGAGAGACAGACAACCATCTCAACTAACTCCTTTTTGCTTTCATTTTCTATCCTTGGCACGTTTTTTATCACGAAGTCTGCTTTGCGATGGGCAATTTGTCCTTCCTCTAGCTTATTTTCAAGCAGCCGAATATATCTCTATCCTCTTTTAATTGACACTCCAAATTACTTATTTTGTTTCTTAATTCTTCATTCTGCACACTCAAACAGGTTATAGCACTCTCGATGTTTTGATTTGAGTCTTTTATTGTTTTTAAAGTAGCGTTGACCTCATCTAACTGTTGTCCATGAGTAGAAGTTAGATATGATAACATTTTTTTTTACTTCATCCTTAAAGTCATTAAGTTGGTCACCAATAGATGGTACATTGGCCCTTGTTCTAGCAGTCACGTAATCTTGCGGCGGCGAAGTAGTGACATCCTCCGAAAAACAAATCGACATGTCCGGATCTGAGGGGCATTCCTTCACCGTGTTATTCATGTTTCCAATTTCTTGCTACCAGGAAAGTATAACTTAAAGGATGCACGCGAGTAACAACGGACGCAGAGTAGGTGACGTACGTACGTGACGTGTTGTGTGACGTGGGCAGCGTAGCTTGCGAACTGTTGCTGTCGCACGCAGTGGCGTTGTCTCGTTCTTTCGCGGACTGCAGTGACGTATGCGCAGCAGAGTAGCTCGCGGATGACTGGCTGTCTCCGTGGTGTTGTCTCGTTCTCTCGCTGGCCAACTATCACTCGCGCGTTATGAGCGCCTGGTACACGGCGAGAACTATCGTACTGGTAATTAAATTTCAAATAGATTTAGAGAATAATTTAAACAAATTTTAGCACGGGGGAGACGTCTTTACGCTTTCACGATCCGGGAGGAAGAGCTAATAAAAAGTAATTGACGAGCTCTACGGGCTAACTCTTTGCTATTACCTATCTTTGTAAATGCATACGTCAAAGGTTTATGATCTGTGTACACAACTTGCCTTTGTCCTTCGATTAAATTCCTGAAATGTAATATAGCCATATATATTGCGGATAACTCTTTGTCGTACGTACTATACTTCTGTTGCGTTTCAGATAACTTTTTTGAGAAAAATCCTAACGGTTCTGCCTTTCCATTCACGAGTTGTTCTAAACAAGCTCCTACACAGGTGTCACTCGCATCTGTGGTTAATGTATACTGTACGTTTACTCTAGGGTGTGCTAAGGTGATTGCGTTCTGTAAGGACAATTTACACTTGTCAAAGGCTTCTAAACTTTTATCATCCCAACAAATCAAAGTTTTATCTCTTTTTTTAGAATTGTGCAAAAATTTATTAAGTTCACTCTGATTGACAACTGCATGCGGTAAATGTGATCTATAAAAATTAATCATTCCTAGGAAACGCTTAGTTTTTCCACTGTTTTAGGTCTGGGGTAGTGAGTAATAGCCTGAACCTTTTACGGTAACGGGCTAATACCATCACTCGACACGGAAAATCTACTCTGACTTGATCAAAAACGCACTTATTTATATTTATAGTCACTCCTAGTTTATTAAGTCTTTCAAAAATTAAATTTAAATGTGCTTTATTAGCTTTTTCATCGACTGAAGCTACCAAAATATCGTCTATGTAACAGAAAAGTGCTGACTCACAATGTTCTCCTTCACCTATGCGTTCAATCCCTTTTAATACTTCATGATCCATAAATTTTTGAAATGTCTGAGGGCTGTTCCTTAATCCGAACCCCATTCTAGGAAATTCCCTTAAACCGAAAGTGGTGCAGATACCTGTTTTTTCAATATCCTCTTCTGCGACCATTACATTATTAAATGCTCTATTTAAGTCAATTCTACTTAGGATTTTTTTATTTAGCAACATGTAAGTAAAATCCTGTAAATGAGGTATTGAGTAACGATCCGGTTTAGTTATAGCGTTAAGTGCTCTATAGTCACCACACGGTCTTAAAGTACCACCTTTCTTAGGCACCACATGGAGAGGGCTTGCCCACTCTCCTTTACCTGGTCTACATTATACCTAACTGTTGCATCTTCTCGAATTCCTGTTTCACCTTATTATACCGGTCCGGTGGTAGCGGCCTTGAACGCGCGCATACCGGGGCACCGGTGGTAATAATGTGATGTCGCACTGAATGACTAGTGGCATCCCTAAAAGCTATTGGTTTAGTTAAATCCGGAAATTCAAGTAAAATATCTCTATAAGGGTTGTCACCCTGCACGCTAGATATACAACAAGTGTCACATTTTATGATGGCTCCTTCAAAGTTCAAAGTTCTTTATTTGCAGTCTTCTGTGCGCAAGCTAGTAATATTATCGACAAGCTTCTTGTTCGACAGATCGACTGTTAACTTATAATGTGAAATAAAATCTGCGCCTAATATTGCTTGTTTTACATCGCATACAATAAATGTCCATTTAAATGATCTACGCAACCCTAAGTTTAATTCTTATGTTTTTACGCCAAATGTTCTAATTTCCGTGTTATTTGCGGCATACAATTTATAGTTACTCACTTCACTGTCACTTTTAAATTTACTCACCGGTAAGATGGATACATTCGCACCCGTTTCCACCAGGAATCGAACTCGCGACCCTCTGTCGGTCACGCAGAGGCGGTGGCTTGCGTTCCCCGCGTCGCAATCGCCCACCGAGCTGGATTGCGCGGCATCTAGTTTTCCGACCGCTTCCTGGTTTCCTGCTGCACTGGTGACGTGTTGTTAGCTCTTACCCAATTACATGGTTGTTCACAGGTCCTTGCTCTCTGTCTGTACCGATAATGAAATTTACATAGCCAGTCTGGACTTTCTCTGCTCCGTTGTGACTGTGGCCTTCTTGAGCGCGACCTCGATCTCGGTCGGTTCCATCTGGTACCTGTATACAAGCTGCGTCCACGGACTTCATTTAGCTCTTGACATAGGTGACTAATTTCTATTGTCATCGCTGCAAGCTGTGTTGCTAGTTCTCCTGGGTTGTTGGAGTGTACTGCTGCAATTTCCGACGATTGAACATTCTCCATAATTTTATCTGCCAGCGCTGCAAGTTCCTGTAGTCTGGTATCTTGCGCCACTGACAATACAGCTTTCACTGAACTAGACAGTCGAGCTAGCCATAGTCTCTGTAATGCCTCCTCTGATACTTGTGTGTTTGCTGCCAGATTGGACATCTTTCGTAGCAATTGCGATGGTTTTTGTGAACCTAAACACATTTCTGAGACTAACTGGTTGAATTGCTTCTCAGCGCTCTCTTCATAAGTTGCAATTAGCCTGTCTTTCACTGTCCGATACTTCTCTGTTTCAGGTGGCGAAAGTATTAAATCTTCAACTTGTTGCAATGGTTTTCTACCCAGTTTTGAGACTACAAGGTGGTATTTGGCAGCGTCACCTTGTTTCTGCGGTTCCAGCACGGATTCGAATTGAGCGAACCATGAACGTGGATTTTCCTTCCAGAACTCTGGGAGCTTCGCTGACAAGGAGATAACGGAGAGCTCCGACGCCCTGGATTCCGTTCCTGTAGAAGGTCGACGTTTATTTTGTTTGTGGCCATGGTGAAAAAAATTTTTTTATGTGCAAAACAGTTTAGTTAACACGCGCAATATCCAATTAATTAATTTAGCCCACGTGTATGTGCCACGTGCAGTGGGGAGCCGTCCGCGTTCCAGTTTTTTCAGTCCACAATTTAGAGTTTTTCACACGCACTCACACCGGAAAAGTATCACGTCGGTGTCACCACTGTCGAATCACTATTCCTATGAATGATCCAGGAGTTTCCGGGAGTGTGGAATTAAAGAGTCTTTATACCAACCGCATTTATTACCGCGAGTTCTTCAAAATAGGTACATGTCGTGTCGGTGGAGCGGACGGACTGCGGGGCCCGAGTCGCGTTGCGCTAATGCCTCATGTGCTGATTAAGCATTTCATTATTCAAGTTAAGTATTGCATCATCGTGACCCCACATTCATTAATAACTTAGCACAAGTCCTAGGTTATCTAGTTTTTAGCTTTACTTAGTCTTATAGTAGGTACCGTTCTATTCTACTGCCAATAAAAAAGTGGCTTCCAACCATTACATTCCCGGTTTTATTGAACCGAAGTAAAACTATTCATCTACCACGTGATTGTCCTTTTCAGTTGTCAATACAACAATCTTCTTATAATATTTTCATAACACCTATTCTCACAATTTCCAATTACATCAAAATGTAACTAATAAATAATTATATGTCATTATTTACATTACTAAATTAATATTGTGACTATAATACATTATTATATGATTTCAGTATCGTAATTGATTCTAATACGGTATTGAAGTAGTCATTGATTGGTCGATGGATGTCGGAAATACTAAATCCATGAAAATAACTCGTGTAGATACTTTTAATACATTATGGAGCTCCAATGACATTCTTTATTTAAAAATAATCTAACACGGCCATACTGACAAGTACTTCGTCTCGAAGTACGATGGCCCCCTGCTTATGATTTCGGTACGTTTCTTTTTTTTCATCATATTTTTTTTCCTTTTTTGTTAAAAAATGCAGTACAATATTCCAATTATACAATATGATAGCTATTACATAGTCGTACAATTATATATTTAAGACGTGAAAAATATACACGTTTAAGAATAAAAGCTGTAGATATAACTACTCATTAAATAAACTCATCAATGCTCTTGATATTTAGATAAACACAAAAAAAATATTATTTAAGACTTATTATAACAATACTAAATTCATCTTCACGACAGTAATTCTTAATTATGTACGTTTAAGTTCAAATTAAGATTTATTTAAGTACCTAAGGTTCTGTTACTCATAATAATACATAACATAACATAATAATAATAAAATTCTCTCTCTGCAATTAACTTGTCATAATAGCTGTTTGTACACAGTGTGCAAATAAATTATTTAATAAAAATATCTGATAAAAATGTTGTTTCTAAATTGAAACGATAACATAAACGTACAACATATTTTACATCACACTTACACAATGCTTAGGTAATACAAATTACTAAATTTACAACCAAATAGTATCTTATTATTTACCTATTAAAAATAAAACACTGAAGTCATGGCTCATATATACATCCTCAATTTCTTTGCATCTTCTTGTAAATACTTGCAAGTATAGTAAGTATACCTAATGCCTGTACTGTCCGTGTGCTACTACCATTGATAATACATTATCATTATCGGTATCATTGTATAATTCCAAGTTTGCATTTTGTTTATGCAACTTTACCACCACGGATAGGTACTTTAAGTCTGTGTATACCACCCTCTTAGTCCCACGAATAGACATGCCAAACCCCCTCCACCCGCTGCTCGTGAGTTAGGCTTGCACCAAACGAGTGATCGATCTGCGGAGAGAGTCCCCATCATATTGCCACGCTAGTCCCCTTTACTCGGCGCCCAGTAAGCTAGACCAGTATTAGGCAATCAGTTAACAACGGCTAAGTCGAGTTCATTCAGTTTCAGTCAGTTTACTCAAATATAATTCTTAAGTCATGTTATATAATAAATTGTTTACAACAAACTTTTATTGGTAGTTCGGAGATCTGTAAACAATCATTACCTAAGGTTCACATCAAGTAAATAAACTTGGAAAGCTAAAAAGCTGAAAGCTATCGATGTCATGTTCTAAGATCATCAATCATTATATTATCAGTCATCATCAGTCACTACTAAAAATGGCTACTTTAGGTATAACTAGATTAATTGAAATTATTAAATTATATTTAACTAATGAATATTAACTATTCCATAGTCTTGAATTTATTAATTCACAGACAATTGTTCAAAACCAACTACACTATAGCTAGCTAGATATAATAATATGTTTAATTACTCTGCAAATTTCCCAGAGTTTATTTATTTATTTTGATAAGTATAGTAAAATCTAATTATCTTAAGCACAAATTTCAATCAGTTCAAGGTCCAGACACAGATACTACCTACTTGCACAGTGAGTTTGTAGTTTTTATTTAGTAGTTATCACTGTTATGTACTGTACCTATCGCAACTATTTTTTTTTATTCAACTGCTGATATTAATAATTTTTAACAGCTATTATTTTTTTCAATTAGTCAATTAACTACCTATTTATAATATGATTTACCCCATTGAAATCAATATTTTAATGGTTTAGCGCCGTCAGCAGGAACAAAAAATATTTTTCTCTTAACTATTAATCCGATATCATTATCTAAAATATTAGCATCACATCACGCAAACAGTAATTTTAAGACCTTTTGGAAATGCAAAAAGAAACTGAGCCCCAGACAGCCAGTTCCTCTGAGTGTGGATGATATCAATGCACCACGAGATATTGCCAATTTGTTCAAAGACCATTTTCACGTCGAACCAACACCCCGTACCCGCGTGTTGCGAGCGTCTCCCTCTAGCCCGTCGTGTCCAAACTACCAATTAGATTTACTGCAAAAGAAGTGGCTTATGTTATTAAGCATATGAAGCGGGGAAAGTCCCCAGGACACGACGGACTGAGTATTGAGCATCTGCAGCATGCGGGTGTTCATTTGCCCAGGGACCTTTCTATGTTTTATACATTTTGTGTGCGACATGCTTATTAGCCCAATGAGTGTGTTAGATTATTTTTAAATAAAGAATGTCATTTAAGCTCTATAATGTATGAAAAGTATCTACATGAGTTATTTTCATGGATTTAGTATAACCGACATCCATCGACCAATTAATGACTACTTCAATACTGTATTACAATCAATTACGATACTGAAATCATATAATTAATGATTACACGAACTTACCTGTACGTGAAGTTCTATCATAATTATACGATCTGCTTTGTCCGAAGAGATTAGCATTAGATATTTATTTACACATGTAGTATCACATATGGTGACGCCAGTTTTGCACTGATAGTTGAGATTTTAAAAGAAAAAATAAAATAAAAATAAGTGGGTAGTTCCGCTTACCTGTCACCCTATATCGCAGTAGTTCGTCATTTAGTTCAGAGCGTAGATTTTTCACAGCTGGGTTCTTTGGGATGAGAGGGATGCTAATCTCTTCGGACAAAGCAGATCGTATAATTATGATAGAACTTCACGTACAGGTAAGTATGTTTAATCATTAATTATACTCACTGCTTTGTCCTCGAGATTAGCATTAGATATTTATTTACACATGTAGACATTGAGAGACATTGTGAAAAATAATTTTATTCAACCAAAACAACATATTTTTTAATCTTTAATATAATAATTATCTTTACACTTGGTATTTTATATCGATTTTACATTAACTCAACAAAACAATTTAAATTGCATTAATTCCAAATTCTTTTTGAAATTTATTGTCTTGACATTATTGCATTAGCATTCATTCACTCCATGATCCACCTTATTTACAATATCTCTATTATAAAATTTAATAAACATCTTGGAGCTAGCGCTCCATCCTGCTGTCTTCCTGATTAATTCAAGATTTACGCCTAATCTATTTGCTTTTTAGCTGCTAGCGTGTCTCGTACTATGAGCGGTAAAGGTTGAGACATCTATACCACATACTTCGAGGGTATTTTTCACCCAACGACTTAACATTTGTGACGTTACTTTGTGGTGTGGGTTTCTTAAGCTAACGAAAAGGTAAGTATGATTATTTCGTAAGGGTTCAGTTAAAATTAAAAAATCTTTTGATGTTTTAAATACGCATATTTCAGGTTTATTCTGAAAATATGGCAATATAAGAACTGGCTGAGTTGAGATAAGCCGGGACCTGGGGACTCAGGTGTATCTACCTCCTAGAGTGGCCCCGCTGGTAATCAGTTCTTTCCTGATTCCAGCTTCGGTTGGTATTAGGCAGAAACGGTTACCGTGGGGCACGGTTTTCCCCGGGCAACGGCGGGTAGTAATTCATTCGTGGATTGCTACCCGACGGCCAAAGGATGCACAGAATTTCCGGCGGACCAGCCTCGACGCAGTGGATCGCGCGCAGCGCACACCACTCGGGGGCTTTCATTGTCCGCTGAGGGCTTAGAGGACCGGCCTCTCTTTACGGACCTGAACACAATAGGGCCGGGCACGGAGGCTACCTTCTTTATCCAGCCCCCCCTTCTGCCGTAGGTTGGCGTTGGGGTGTGGTGGCACCCACTGTCGGGCAGTTTGGCGTGCGGTGGGCCGGTGTTCCTGGTGTGATGGTGCCGTCTGGGGGCCATTTTGTTCTCGGGCCTTGAACTGTCGCGCCTTCGGGCGCGTTCGAATGTTGGAGAGTTCCACGGTGGTGGAATTCTTCCCAACTGTCTGTTGCGCCCCGATTCTCGGGAGCGCTCTCCCCGCCTTCATGGTGGGGGCTTTGTTGGTGGGTCTGTGTTAAGTCCCGCAGCCAGTGGGATGCAGCTACGACTCGCCACCCCCGCTTTTCCCGTCCCGTCGATTGTCTCCGCAACCCAGCGGGGATGCTCGAACGGGAGGGTTTTCAGGTATAGCTTAAAGTCTGTGGGTGCTCTCTCCTCTCTCTGCCCTGCATCCAGCAAGGTTAGGGTTGGGGGAGGGGTCTGCAGTCGTCCCTTCCGGAGCGTCTGCGTTGCAACCCAGCAACGTGGACGATTCCGGAGAGGGTGGAATGGTGGGCCATGGGAGTGGCCCTAGGCCTCGTTTTTCGGCAAGGCCCGTTTTTGAAGAGGCCGTGCTGGCGAGCCTCTCGTCCTTCGAGGGTGGGCCGCGGACTTGGTTTCGTACCCGTTACCGTAGCCCACCCCACACGGACGTAGCAGGAAATGCCCCGGTGGTTTTTAGTGGGTAGGCCCCTGGGAGCACCCCAAGGGAGAGCCCCACACTACCCGGCCGTCTCCCAGCGGTCGGGTGTGCTTAAGGCGGCATTTTCCACCGGGACAACAAAAAAAAAAGCCGGGACGTCTTTATAAGATCGGGTATTTTTGTAATAACTCGGTCGGGAGACCATATCACTATATTTTTTAGGGTTCCGTAGCCAAAATGGCAAAAACGGAACCCTTATAGTTTCGTCATGTCCGTCTGTCCGTCTGTCCGTCTGTCACAGCCGATTTACTCGGAAACTATAAGTACTACAGTGATGAAATTTGATGGGAATATGTGTTGTATGAACCGCTACAAAAATATGACACTAAATAGTAAAAAAAATAATTGGGGGTGGGGCCCCCCATACATGTAACTGAGGGATGAAATTTTTTTTTTTCGATGTACATACCCGTGTGGGGTATCAATGGAAAGGTCTTTTAAAATGATATAAAGTTTTCTAAAAAACATTTTTCTTAAAGTGAACGGTTTTTGAGATATCAGCTCTCAAAGTCGTAAAAAGTATGTCCCCCCCCCTCTATTTTTATAACTACGGGGTATAAAATTCTAAAAAAAATAGAGGTGATGCATGCTAATTAACTCTTTCAACGATTTTTGGTTTGATCAAAGTATCTCTTATAGTTTTTGAGATAGGTTGACTTAACTGTAATTTTGGTTAAGTTATTGTGCTTACACTGAAAACGATGGCTGAGGCAAAATATCGGGAGAGTTTAGGCTCCATTCACCAGGTGTATAAATTGACATAATAAGTTTATTATATTTGCTGCTACGGAACCCTTTGTGCGCGAGCCCGACTCGCACTTGGCCGGTTTTTTTGATATTTATAATTGCTAATGTCTGCATCCTATGCGCCGTTACGAGAGCTAGCAACGTAATGAGTTTTTTGGAAATCGTCTCCAAGTCTAATTATGCATTGGGGTACAATTCAGCGATATCATTTAAAACTAAAGAAGTATCCCAAGTCAAATTGTATTTTGGCATGGGTGGTCGCAATCGGAATATCCCTTTAAAGAATCTTTTTATGTTTCCATTAATACTGATTTGCGGGCCGAGTATAAGCGACAATGCAGATCTGCAGCTATTAAGCGTGCCATACTGGGCCCCATTGTTATAAAGTTCTGTAAGAAAGTTTAGAATATTTGATATAGATGTTTGAAACAGATTTAAATTATTATGTTTACAAAATTGGAACCACTTTTTTAAGCAGGAATCATATTGTTTAATAGAGTTTTGTGATAGGGAAGCTAACATTATGTCTATTGCCGAATGGGGAATATTTCTTCTCAGCAGGGATGTCCTGACAATACTCCGGCAACCAGGGTAAGCCGTTGGTGGACGTGGCGATTGCTGGAATGAGATAATATAAGAGTCTCACTTGACTTTAAAATTAACGGCTCAGAAATAAGGAGTCTATTATAAATGGGAAACCATGGTTGTGTGGGCCACCACGGGACCACTACTATGCCTGTTGCCTCGTCTTTAATTATTTTACGTAAAGTCTTCAGAATCATGGAAACGGGTGGAAAGGCATAAAAAAAGGATTTTGACCAGGACACAGTGAAGGCATTTATTGCAACTGCATCGGGATCTCTGTTCCAGGATATAATGTATCCTAAGATTTGACATGATGTACTTGGACATAAATTGCTCTTCTTGTAATTTATTATGAAACCTACTGACTTTAACAGATTTACTGTGTTATCTATGTTGTCTAAGCATCCCTTATAGTCATCATGTAATAATAAAAAATCGTCTAAATAAACGGTAGATATATAGCCACAAGATCTAAGTAGTTTCACAATTGGTTTCATTAGTTTCGTAAACACGAACGGCGCCGTGCAGAGGTCAAATGGTAAAACATTGAACTCAAATAACTCGTTATTGTCGCCAAAATGAAATCGTAAATATTTTTTAAAATCTTCATGAATTTTAATTAAAAAATATGCATCCTTAAGATCTACAGTACACATGAAGGAATTTTGTGAAACTAATTTTATTGCAGTACGTAAATCCTCTAATTTAAAATGCTCAGTCTCAATGAACTTATTAAGATTTTTTAAATTTAGTATAAATCTGTTTTTCCCATTTGACTTTTGTACAAGAAAAAAGGTGGATAAAAATTGATTTTCACATGGTTGGCACTTAGAAATAGCTCCTATTGATAATAAGTCATCAATACATTTCTTATACTGCCATTTCTCTGATTCCGTGTTAGTACGTAGTCTGGGAGGGTTAGTTTGTAAAACCGGCTTAGAAAAAGGTATCTTGTAACCGGAAATCCAGGACAGTATTGTCTGGTCACTAATTGATAGAAGACCATTGTACGTAAAAATGACTTAGTCTGCCAGCGTACCTCACCTCATTTTCTCCTGCCGATGACGATTCCGCGCAGGGTTCCCGGGCGCTCGTAGAAGGGCAAGGAGGGGAAGAAGACGGCGACCAGAGGCGCGTCTTCCTCCTCTCCGAGGAATAGGCTCGCCGGCGCATGGTACGGGGGTACCAGCACAGGCACTACACATGCCTCTGCCTCAGCCTGGTAGGGACAGCCCGGCGCTCCCGGCTGTCCCTATCGCCCCCCCCAGCTTGACTGGGGGAGGCAGTGTCGGGCCCGCAGTGTAAGTGGGCCGTCCGCCTGGGGAGGGACGTGAAGTAAGGTTCTTTAACCCGTACTCATGTCCCCTCCCCACTCTGGCCATGAGGGAGCGTCGCTGGGGTTTAGTCGGTATGCCTCTGGCCGGCTTCTCGCTAGGAGAAGCCCCCTCCAGAGGAGAGCCCGACATAACCCGCCTGCCCCCCGGCAAGAGGGTATGCATAAGGAGGCATTCCCCAGCGTCAAAAAAAAAAAAATTTCATCCTCTGATTCCCCATCTTTTGCCTGCGAACTGGGGCAGGAGCCTTCCAGTTTAAATTACTTCTTGATGTAGCAGGTACTTATGACTTCTTACTTGCGGGTGTTTTTGAAGTTGGAGCAATTTTTAAATCCGCACTCTAAAAACTGCTAAGTCGATTTCGAAGTCTACTTCGAAATTGACTTAGCAGTTTTTTGAGTTTCTGCCAAATCTAAATCAAAGAGGCAGTTATTTTACTTTAGTTTTTGTTAACTGATCCTTCATATCTTTTTTCAAGTTGTATAATATGAAATTACGGCGCGTCATTGAGTCGGTATTTTGACAATCGCATATAAGTCGAGTGGCATCCATGAGTAGCTTAATAACGGCAGTATTTTTATTTTGCTCCTCAAGCAAAATAGTAATTGCTTCTCCAAGACATGATATTGCAGAGCCTAGGACTTTCTGTTTGCTTTCAATCCCTTTATCTCTTTTTATAACGATGTCCATTACCGCAGCCTTAATTTCTGGATTAAGCTGAGGAGCATCAATTTGGGTACAATTTTTTGGGGGTAGATATTTTCCTTGTAAGTCCTTACGGAGGTCTTTTGACAAGCCAACTGTAGCAACGTGTTGGAGGCGCACGGCCAGATCGGCATTTATATCCTTGCCGTACAATTTAGTGATTGACGGAACGTCTCCTAACAGTTCTAGAATAGCAGTATCCACTTCAGGCCTAACGATCGTTTCAGAATCCTGACAATCTTTCTGAGGGGCAGTTAACTCGCAAGTGCTGGTGGATGGCACAGGTTCGACGCTGCAGGTCAAGTTAGCGGTGGCATCAGCGCTGGTGGAGGACAAAGGTTGTTCTGTCTCCTCAATTTCGTCTACTATAACCGGATCAATTTGTGTGCCATCTGTAATTTTGTATAAAAAAAATGTTGTCACTACGAAAACGCTTAGTTTTAATATTTAACACCATAATATGATTAGCGTTTATTACTAAAAAGTACGAGTACAATAAAATATAATAACGTTGACCATAATGTTAAATTTATATTGCTTACAGCAGCCTTAAGAATTAACTGTGTGCGTAGGTATCTCGCACGCATGTCTAAAAATAGCCTTATAGACTGTGAAGCTTGTTAGATAACAAGCTGCGTAAACAGTGCATCTCTGATCACTGTGTTCAATGATCCGTAACGGTATTTTTGTCGACTGTATTAAAATATGGTAAGCAAGAAAGGTAAGTGACATGCTATTTAGATGAGTAACAATCCCAAAAATTGTTCGCAAATCTAAATTTATACACGTACTTTTAACGTTACAGTATTATTGATGAAAATTAACACCAACTTATCATGTAACATAGCACACATATATATAGGTATTATGTAAAATTCCTAACAAAGGATTATTTTGCTACCGTATTGTCAGTAAAGTGATAGCCCCAAAAGCTAACCGCAGTACAGACTTATCATGTAACAGTGTTGGCAATAGTCACTAATTTTACATTAAATTGGTACTTTCTCTGTCTGACAGCATCTCAGGACGATCCGATAACATTTCGTCATGCTCAGACGAACCAGAAGACGACGTTGAGTGACGTCGTTTTCTTTTGCCATATTTCAGTTATTTTTTCCAATGAAAAAAGTAAAAAAAAACTTTTTTGCGTTATATTTAGTGACTAAACGAACTTACCTTAAGTGACGTTCTATCATAATTATACGAAGGCTTCATCCGAAGAGATCAGAGAACAATTGTAGTTTCGCATAACGACTCGCTTATCTTACACTATAGTTTAAAGACTAATTTTAAAGAATTAAAAATAAATATCATGTATTTTTAAAGAATAATATAAATATATTTCATTTTTACACTGGCCACCCCGAGTATTCGTACGGTTGCCATTCGTCCCTAGCTTCATTTAGTTTAAACTAACCCAGTCCTCAAATATGAGGTAGGTACCTATAAAATAATATTACGAATCAATGGGCACATCTGGGGAGGGCGGGTTCTGATCTCTTCGGATGAAGCCTTCGTATAATTATGATAGAACGTCACTTAAGGTAAGTTCGTTTAATCACTAACTATACTTTTGCTTCATCCTCGAGATCAGAGAACAATTGTAGACTTTGAGAGATCGGAATATTATTTTAATAAAATATCGAATAAGTATTTGCATAATTTTGTTTTATTTGTAAGCGGAAATAAATAAAAAATAACAAATAAATATTCATTTTTATCTCGTAAACCAAATTAATTTATGTATACAAACACTGTAAACTGCCTAAATCATAAATTGTAGCTCAATTATAATTATTTGCTGTTTATTATAATACATTAGCTATCTAAAATAGATAAAGCGAAATCTTCTGGATTTTGATTTTCAATTGGTTTATTATAAAATTTACCAAAGACATTTGAGCTTCCGCTCCAACCGGCAGTGCTTCTGATCAAATCAATATTCACACCTAGCCTGCTGGCGGCAGATGTGCTGGCGTGCCGGGTGGAGTGGGCAGAGAACATATCGGTGTAAATACCGCTCTCACTTAACGTGCTCTTTATCCATTTGCTTACAGTTTGACTGGATACAGCTTTATAAGGTCTCTTACTGCTTATAAATAGGTTGGTAATGTTTCCCCGTAACGATGCAGTCATTTTTAAATAACTTAATAAGGCTTTAGCAGGACAGATTTCAGATTTTTGCTCATAAAACGGAATATTAATACATGGTTGTAATGTTCCTAATCTTGATGTTTTAATATTGTCTGGTATTTTGATTTGAATTTTATCCGAATAAGTTTGTATGTTTTTGATATGAATTAAAGTTAGGGTCTGAACGCGATTGGCGGTCATCAACGCGAAAAGAGTCGCGGTTTTCTTAACTAGTTGGTCCAGTGGTAATTCATCATTAGGATATAAATTGGTCAAAAAATCTAATACTATGGAGGTGTCCCACGTTATCTTATATTTAGGCAAAGGTGTTCGAAGTTTGTAAAAACCTTTAAATAATCTATTTATTCGGTCATCAGATGATACTCGTGAGCCAATTATAAGGGATAGAGCTGATCGGTAACTATTTAATGTACTGTATGCAGCTCCTGTATTGAAAACTTCTGTTAAGACGTAAATTATGTTTGGAATGGATGCCGCATTATAATCAACACTATTCATATCGCAAAAACTAAACCAACGTTTAAAAGCAACTGTATATTGCAGTACCGAACTATTCGATAATGAGGCGCATATAATGTCTAAAGAACTTGATGGTACACTTCTCCTTGCAAAAGCTTCCCTGATAATTTTCCGGCCATAAGTCTGAGCTGCGGTTACGCCGTCACACTGTTGGAAACAGAAGATAATATTTTATCGGTTGGCTCAAAAATAACAAGGTCTGATATAAGTAACTTGTTTATAGGGGGAACCAGGCTTGAGTAGGCCAGTAGGGCACAACAAGTATTCCTTGTGCCCTATCAGATATTATTTTTCGTAAGACTTTTGCAATTACAGCAACCGGAGGGAAGGCGTAAAAATTTAAATTGTGCCAATTAACGGTAAATGCATTTACGGCAAAAGCTCCTGGGTCTCTCCGCCAAGATACGTATCTTGGACACTTAGTATTTAGTCTTGTGGCAAAAAGATCAACTTCTGGGCTACCGAAGGTGCGAACAATTTGACAAAATGCTTGCTTACTGAGCTGCCATTCCGTGTCGGGATGTAATCGTCGAGATTCCGCATCTGCTATATCGTTATCCTGAGAGCTGATATATGAAGCAAATATAAAGATGTTTCTACTTTCGCAGAATTGCCAAATGTCTTTTGTTAGTTTATTCAAATGGGGAAATCTTACACCCCCCCATTCGATTGATATACGATATAGCAGTTGTATTATCTATCCTTAATAATATTTGGCAGTTACTACAGTCTGGATGCAAATATTCTTAGCCCAAAATAGGCAGCTAACAATTCGAGGAGATTAATGTGCATAGAGGTTTCTTGAACACTCCACTGACCATTTGCGGTTTCTCCATTGCACACTACCCCCCACCCAGTTTTACTCGCGTCTGAGTAAATCTCTAAGGCATAATTGTCTTCCCTTATGGGGTTGAATGTATTTTCTATCCAATTTATCCACCAGTTAATATCTTGTAACAAATGAGCAGGTATGTTCATATACTTATCGTAGTCACCGGATCGTAAAAGAGCTAAATATTTACATCTTTCTAGCTGTTTCGTATAAAGCCATCCATAATTTACACCAGGACAAGCGGAAGTGAGAAGACCGACTACACGGGCGAAGTATCTAATAGTACATCGTTGAAGACGGCTTAATTTTATAAGTTCTGTTAGAATATTTTGTCTCTTTTCACCGGTTAGACATATATGAAAATTTTCTGTGTCAATAATAAAACCAAGGTAAGCGCATTTATGGTCCGGTGTAAAACATCTTTTCTCTTCGTTTATTATAAAACCTAGAGATTCAAGCAGCAATCTCGATTGTTTTACATTATCCACACATTCTTCATATATGTTAGCGCTATACAACATATGTCATCCAAATATATGGTTGATAAGAAACCTAGCGATCTTAATAGGGACATAACTGGTTTTAGTAATTTTGTGAAAACGTAAGGGGCTGTGCTTAAACCAAATGGTAAGACATTAAATTCAAACATTTTACCTTGCCATGCAAACCTTAAATATTTTCTACAAGTCTCATTGACCGAAATTAAAAAATATGCATTTTTAAATCTAAAGAAGCCATAAAATAATCTTTTGCAATTAATTTTAAAGTCGTTCTAAGATCTTCTACCTTAAAATGCTCTGTCTTTATAAATTTATTTAAAGATTTTAAGTTCAAAATTCAAAATCACTTTATTTGCATAGGCTTATATACAGCTCTTACAAATCGTCATACATGAAAAAATATAAATAATAGCTATGTATATTATACATGTAATTAAACATATATGTCGATACAAAAAATATACTAAGAAATTAATAAATATAATGTGATTCTACCACCGGAATCGGAAAGTTGATTCTGACGAGAAGATCCGGCAAGAAACTCGCCAGTTATACTCTTTTTAATCACCAACATTTTTTAAGTACAGTATCATGGGTGTAGGCGAACAGTTTATCATTTCCACAAATTCTTTTCATTTAAGTAATCATTAACTGTATAATAGGCTTTTGCCATTAAATAATTTTTAACATGTGTTTTAAATTTAGGCATTGGTAAATCAACAAGCTTTTGTGGTAACTTATTAAATATTTTAATACTCATTCCAACGAATGAATTACCAATCTTATGAAGTCTGAGATGTGGAACAGCAAGCTTGTGTTTATTTCTAGTATTTAGGTTATGGTTGTCGGATTTTCGAGGGAAATTTTCTAAATTTTTATAAACATACATAATACAGTCAAAGATGTACTGTGATGCTAATGTTAAAATGTTAATTTCTTTGAACAAGTTTCTAAGCGAGTCTCGTGGCCTAAGTCCGTATATGGCCCTGACAGCTCGTTTCTGTAGCACAAAAATAGCTTGAATATCAGCCGCCATAAGCCATAACAGCAGACCATAAGACATAACGCTATGGAAATAACTGAAATACACAAGTCTGGCTGCTTCAATATCGGTCAGATGTCTTATTTTTTTGACTGCATATGCAGCCGAACTAAGTCTCCCTGCCAGGGCTGCAATATGAGAACCCCACTGTAATTTTGAGTCTTACGTGACGCCCAGAAATACTGTAGAATTAATTACTTCAACATTTTGACTATTCATATTAATCCTAGTGCTGACCTGTCTTACGTTGGGCAATGTAAATTTAACACATTTAGTTTTTTTAGCATTGAGAAGTAAATTATTTACAGTAAACCAATGTAGCACTTGAGTGAGAGCATTATTTACATCGTCAAAGTTATCTTTATGTCTATTAGTTTTAAAAATTAAAGAAGTATCATCTGCAAATAATACTATGTCACACAAGTTTTTAGTAAAGTAAGGTAGGTCATTTACATATATAATAAACAGTAAGGGCCCCAATATCGAGCCCTGGGGCACTCCCATCTGTAAAAGGGCGCCAGAAGAGTTAGTTCCATTAACATTAACTTTTTGAATTCTATCACTTAGGTATGACCGTACTAAGCTCAGAGAGCTATCTGTGAGGCCGTAATGCTGAAGCTTCATAAATAATGTTTGGTGATTAACGCAGTCGAATGCTTTGCATAGGTCACAAAATATACCTACAGCATCTTGCTTATTTTGCCATGCATCAAAAATGTGCTTGATGAGTGCAACTCCCGCATCAGTAGTAGATTTGCCTTTAGTAAATCCAAATTGTTTATTATGCAATAATTTGTTTAGATTAAAATGACCCAAAAATAAAGCGTGGACTACTATTTTTCTTTTTTATTATGAAATAACTAGACAGAAATTGACCTTCGCACGGTAACCATTCAGAAATGGCTCCCGACTTTATAAGATCTTTTATGGCTTCTTGGTATTGACAATTTTCGGAATTTGTTAGTTTCGGGGGACGTGGGATATATTTTTGTTCCACTGGTTTAGAAAAAGGTATACTATAACCATGGACCCACGATAATATGGTTGGATCAGTTGTTATTTGGTACCACTGATTGTAATACAAGGCAAGTCTACCAGAGTAACGTACCGGGTCTACCGACATAGGTACGGGCGCTGCTTGGACCGCTGCTGCGGTGGCAGCGGCGGTGGCGGTGACGGCGGTGGCGGCGGTGGTGGCGGCAGCAGCTGCGCCGGCAGCGGTGCCGGATACTGACGCCGTTGTGGCTGAGCAAGTGGGACCACAGCTGGTGCTTGAGGATACGTGTATGCAGCAGGATCCGGCCTCTTCCTGACTGGCTGCCTGCCCTGTGCCAGTTGAGGCTTGGAGTTTAAATTCCGGGGTTGAATCCTCGACGTAATAACCTTGGGGTTAGCTTTAATCTCAGATCCAGATCGGCAGCAAAAGCCATTAGCTTTTGCTGCCTTCAACGTATCGGCCAGCTTTTCTCCAAATAGGTATGTATCAATCTCGGTTTCATAGAGTTGGGTCTTAATGTCATTTTTGATTGACGCGCAAATGATACTTCTTCGTTTCAAAGACTCACCGTATTGCAAGTCACAGAGTAGTTGCGCTCCTTCTAATAAAGGCTTTAAGACCAGAAGGTCCTTATGTTCAGAATTAACTATTCTTGTAAGGGATTCGCCGACACAGGATATAAAAGACGTTATCTGGTTTTGTCTGGTCTCGGCTGCTTTGTCCTTGCCCACCATGGAGTCTGACAGTGCGGCTTTGATCTCCGGGTTTAACAGTGGGGCAGCCAATTTGGGACAATTATCGGGCACTAAGTGCTTATCCATGAGCTCCTTACGGGCTTCCTTAGAAAGGCCAGATGTAATAATGTGTTCCCATCGAAGCGCGATATCTTTTTGGATACTATCTCCCATTTTCTTTGATTTCGATGGAGTTTCGCCCAATAATTCGAGGATATCGCCGTCTAATCCGTGTTCCTCTGGGCCAGTCGGTGCTGGTGTAGACGGGCCTGCAACAGGCACCTGTTCAACCACGTCTTGCGTGGGTAGGCCGAGTTGTTCATTCAACTCAATGATATCCGGCAATAGCGGTTCATGGCCATCTGGAAATAGTGCGTAAAATAAGAATTATTATTTTATTATTTTGCACTTCCAGAGTTATGTCCAGTATATCTGAACAAGGTTTACGAAAACAAATTTATTTACAGAGCAAAAATTGCTAAGTATTTGTTTATATCGTAAATTAGAAGTAGGTCGAAATAGGTTAAAATTTTAGCAAACTAAAATAAAAAATATAAGTGCACAACGTTATTTACCGGCGCACGGCTGTGCGCTGGTCTTTGTACACTGTTATTATTATTTACAATAAATTATATAACAAGGCATGCATTATGTAATTTATAAAGTACTTCTCTATGGGTGTAATTTTAATTTCAAATTTAAGGAACTGACCTTAATAGGTTTTAACATTCAACCTCCTTGATAAAAATAATAAGAAAAAATATGTACATTTGAGTAGTGATAGCACAGGCGACGCACTATTGTCATCCTCACTTTCACTCGAAAGCAAACGACGGGACCGTTTTTTGCGTTTCCGCAGGTTCTTTTCGAGTTTCCTCATTTTTCGCCTGATATACGCATCACTGTCCTCATCGTCGTTACTCCTTTTAGGCATTGCAAATTTTCTTCACAACAAGGCGGGTAGCAAAATATTAACGCGAAGAGAATCGGAACGTGCAGACTAGCGGAGCACTAAAACGCGAATGAAGCTAGGGAGGAATGGCAACCGTACGAATACTCGGGGTGGCCAGTGTAAAAATGAAATATATTTATATTATTCTTCAAAAATACATGATATTTATTTTTAATTCTTTAAAATTAGTCTTTAAACTATAGTGTAAGATTAGCGAGTCGTTATGCGAAACTACAATTGTTCTCTGATCTCGAGGATGAAGCAAAAGTATAATCGTAATTATCGTCCTTTGAGTGTTTCCTTTTACCCATGTTTAATATACTTTAAGAACACTTTAGACCTGAAATTACGGACACTTAGAGAAATTGTGCGTACTGGCGGAGCACTGTACTTGTGAATGACGAACTACTGCGATATAGGGTGACAGGTAAGCGGAACTACCCACTTATTTTTATTTTATTTCTTCTTTTAAAATCTCAACTATCAGTGCAAAACTGGCGTCACCGTATGAGTATAATAATGTATTATAGTCACAATATTAATTTAGTAATGAAAATAATGACATATAATTATTTATTAGTTACATTTTGATGTAATTGGAAATTGTGGGAATAGGTGTTATGAAAATATTATAAGATTGTTGTATTGACAACTGAAAAGGGCAATCACGTGGTAGATGAATAGTTTTGCTTCGGTTCAATAAAATCGGGAATGTAATGGTTGGAAGCCTCTTTTTAATGGCAGTAGAATAAAACGGTACCTACTATAAGACTAGATAAAGCTAGAGACTAGATAACCTAGGAATTTTGCTAAGTTATTGGTGAAAATACTAAGGAGTGTCTGGATTTTACAGCTAAGTATAATTATGTAATCCTAGCTTGGCTTTCTCCTAATAGGTCTATAAATTATTAATAATTTATTACATATAGTTATACAGTTTAAAAGAATAGGTACTGTATTTGTGTTGTGGAAAATTTATGAAATCCGAGTTTCTTGTTGGTTCTTCTCGGTAGTAGGTAGGTATTCCGAACCAATGGTAGATTACTAAAATAATTGACTAGAAATAATAATTGATATGATATTAGCAAATGCATTTAGAGTCAAATAAATAATGATGCAAAGTTGTTCAACGTTTTATTTCCTCGATCCTATTAAATGACCTTTAACATACCTAACATCCATGTAGGTAGGTACACATCTAATATATCACTTGTATGAGATACAAATAGTACACTACTACACCCAGGTAGATCTATTTTAAATACATAGATGTTTAATATAAGTTTACATAGCTGCATGTTCACAAATGAGGCTTTTGCTGAAAACCTATACTTACTTACACTAGTATCTAACATATATATAAATAAATCTAGCATCAGAAGGGGTGTAAGGGGGCGATCTACCACCTTCCTGCCCCAAGCCAACCTCACCTGCCCGTGGTGCATCCTGCTGAATTACCAACGAGGCTCTGGCGACCGACCGATGGCGGTATAACCACGGCTATGACGTGGCCAAATACGCCGGGCCAGTGACGGGCAGCAGCGTCACTGGTGCAAAAATCCACGTCCTGCGATCGCCAAACCGCCTGCCCAGCGTGGAGATTATGGGCAAATCCTCCAATGCGAGTAAAACTGCAGCCACGGCCCCCAGAAGTGGAGGAAATGTTCGATGACATATCGAGGGCCCTCCACTTCACCACTAAAACCCACTACAATGTTGTCATGGGGGACTTCAACGCTTAAGTGGGAGTACAGAATTGCAACGAACCGGTAGTAGGATCCCATGGATTTGGAGTTAGGAATCATAGGGGCCGGATGCTTGTCAACTTTCTCGAACGAGAGGGGCTCTTTTTGATGAACTCTTTCTTCAAGAAGCAGCCCCAAAGAAAGTGGACGTGGCAGAGCCCCGACGCTATGACTAAAAACAAGATCGACTTCATCATGGCGGACAGGCGGCATATATTCAGAGATGTCTCCGTGATCAACAGGTTCAACACCGGTAGCGATCACAGACTTGTCCGAATATCGACTTTAAAGCCGAACGATGTCCGCTTGATGAGGTCAAGACTCCGGCCTACTCTACTGCAATCCATGAAAGGATCTGAAAAGTTTCAGTTAAACCTGGAAAACCGATTCAATGCCGTGGAAACCACAACGGACGTTGACCAGAACCTCGAAAATGTGGTTCGAGTCCTCAGGGAAGAAGGCACGAGATTTTGTAACATGCAGCGCAAAGGTAGGAAGTCAAAACTCTCTGATGAGACCTTGGGGCTAATGAGAAGGAACTGTTGGAAGAGAAGACAATGAGAAGGAACTGTTGGAAGAGAAGACAATGAGAAGGAACTGTTGGATGTGTTGGACAGGAACCGTAAGTTAAAAAGAGAAATGGCAGAAATACATAGTCAACATGTAACTATAGTGGAAGAACGGGACAAATTACAATCAATTGTAGACGGGTTAGGGGAATGCAGCCAGGAGTACGTCCATAACCTCAGGCGTGTCACTTTACTACGCCATGAACTAGAGGAGGTTCGCCACTACATCAGCGACCTAGAGATTGAGAAGCAGGACTTTGCGGCGGCCCAAACCCAGTGTTTATTTGAGGAACTGATAGGCAGTCCACCCTGTCTTATTTCTGATGCAGGTAACAAAAACCCAACCACAACTATAAACTTAACCAGTGGAAATAGCCTCTCTTCTAACCCAGCACTGGGAATTGCTACCTGCAGCAGAAATAAATTTAAAAAATATGTAAGATTAAATAGGTATATAAACAAAACTAAAAAGTTAATTATGAAACAAAAATGCTCATACAATAAGATCAAATGTATTAAAGAAAGGCAGCGTTTGGGTGATGAATTAGATTTATATTCATTAACTTTGGATAATAACATCACTTCTTATGAGAAAAACATCAACCAGTTAGAAAGTCAAATACTTTCACTAAAGGAGTCCTTGGACAACATGACCAGTAGGTACTTATGTTCCAAGAAGGAGAATGACGAACACATTTTGGCTTTGAAGAATCTTATGAACACCTCGGAAGTAAGTATCAATAACAATAACAGCTTATGTAGTTTATTGAACGGTTCGCGGCCGGAGTGTGAGTCATCATTGTCACAACCAAATTGTGATAACCTACGGCATTCGTTCAGCGCAACAAACTCCAACAGGTCCTTCGCCCCATCTAAACCTATTATTAAAAACGACGTAGTTATGTTTAGTGATGAGCTGGGTACAAATATGGGCCTGATATTGAGTCACTACTTGGGACAAGCAATTTCAAACAACTGTTGTCCAAATGCATCCCTTTGTGATATTATAAAAAAAAACAACTTATACAAGTATTATAATACGCGCTGGCTTTGACGTCAGCAGCCGACGTCACCAAGGCTGGTGAAAGGAACGAGCCTGCGTGCGCCGGTCGTCTAGCGCGGCGCTCACTTTTTGGCTGGCGGTTGAACGCGACGGACGTCTCTTCCAATTTGTAACCTAGGTTTCCTAGATTTGTGCCCTAGATACCTAAATTCTATCTCTAATCCGTTTTAACGTTACTTCATGATTTCTTGCTCTGTAATTATTTGATTTTGAAAAGTAAATAAGCCTAAATGTTGTAATCGTGACGTTTTTTTTAAAAAAACCAACCCTACCTCTGATGTAAAAGATCAGAAGTGGGATTCGCTCACGTTTTCTAATTAGATTTTCCATAGTGGCATTCTGACTATGTAACCGGTTGTGTTTGGTTTCCGATCTATATTAGCGCGCGTAAGGTAATTAAGTGAAGTGAAGTTCGTTTTAGTTTTGAAATTGTTAATGTGCAATGGTGGATTAGATTTTGAAGTGAGTACTATTTGTCTGTCGTAATAATGTCGGAACGTAAATCACGTAAAACTAAATCGAAAAACGATGTTTTAGAGACGATTTTGAATCGATTAAATACAATTGAGGGTAGGTTAGGCAATACGTCCGAGTCGCAATCATAACCGCCGCCGCCTCCTCCGCCGCCTCCGCCGCCGCCACCGCAGACTCCACCGCCGCTGAGGGATCCGCCACGCTTGGGGCCTCCGCCCCTTCAGCCGTACACACCTCCTAGGCCTGCGTCGGTAGCTAGTATACCCTTGCAATCCGTACCAAACGAATTGACGGGGTCATGCGTTGCCGAGGCTTGTCTGGGGGCTGCGTCGGTTGGGGGTTGTGGGTCTGAGCGGATGAAGATATGTGGAGCCTCCTCATGGTGCAGAAGCGTAGCGGATGAGGTGACAGAGAAGCTGGCTGGAGCCATTGCATCGTTGAGTCAAGTGAGACCTGTCCATTTTTATATCTCCAATTTTGACCCTAAAATTCACGATTTTGATAATTGGTGTGTGGAAGTCGATTAAGCCCGGTTGTTAAATCATTGGAATGATAGTGAATGTTTTTCGCGGGTAGCTAATTGCCTTAAAGGGGATGCGTCTTCATGGTTGAGTGACTGGGTTACTGGCGAGCGTACGTGGAGTAATTTTAAGCGCGAATTCAAATACCTATACCCGCGTAGTGTTGATGTGGCGAACATATTATATGAAGTTATGAATACGGACTGTAGGAATTACTCAACCTATGCTGAATACGCCCGCCGCTCCTTGTTGCGCCTAAATATAGTAACCGGACTGTCTGATGATTTGAGAACGGCTATTATAATACGCGGTATTGTAGACCCTCAAGTAAAAGCTGCAGCAACGAATGCTAAACTTAAGTCTCACGAACTAGTCGAGTTTTTGTCTGTCTATTCGAAGCCTAGGCTGGATACTCGCCCTAGATTTGACAATAATCCTCGCTTCAATAGAAATATTCCTGCGTCCTCTCTTAAGCGTAATATCAAGCCAGGCATGACATGTTTTGGATGCGGAAGTGTAGGTCACAAACGTTTGCATTGTCCCAAGCGACCTAGGTTAGATCTAACCAGACGTGATGAATCTACGAGCAAACCGTCGAATCCGCCTAGTAATGTCCCAAATTGTTCATATTGTCATAAAATCGGTCATACTTCTGATTCATGCTTCGTGAAGCAACGCGCTGAAAGTACTAATAGGCAGAGTAAAAATGTAAACTTTTGTCGAAAGCTGGAGGCGAATACTAACATCGACGTTATGCCAGCCGTCATTCAGGGTGTGCCCCTAGATATTTTGGTAGATAGTGGCTCTAGCATTTCCTTCGTTACTGAATCTATTCTGAAACATTTTCAGTGCAATAAAGTCCCCACATATCGTCTTTTACGGGGAATAGGTAGCCAAGAAATTGAATCAACCTATAGCGTATCGCTGATGATCCAATTTCCTGAAATCTCCTTAGATGTTGAGTTATATGTAGTACCAGATTTTAGTATGAGTACACCTGTTCTAATTGGCACCGATGTTTTGAATCGTCAAGGCGTTACTTATATTAGGTCAAGTGAGATTCAACGGTTAGTCCGAATTGATGATCCTGCTATTGTTCACCATTTGCAAGACCTAGGTCTCGATCAAATTAATACTTCGCTGTCCGGAAATGATAAGATTCAATTATTGAGTACTATTAATGAATTTTCTCAATCTTTCGTCAGTGGCACTGCCACATCTACCGTGACTACTGGGCAAATGGATATTCAGTTGAATAGTGATGTGCCCGTTCATTACCGCCCGTATAAGCTTTCTCTTGATGAGAAATTACGCGTCAGGGAAATAGTAAAAGACTTGGAGAGTAAGGGCATAATCCGCGAGTCAAATTCTGAAAACGCCAGTCCCATCCTTCTTGTAAAAAAGAAGGATGGCACTGAAAGAATGTGCGTCGATTACAGGGCCCTGAATGCTGTAACAATTAAAGCTAGGTTCCCTTTGCCCTTGATTGAGGACCACATTGACAGGCTTGGCAAGGCCAAGTACTTCTCTAGTCTAGACATGGCCACGGGCTTCCACCAAATAAAATTAAGCCCAGAGTCTATACCTAAAACCGCGTTTGTAACGCCGGAGGGCCACTATGAGTACATTAAAATGCCCTATGGTCTTGCTAACGCGCCTGTGGTTTATCAAAAAATAATTACAGCTACTTTAAAAGACTTCATAGAAAGCGGCAGGGTCCTGGTGTACATCGATGATGTTTTAATACCATCAGACACCATCGATGAAGGACTACAAACATTGCAAGAGGTACTGGCTAGATTAACTTGCTCAGGTTTTTCAATTAACCTCAAAAAGTGCCGTTTCTTAACCACCGACGTTGAATACCTAGGTAGGTTAATCAGTCAGGGTCAGGTACGGCCGTGCCCAGGAAAAGTCGAAGCCTTGATTAAATCACCAAAGCCAACTAACGTTAAACAGGTTCGACAATTCTTGGGGCTCGCTGGTTATTTTAGGCGATATATAGCTGGCTATTCTGCAAAAACCGCTAGCATAGCCAATGTAAGAATTAATTCTTCTTACAGAAATAATTTATAATAATACCAGGGTGTCACAGTAAGGCTGGATACCTAGGTCTCAACCTAAAGCCTAAGTTAGCCTACAGAAAATTTAGGAAGCTGATGTTTACTACTAATAAGGGTTTGTTATACATACTTTCTGCCAGATGGATGTACAGAAAGTACCTATAATAAAGGAAACTAGATATATAAATTCACATGCTATTTTTTATTTATTAATAACTTTATAATTACATATACTTCAATATAAGTACTAACTTTTAGCCTAATTTTGGTTTGATAAATCACTAATAAATAAGTGGTAGACACATGAGACTCATTAAAACTTATAAATTCAGGGTCGCAGTTACGTTCGTCAGACCTTAACGCATTCCCAACAAAACCACAATCCGGCTTAGCGGCTGTCATACAGAGCAGCGAGGTATCCCTGGCATCAAAGATTATTAAGAAAATATCTATTAACGTTCTAACCTGAGGATCCCTAGTTAGGCACTATACCTCCAGGACTGTCTGCTAGGTTTTCCTTGGCAGTGGTGAGGCATCAATGTTATGGCCTGCAAACCATGCGGTCACATCCTTTCCCGGAGAACGGTCAAACGGTGGACATTATCCCTCGGCCACGATGAAACAATATGAATAACACAGAAAAGATAAGAATTTAGTTTATTTTGTTTGTTCCCTGAAACAAAGACTTTAGGTTAGGAATATACTTCATAGGAGAACCTAAGTGAGGTTATCTGATCACATGGGTGGACATGAGGTCCTGGTGTATGTTACCTTGATTAAATCCATTTCATGTATGGGTTTAATCCCCTCCTCTCCCTTAGGGTACTAACATGATGGTGTGTGCTGAAACGAAGAAATTCCAATAAGAAATCACGTCAAGACACTTCTCTCTATACATGTGCTCACTCTCAACAAGATACATACCGGCGGCTTCTTCTAATTAATTAGGTGGCAAACAAGATCCACCTCATCATCATGAGGCAGGTGGCTTCCTTCGTCCACACCAGTTTCTACTTGAAACACACCTTAACCCTGCGTGCGTCCAGCACGCGCGTAACCAAAAGAACAAGGATCCTTCGAAATGGCAACTGTCAAAACTTCCTGCGAGAGAACGAGACAAAAACAGGAGCCGTATCCTGGGAGGAAGAAAAGAGACAGCGAACCAATGTGGCTGCTATTATCAACTAATTTGCGACATGTGAACCGAATCCTATGTAATTATACCATATTAAATAATAAAAACATAATTGAAAAAGGGTCTCCTTTATGTATTAATATTTAACCAAAGTATATTCCTCAGCGCCCTCTAGCGCTTACTAGAAGAAGTACCTAATCGATTTTCCAATTAATAAAAGTTGACGCTAATAGATGGCGTTACTTGACAGATTCACATCCAAATAAGACAAAATAATACTGTCTTTAACATTTTAGATTTTACAAAATGCCTGGTTACAATACCCCCCCCTCTTGAAACAAAACGTCGACCCCGACGTGACACATCACTATGAGAAGAAAACAATACTAAACTGTAAGCAGCATTGTAGTAAAATCTGTAGTACCAATGTAGCAGTACTCATACGACTAACCTTATTAACTTACCTGCGTGATCACCACTTCAAAACAATATCACCATGGGCAAATTCCCTTGTACTCATATACTTTCATACCGTAGAAATATCACTCTTGCTTTCATTCATCATCAGACAACCAGGTTCATGACCGGTACATGTCCCAGTGACCCTTTCAAAATACCTAACGTGACTAAACATTACCTTGGAATTTGTCCATGTGGTTATGTCAAGACACCTCGTATTTATTAACAAACAATTTAATAATTAGGTAAATACTTTTACCACAATCTTGCTTTTTCTTTTTTAACAACTTATCTTATAAAACAATGTTGTATTACACTCCCTAGACTACCTATATTATAATTGCTATATCTATGAGTATGGACGTCCTACCTAACGCTTCACAAAACAAATAAAATACTTAATAGTGCACTACCTATATTATAACTTAACTCGTTGGTAACGCTACAGCGTTTACCTAACTATTAGATTTATTTAATGTGGTACCACAGAAACACGCATTATGTCACAAAGTGACGCGTACTTAACTAACAATGCGGTGGATAAACACCACGCAACTGGCGCATTTTGTCACAAGGGTGACGCGCAACAAAAGAACTTGTGTGACTTGTCATTATTGACGACGCTGACGCGATCGTACAACACGCTACTAGGACGGACTACGCCAACACTATTTGTGTGACTTGCCATTATTGACGACGCTGACGCGATCGTGCAATACGCTACCATAGCGGGCTACGCCAACACAATAGAAAATAACTTGGAACATCAGGTACGACCCCAGAACCAGTCGAAGGAACAAAATTCCCTGGACCTTGCCATTATTGTTGGTGCCAACGCTACCAAACAACACGTAAAAATACGGACTACGGTCATAACAAAATAGAAAACACTATTTATCTGCCGACGCGGCTTAAGATAAAAGAAGTTTTCGTGGCTATATTTTTATGTCTTTTATATGCCAAGAGCCTAACTCTTTGCCATCATACCCTATGAGTTCGTATACTAACGGAGATAACACTTTTTTTACGACGCATTTCATGTATTTGGGACTTAATTTGGAGGCTTTGAACTTTTCAGCATCGCTGACTGGGTATGTCTTGCGCCATACCTCTTGGCCTTCTCGCAAGATGACTTGACGTCTGCGCAGATTGTAGTGTCTTGCGTTCGCCTCGTGAGCCTTAACGATGTTTTCTCTCACCTTCCCAAATACTTCCTTCAACACACCGAATTCACCAGCATACTCATCCCTTGGCATTGCTACATCGTAGTCCACTTCGCTCTTATCTTTATAGAACGTGCCGTTTATTATAGGTTCTCGACCGTGCACCAAAAAGAAAGGACTAAATCCTGTCGTTTCATTCACCGCACTATTAATTGCGAATTGAATTTTAAATAGATTCTGATCCCAATTTCTGTGATTCTCTTTAACATACGCAGAGACCGCAGTCATCACAGTTTTATTGTATCTCTCCACCATGTTGACTTGAGACGTGTACCTAGGGCCATAGTGCACTCGAGGAATATTGTACTGGTTCAAAACGTTACGAAACTCCGATCCCGTGAATTGAACCCCATTATCGGTAACCACGGTTTCGGGAATTCCATGACTCAATAGAACATAATTCTCGAAGCACTTTGCCTCTTGTTCACTCGTTGCACGACGTAGAGGGAACAGCATGGTGTATTTTGAGAAACAACATGTCACAACAAGAAGATAAACAAAACCTGAACGAGATCTAGGCAAAGGTCCAACTAAATCAATCGACAGTACTTGGAATGGTCTGTAACAACGTTTTGGTTCACCCATCAGGCCTGGAGTTAGGGTAGTCTTATGTTTATAAGCTAAACAGGTTTCACAATTTTTGATGAAGTTGTCCACGTCGCGATACAAACCCGGCCAGAAATACCTCAAGCTTATTCTTCTATGCGTTTTAAACACACCCAAATGTGCCGAAGTTGGAGGTTCGTGGTTTTCCGCCATGATTTGTACCCGCTTTGATTTAGGGACAACTTCCTTCCAATCAAATTCCTGTGTTAGCGAATATTTTCCCTTGGTAAACCTATAGAGAACGTTGTTTTCCACTCTGTAGTTAGGGAAGTTTTTAGGACAAGAGGTACACCCATTATACACTTTATTGTACCAATCATCATCTGTGCTAACTGTAACAGATGGGTTAATTGCATCCACCTTTATTAATCGACTCAAGCAGTCCGGTACTATATTATCCTTTCCCTTCCTGTGTTCGATGGTGCAATTAAATTGCGACAGACGGCATCCCCATCGCGCCAACCTTCCAGTAGGATTCTCCAAATTTTTGAACCATTTTAGAGAAGCGTGATCAGTAATCACTGTGAAATGCCTAGTTCCTAAATATGGCTCAAATTTCTCCAGGGCATAAATTACCGCCAAAGCCTCTCGCTCAGTAGCGCTGTAATTGCGTTCATTCTTGTTCAGGGATCTGCTTACAAAGGCGATTGGATGGTCGCACCCATCGATGTTTTGAGTCAACATACCACCAATGCCATAACTGCTTGCATCGCAGTGTACCGAAAACGGTAAATCAAAATTGGGACAAGCTAATACTGGAGCTGACACTAGGATATTCTTCAGTTTATTAAAGGCATCTTCAGCCTCCTGATTCCACCTGAACTTCACCTTGGTGCTTGTGAGCACGTTCAATGGTGCGGCAATCGTAGCGAAATTGCGAATAAATCTACGGTACCATGAGCATGTGCCTAGAAACATTTTCACCTCCTTTGCTTTCTTCGGTACCGGGAACTCCAATATTGCACGCACCTTATCGGGATCCGTCCTTAATCCGCATTCGTCGACTACATAACCGAGGTATTTAAGTGATTTTCTAAAGAACTGACACTTCTCATAGTTAATAGTGAGGTTAGCACTCTCTATACGCTCTTGGACCCTCTTCAACAGCAACAAATGAGTCTCAAAATCCTCGCTAGATATCACTATGTCGTCGACGTAAGTAAACACCATTCCCTTGGTTATGTCACAGCAGAACGGGTGTCCGAACAGCATATCCATCAGGCGCTGTTGACGGCTAGGTGCTGAACATTGTCCAAAAGGCATAACAACGAACTTAAAGAGTCCTCTTCCAGGAACGGTGAAGCTAGTCTTCTCCTGCGACTCTTTATCTAGTGGCACCTGCCAAAATGAAGCCTTAAAATCGATGGTGCTGAGAAATCTCGCGTTCTTCAGACTATCCAGGATCTGTGGAATATACGGAATCGCATAAGCGTCCCCCTTGGTTACTGCGTTGAGCTTTCTCATGTCGAGACAAAAGCGCAGTGAATCATCTGACTTTGGCACCATAAGGACAGGATTATTCCAGGGTGATTCACTTGGTGCAACCACTTTGAGATCAAGCATTTTGTCGAGCTCCTTGTGAAGCTGTTGGAGCTTCTCCGGTGACAAAGGGTATGGCTTGCATTTGATCGGTTTGGCTTCACCAGTATCGATGGTGTGTTGCATTAAGTGTGTCCTACCTAGTCCTTTGTTCTCAAATGAAATGTCTTTGAACTTCTGCACCATGTCTTTAGCTTGCTGTTTGTCAGCTGCAGTAAGATCTTCAAAAGATTCTATTCCACAGGTTGGATTATTCGCTGCATTAGCGTACTTCAAAAAAGTTGTGGGTTGGTGTCTGAAAGAAACTTTGATAAATATTTCTGGCATCAAGTTGAATGCTTTCCAAAAATCTACCCCAAATATAATATTGGAAGTAATGGTAGGAATAACAAAGAATTTTATTACTTTTGTTACTCTATTAAATGTTAAAGGTAATGCTAAAACCCCAATGGCTTCGCATTCCGAACCGTCAGCAACACACATTTTACATCCACCTGATGCATCCATAGAATATCCCAGAGTTGTCAATTTTTCATGTGCTCCATTTCCTATAATAGAAACAGCTGCTCCTGAATCCAATAATCCACACATAGTAATATCATATACCTGCACATCCAAATATGGCCGTATATCATTTTTATGAGGCCTAAACAAAACCGAAACCAAATTGTTACATTTATAGAAATCGGAAACCGTTTCCAACCACTTTTTATTTTCATCCGCAACGACCTTTGCAGATGGGCGGTGATAGTTAGGCCTATTTAGTTTTTTGGCGCTATTTTACACGTTGGACATGTTCTGAGTGTGAATCCATCTTTTCCACACCCAAAACAACGCAATTTCCTCTGATGATTATTATTATTATTTGGAGAGAAATTTTGTCCACGGAAGTGACGCTGAACCGGCATATTAGAAGAATGACCCCCATTTTTATCTTCATAGTGAGTACGACGAAAATCGGGTCTTCTCTGCTGTTGTGTAGGAGGATTTTTATTAAATCTCCCATTGTTCGACCACTGAATTTGCGGGCGATCCCTAAAAGAGTTTTGTGATTTTTGGTCATTTAGTACCTGGGGTGAGACTGTTGAAACATGTTTCCTCTCCTTCCCCTTGAAATCATATTCACTTGTTAGGGTGCTCTTTACCGGCTCACGAAACAGCTTCGCTTTCTCACGGGAAGATTCAATTTTCCTACATTCTTCTTTAAATTCAGCGATGGTGTTGAATTTCAAATGTGCCAACTTTTCTATAAAATCTGGCCTAACATTATGTTTCAAAATATCAAGTTTATCTTGATCTGAAATAGGCGTACTTAAACGTGAAAACATGCCATTCATATTTGAAAAATAAATATGTATGGGTTCTTCTTTATGCTGTGTGCGTGCTCGAATTTCATCTAATAACCTATAATCGAAGTCAACAGGTGCAAAGTCTTCCAGCAGTAAATCGCCGAGTTGTTTCCAAGTCGATACACCTTCCTTTATACCCCTATACCAAACAAGGGCTTGGCCTTTAAAGAAGGTAAAGGCAGATGCGAGTAACTCTTCATCGGTGACCTTGAAGGCAGTTGCTCTCTCATTTATCGATTCCACAAACGAATGTGGGCTTGAACATCCATCAAAGGTGACATTCCACTTTGTGATGGTTTTAATTGCACCTCCGTTTGATAACACTTCTCGACTCGGCTGTACTTCCGGTGACTCCAATTTGGTTTTTTGCTTCCCACACAAATTTTCTGTTTTCCCCACTAATACTTTAGTTACCGCGTCTAATTTATCTTTATTCCCCTTGTGCAGCGGCTCAAAAGGTTGCATGCAATTCAGTCGGTGTAGCCTATGATATATGTGACAACACAAAGCCCTAATTCTTTTTAATCCGTAGCTGTCTCGAGATTCCTTGAATGTTTCCAACTTGTTAACCCATTCTTCCACTTTCTCCTTTAGTACCTGTAACTCGCTGGACACATTCACTTCCTCATCAATAAAATCAGCCGGACTCGTACCTATACACAAGGACTTAAGTTGTTTCCTGAGCTTTAGAACCGTTGTTTCTGGAATTTCGGATCTGACAGTTACCTCATAAATGAGCTCATCCCGTAGAAGAGCATGTAAATACACCGTATCCAAATCCATTTTAATTTATTTTAATTCTGTTTAAATAGTAAAATAAAGTTGTTGTTTTATGTGGGAAAGCGTTTTACAACAAGATAAATAAACAATATGCTAAATATTCAAATATTGTAACTATTCATATGCTTAACATTAATTTTATTATGGTAAAGCACAAGGCAGCATTTATTTTTACAAGAAATGTGAGTACGAAAATCTATTTATAAACTTAATGTTATTTTTAAAATAAAAAAAACGCAATCAATAGTTACAACACCCTTGCTATTTAAGAAGTACCGTAACAAAACAATAATTCGAGCACTTGTATACGTACTGAAGTATTTAAAAATAAAAATAATTTGTCACCCTGTATTGTACCTTACTAGGTTTCGACCACCCTGTATATTTATTTCAAACTTTTCAAATGTTATAATATTTTCAATATTTATTTCACAAAATTACAAACTTGGCTGTACAACCACAATTCCTTTTGTGTTTCCGAACGTACGCTAAATTCAAAGGTTAACACTTTGACATTTGTCAACGAAATACCAAATACCTACGTAACAATGTACGATTGATTCAAAAACTCAACTAATTTTCTAAGGAACGTGTCTCTCTAATCACTTGACATTGGCAGAGTTGTCTCGTAAGAGCAACAGCAAGCCAAAAAAAAAAAAAAAAAAAAAAATTTATTCATAAACAATGCAAAAAAATCTTACAATATAATCTACAAGTGACCGAATGCTTAGTGAATGTGAATAATTATGACTTCTATAGTTGGATAGTTTGGATGTACAGTAGGTACAAGTGTATGTCTGTTATTTCAGTTCAATAACAGAAGAATGTGTCAAGTTTATTATCAACAACCAAAGTTGTACATACGTAAATAGTAAATAATTAACATTTGCTTTAAAGAATACGAACACTGACGTGTGCTATTCTAAGACTTATAATGTTCACCTACTTGCTAACTTGTAGCATATCAACACATAGGTACATAACTCTAAATGTAACCTATCAAAACAACAAGGCAACTTGCCTGTATTTATGTCTCCTGCAATTCAAGGAAAACATCAACAAAAGGATTGTTAAACACCAACAAAAGAAATCTTATACAGATTTAAACTTTCTTATTCAAAGTTGTATTATTAATATTGTGTAGGTAACACAGTAATGATATTTTCCCACACAATGTTTATTATTAAACCACACGAAATCCTTATATTTTAAGTATTGTACTATATATAAGAAATTCAATACTAAATTATTTTTAAACAACTAATTTACTACAACATGGGACTTCATTTTACAAAACATAAACAAAATATAGCACACCGCACACACTAAAAAAGGGTTACACACAAGTCAGTACACAAAATACAATGTTTCACCTGGGATACACAGTTAGTTTAATTGGGATTGCGTTTAGTCAATATTTCATGATAAATACTATGAAATATTCCAATATTTGGGCGCCACTGTAAGACTGCTTCTTCTTACAGAAAGATTTTATAATAATACCAGGGTGTCACAGTAAGGCTGGATACCTAGGTCTCAACCTAAAGCCTAAGTTAGCCTACAGAAAAATTAGGAAGCTGATGTTTACTACTAATAAGGGTTTGTTATACATACTTTCTGCCAGATGGATGTACAGAAAGTACTTATAATAAAGGAAACTAGATATATAAATTCACATGCTATTTTTTATTTATTAATAACTTTATAATTACATATACTTCAATATTAGTACTAATTTTTAGCCTAATTTTGGTTTGATAAATCACTAATAAATAAGTGGTAGACACATGAGACTCATTAAAACTTATAAATTCAGGGTCGCAGTTACGTTCGTCAGACCTTAACGCATTCCCAACAAAACCACAAATAAAGACTAATTAGTTACTCATTTTTAAATGCTAATCCGGCTTAGCGGCTGTCATACAGAGCAGCGAGGTATCCCTGGCATCAAAGATTATTAAGAAAATATCTATTAACGTTCTAACCTGAGGATCCCTAGTTAGGCACTATACCTCCAGGACTGTCTGCTAGGTTTTCCTTGGCAGTGGTGAGGCATCAATGTTATGGCCTGCAAACCATGCGGTCACATCCTTTCCCGGAGAACGGTCAAACGGTGGACATTATCCCTCGGCCACGATGAAACAATATGAATAACACAGAAAAGATAAGAATTTAGTTTATTTTGTTTGTTCCCTGAAACAAAGACTTTAGGTTAGGAATATACTTCATAGGAGAACCTAAGTGAGGTTATCTGATCACATGGGTGGACATGAGGTCCTGGTGTATGTTACCTTGATTAAATCCATTTCATGTATGGGTTTAATCCCCTCCTCTCCCTTAGGGTACTAACATGATGGTGTGTGCTGAAACGAAGAAATTCCAATAAGAAACCACGTCAAGACACTTCTCTCTATACTTGTGCTCACTCTCAACAAGATACATACCGGCGGCTTCTTCTAATTAATTAGGTGGCAAACAAGATCCACCTCATCATCATGAGGCAGGTGGCTTCCTTCGTACACACCAGTTTCTACTTGAAACACACCTTAACCCTGCGTGCGTCCAGCACGCGCGTAACCAAAAGAACAAGGATCCTTCGAAATGGCAACTGTCAAAATTTCCTGCGAGAGAACGGGACAAAAACAGGAGCGCAACAAAAACAGAGGAAGAAAAGAGACGGCGAACCAATGTGGCTGCTATTATCAACTAATTTGCGACATTTGAACCGAATCCTATGTAATTATACCATTTATTTATTATTTATTGGGAAACATACAATTACACTTAACACATAAAGATATAAAATACATAAATTGCACACAAATCAGTGAAGTTTCCACAGTTAACTAGTACATAACCTGAACATAAATTCGGCAAACAATAAAATTATGAACTAGATTTTATTTAATTTAATTTAAGTGGCGTTATACAAAAAGATTTAATTTAATTTGAATGGCGTTATACAAAAAGAAAAAAAAATCTATAATATACTAATAACAATGCAAATAATAATAATAAAAAAAATAATTAAAGAAGTATGTTTCAGTAAAAAGTTATCTTAGTCATCCTATATTATATTAATTTTAATTTTAACTATGTGTTTAAATTATTTGACAGGGCAAGTCGTAATTCCTTTTTATATAAACCTATTGAATATTTAAATATATCTAAATCACTAAATTGAGAATTGTATTGCTTACATGATCTGTGCAGAAATGTATTCTGTGCATAATTTGTTCTACACAACGGAATATGAAACAGATCACGATTACGAGAGTTCAACCGATGGCACCTAATATTTATAGAATTCAGAAGAAATGGCGAGTCAATGTTATTATTTAAAATTTTATACAAAAACATTTGATCTCTTTCCATCCGTCGCTGTTCCATTGTCGACACATTGTTCCCGACTGAGGAAGAAATAACTCTCCTTCTGTACAAGTGTTTTAAAAATTTACGGTTAATTCTTTCAATCATATTTATGTATAATGCGTAGCGAGGATTCCAAACTACTGATGCATATTCCAATATTGGTTTTACTAAAGAATTATACAAAAGTATCAAAGTGCTAGAATGTCTAAAATCTTTAGCAGTTCTTAAAACGAATCCCAACATTCGATATGCCTTACTAGTTATATGTGTTATATGGAAATTAAAAGTAAGTTTAGTATCGAGGTGAACCCCCAAATCCCTAACAACGACAACACGCTTCAAGTTTTCATTATTAATGTGGTAACCATATGTGACTACATTAGTTTTCCTAGTATAAGAAATAATATTGCATTTTTTAATATTTAGTTGTAAAAAATTGTCTTTGCAATAGTCAGATAGTCTGTGGAGATCACTCTGCAATAACGAAAATACGAAAATCTATTTATAAACTTAATGTTATTTTTAAAATAAAAAAAACGCAATCAATAGTTACAACACCCTTGCTATTTAAGAAGTACCGTAACAAAACAATAATTCGAGCACTTGTATACGTACTGAAGTATTTAAAAATAAAAATAATTTGTCACCCTGTATTGTACCTTACTAGGTTTCGACCACCCTGTATATTTATTTCAAACTTTTCAAATGTTATAATATTTTCAATATTTATTTCACAAAATTACAAACTTGGCTGTACAACCACAATTCCTTTTGTGTTTCCGAACGTACGCTAAATTCAAAGGTTAACACTTTGACATTTGTCAACGAAATACCAAATACCTACGTAACAATGTACGATTGATTCAAAAACTCAACTAATTTTCTAAGGAACGTGTCTCTCTAATCACTTGACATTGGCAGAGTTGTCTCGTAAGAGCAACAGCAAGCCAAAAAAAAAAAAAAAAAAAAAAAATTTATTCATAAACAATGCAAAAAAATCTTACAATATAATCTACAAGTGACCGAATGCTTAGTGAATGTGAATAATTATGACTTCTATAGTTGGATAGTTTGGATGTACAGTAGGTACAAGTGTATGTCTGTTATTTCAGTTCAATAACAGAAGAATGTGTCAAGTTTATTATCAACAACCAAAGTTGTACATACGTAAATAGTAAATAATTAACATTTGCTTTAAAGAATACGAACACTGACGTGTGCTATTCTAAGACTTATAATGTTCACCTACTTGCTAACTTGTAGCATATCAACACATAGGTACATAACTCTAAATGTAACCTATCAAAACAACAAGGCAACTTGCCTGTATTTATGTCTCCTGCAATTCAAGGAAAACATCAACAAAAGGATTGTTAAACACCAACAAAAGAAATCTTATACAGATTTAAACTTTCTTATTCAAAGTTGTATTATTAATATTGTGTAGGTAACACAGTAATGATATTTTCCCACACAATGTTTATTATTAAACCACACGAAATCCTTATATTTTAAGTATTGTACTATATATAAGAAATTCAATACTAAATTATTTTTAAACAACTAATTTACTACAACATGGGACTTCATTTTACAAAACATAAACAAAATATAGCACACCGCACACACTAAAAAAGGGTTACACACAAGTCAGTACACAAAATACAATGTTTCACCTGGGATACACAGTTAGTTTAATTGGGATTGCGTTTAGTCAATATTTCATGATAAATACTATGAAATATTCCAATATTTGGGCGCCACTGTAAGACTGCTTCTTCTTACAGAAAGATTTTATAATAATACCAGGGTGTCACAGTAAGGCTGGATACCTAGGTCTCAACCTAAAGCCTAAGTTAGCCTACAGAAAATTAGGAAGCTGATGTTTACTACTAATAAGGGTTTGTTATACATACTTTCTGCCAGATGGATGTACAGAAAGTACTTATAATAAAGGAAACTAGATATATAAATTCACATGCTATTTTTTATTTATTAATAACTTTATAATTACATATACTTCAATATTAGTACTAATTTTTAGCCTAATTTTGGTTTGATAAATCACTAATAAATAAGTGGTAGACACATGAGACTCATTAAAACTTATAAATTCAGGGTCGCAGTTACGTTCGTCAGACCTTAACGCATTCCCAACAAAACCACAAATAAAGACTAATTAGTTACTCATTTTTAAATGCTAATCCGGCTTAGCGGCTGTCATACAGAGCAGCGAGGTATCCCTGGCATCAAAGATTATTAAGAAAATATCTATTAACGTTCTAACCTGAGGATCCCTAGTTAGGCACTATACCTCCAGGACTGTCTGCTAGGTTTTCCTTGGCAGTGGTGAGGCATCAATGTTATGGCCTGCAAACCATGCGGTCACATCCTTTCCCGGAGAACGGTCAAACGGTGGACATTATCCCTCGGCCACGATGAAACAATATGAATAACACAGAAAAGATAAGAATTTAGTTTATTTTGTTTGTTCCCTGAAACAAAGACTTTAGGTTAGGAATATACTTCATAGGAGAACCTAAGTGAGGTTATCTGATCACATGGGTGGACATGAGGTCCTGGTGTATGTTACCTTGATTAAATCCATTTCATGTATGGGTTTAATCCCCTCCTCTCCCTTAGGGTACTAACATGATGGTGTGTGCTGAAACGAAGAAATTCCAATAAGAAATCACGTCAAGACACTTCTCTCTATACTTGTGCTCACTCTCAACAAGATACATACCGGCGGCTTCTTCTAATTAATTAGGTGGCAAACAAGATCCACCTCATCATCATGAGGCAGGTGGCTTCCTTCGTCCACACCAGTTTCTACTTGAAACACACCTTAACCCTGCGTGCGTCCAGCACGCGCGTAACCAAAAGAACAAGGATCCTTCGAAATGGCAACTGTCAAAACTTTCCTGCGAGAGAACGGAGACAAAACAGGAGCGCAACAAACTGGAGGAAGAAAAGAGACAGCGAACCAATGTGGCTGCTATTATCAACTAATTTGCGACATGTGAACCGAATCCTATGTAATTATACCATATTAAATAATAAAAACATAATTGAAAAAGGGTCTCCTTTATGTATTAATATTTAACCAAAGTATATTCCTCAGCGCCACTCTAGCGCTTACTAGAAGAAGTACCTAATCGATTTTCCAATTAATAAAAGTTGACGCTAATAGATGGCGTTACTTGACAGATTCACATCCAAATAAGACAAAATAATACTGTCTTTAACATTTTAGATTTTACAAAATGCCTGGTTACAATACCCCCCCCTCTTGAAAACAAAACGTCGACCCCGACGTGACACATCACTATGAGAAGAAAACAATACTAAACTGTAAGCAGCATTGTAGTAAAATCTGTAGTACCAATGTAGCAGTACTCATACGACTAACCTTATTAACTTACCTGCGTGATCACCACTTCAAAACAATATCACCATGGGCAAATTCCCTTGTACTCATATACTTTCATACCGTAGAAATATCACTCTTGCTTTCATTCATCATCAGACAACCAGGTTCATGACCGGTACATGTCCCAGTGACCCTTTCAAAATACCTAACGTGACTAAACATTACCTTGGAATTTGTCCATGTGGTTATGTCAAGACACCTCGTATTTATTAACAAACAATTTAATAATTAGGTAAATACTTTTACCACAATCTTGCTTTTTCTTTTTAACAACTTATCTTATAAAACAATGTTGTATTACACTCCCTAGACTACCTATATTATAATTGCTATATCTATGAGTATGGACTTCCTACCTAACGCTTCACAAAACAAATAAAATACTTAATAGTGCACTACCTATATTATAACTTAACTCGTTGGTAACGCTACAGCGTTTACCTAACTATTAGATTATTTAATGTGGTACCACAGAAACACGCATTATGTCACAAAGTGACGCGTACTTAACTAACAATGCGGTGGATAAACACCACGCAACTGGCGCATTTTGTCACAAGGGTGACGCGCAACAAAAGAACTTGTGTGACTTGTCATTATTGACGACGCTGACGCGATCGTACAACACGCTACTAGGACGGACTACGCCAACACTATTTGTGTGACTTGCCATTATTGACGACGCTGACGCGATCGTGCAATACGCTACCATAGCGGGCCTACGCCAACACAATAGAAAATAACTTGGAACATCAGGTACGACCCCAGAACCAGTCGAAGGAACAAAATTCCCTGGACCTTGCCATTATTGTTGGTGCCAACGCTACCAAACAACACGTAAAAATACGGACTACGGTCATAACAAAATAGAAAACACTATTTATCTGCCGACGCGGCTTAAGATAAAAGAAGTTTTCGTGGCTATATTTTTATGTCTTTTATATGCCAAGAGCCTAACTCTTTGCCATCATACCCTATGAGTTCGTATACTAACGGAGATAACACTTTTTTTACGACGCATTTCATGTATTTGGGACTTAATTTGGAGGCTTTGAACTTTTCAGCATCGCTGACTGGGTATGTCTTGCGCCATACCTCTTGGCCTTCTCGCAAGATGACTTGACGTCTGCGCAGATTGTAGTGTCTTGCGTTCGCCTCGTGAGCCTTAACGATGTTTTCTCTCACCTTCCCAAATACTTCCTTCAACACACCGAATTCACCAGCATACTCATCCCTTGGCATTGCTACATCGTAGTCCACTTCGCTCTTATCTTTATAGAACGTGCCGTTTATTATAGGTTCTCGACCGTGCACCAAAAAGAAAGGACTAAATCCTGTCGTTTCATTCACCGCACTATTAATTGCGAATTGAATTTTAAATAGATTCTGATCCCAATTTCTGTGATTCTCTTTAACATACGCAGAGACCGCAGTCATCACAGTTTTATTGTATCTCTCCACCATGTTGACTTGAGACGTGTACCTAGGGCCATAGTGCACTCGAGGAATATTGTACTGGTTCAAAACGTTACGAAACTCCGATCCCGTGAATTGAACCCCATTATCGGTAACCACGGTTTCGGGAATTCCATGACTCAATAGAACATAATTCTCGAAGCACTTTGCCTCTTGTTCACTCGTTGCACGACGTAGAGGGAACAGCATGGTGTATTTTGAGAAACAACATGTCACAACAAGAAGATAAACAAAACCTGAACGAGATCTAGGCAAAGGTCCAACTAAATCAATCGACAGTACTTGGAATGGTCTGTAACAACGTTTTGGTTCACCCATCAGGCCTGGAGTTAGGGTAGTCTTATGTTTATAAGCTAAACAGGTTTCACAATTTTTGATGAAGTTGTCCACGTCGCGATACAAACCCGGCCAGAAATACCTCAAGCTTATTCTTCTATGCGTTTTAAACACACCCAAATGTGCCGAAGTTGGAGGTTCGTGGTTTTCCGCCATGATTTGTACCCGCTTTGATTTAGGGACAACTTCCTTCCAATCAAATTCCTGTGTTAGCGAATATTTTCCCTTGGTAAACCTATAGAGAACGTTGTTTTCCACTCTGTAGTTAGGGAAGTTTTTAGGACAAGAGGTACACCCATTATACACTTTATTGTACCAATCATCATCTGTGCTAACTGTAACAGATGGGTTAATTGCATCCACCTTTATTAATCGACTCAAGCAGTCCGGTACTATATTATCCTTTCCCTTCCTGTGTTCGATGGTGCAATTAAATTGCGACAGACGGCATCCCCATCGCGCCAACCTTCCAGTAGGATTCTCTAAATTTTTGAACCATTTTAGAGAAGCGTGATCAGTAATCACTGTGAAATGCCTAGTTCCTAAATATGGCTCAAATTTCTCCAGGGCATAAATTACCGCCAAAGCCTCTCGCTCAGTAGCGCTGTAATTGCGTTCATTCTTGTTCAGGGATCTGCTTACAAAGGCGATTGGATGGTCGCACCCATCGATGTTTTGAGTCAACATACCACCAATGCCATAACTGCTTGCATCGCAGTGTACCGAAAACGGTAAATCAAAATTGGGACAAGCTAATACTGGAGCTGACACTAGGATATTCTTCAGTTTATTAAAGGCATCTTCAGCCTCCTGATTCCACCTGAACTTCACCTTGGTGCTTGTGAGCACGTTCAATGGTGCGGCAATCGTAGCGAAATTGCGAATAAATCTACGGTACCATGAGCATGTGCCTAGAAACATTTTCACCTCCTTTGCTTTCTTCGGTACCGGGAACTCCAATATTGCACGCACCTTATCGGGATCCGTCCTTAATCCGCATTCGTCGACTACATAACCGAGGTATTTAAGTGATTTTCTAAAGAACTGACACTTCTCATAGTTAATAGTGAGGTTAGCACTCTCTATACGCTCTTGGACCCTCTTCAACAGCAACAAATGAGTCTCAAAATCCTCGCTAGATATCACTATGTCGTCGACGTAAGTAAACACCATTCCCTTGGTTATGTCACAGCAGAACGGGTGTCCGAACAGCATATCCATCAGGCGCTGTTGACGGCTAGGTGCTGAACATTGTCCAAAAGGCATAACAACGAACTTAAAGAGTCCTCTTCCAGGAACGGTGAAGCTAGTCTTCTCCTGCGACTTTTTATCTAGTGGCACCTGCCAAAATGAAGCCTTAAAATCGATGGTGCTGAGAAATCTCGCGTTCTTCAGACTATCCAGGATCTGTGGAATATACGAAATCGCATAAGCGTCCCCCTTGGTTACTGCGTTGAGCTTTCTCATGTCGAGACAAAAGCGCAGTGAATCATCTGACTTTGGCACCATAAGGACAGGATTATTCCAGGGTGATTCACTTGGTGCAACCACTTTGAGATCAAGCATTTTGTCGAGCTCCTTGTGAAGCTGTTGGAGCTTCTCCGGTGACAAAGGGTATGGCTTGCATTTGATCGGTTTGGCTTCACCAGTATCGATGGTGTGTTGCATTAAGTGTGTCCTACCTAGTCCTTTGTTCTCAAATGAAATGTCTTTGAACTTCTGCACCATGTCTTTAGCTTGCTGTTTGTCAGCTGCAGTAAGATCTTCAAAAGATTCTATTCCACAGGTTGGATTATTCGCTGCATTAGCGTACTTCAAAAAAGTTGTGGGTTGGTGTCTGAAAGAAACTTTGATAAATATTTCTGGCATCAAGTTGAATGCTTTCCAAAAATCTACCCCAAATATAATATTGGAAGTAATGGTAGGAATAACAAAGAATTTTATTACTTTTGTTACTCTATTAAATGTTAAAGGTAATGCTAAAACCCCAATGGCTTCGCATTCCGAACCGTCAGCAACACACATTTTACATCCACCTGATGCATCCATAGAATATCCCAGAGTTGTCAATTTTTCATGTGCTCCATTTCCTATAATAGAAACAGCTGCTCCTGAATCCAATAATCCACACATAGTAATATCATATACCTGCACATCCAAATATGGCCGTATATCATTTTTATGAGGCCTAAACAAAACCGAAACCATATTGTTACATTTATAGAAATCGGAAACCGTTTCCAACCACTTTTTATTTTCATCCGCAACGACCTTTGCAGATGGGCGGTGATAGTTAGGCCTATTTAGTTTTTTGGCGCTATTTTACACGTTGGACATGTTCTGAGTGTGAATCCATCTTTTCCACACCCAAAACAACGCAATTTCCTCTGATGATTATTATTATTATTTGGAGAGAAATTTTGTCCACGGAAGTGACGCTGAACCGGCATATTAGAAGAATGACCCCCATTTTTATCTTCATAGTGAGTACGACGAAAATCGGGTCTTCTCTGCTGTTGTGTAGGAGGATTTTTATTAAATCTCCCATTGTTCGACCACTGAATTTGCGGGCGATCCCTAAAAGAGTTTTGTGATTTTTGGTCATTTAGTACCTGGGGTGAGACTGTTGAAACATGTTTCCTCTCCTTCCCCTTGAAATCATATTCACTTGTTAGGGTGCTCTTTACCGGCTCACGAAACAGCTTCGCTTTCTCACGGGAAGATTCAATTTTCCTACATTCTTCTTTAAATTCAGCGATGGTGTTGAATTTCAAATGTGCCAACTTTTCTATAAAATCTGGCCTAACATTATGTTTCAAAATATCAAGTTTATCTTGATCTGAAATAGGCGTACTTAAACGTGAAAACATGCCATTCATATTTGAAAAATAAATATGTATGGGTTCTTCTTTATGCTGTGTGCGTGCTCGAATTTCATCTAATAACCTATAATCGAAGTCAACAGGTGCAAAGTCTTCCAGCAGTAAATCGCCGAGTTGTTTCCAAGTCGATACACCTTCCTTTATACCCCTATACCAAACAAGGGCTTGGCCTTTAAAGAAGGTAAAGGCAGATGCGAGTAACTCTTCATCGGTGACCTTGAAGGCAGTTGCTCTCTCATTTATCGATTCCACAAACGAATGTGGGCTTGAACATCCATCAAAGGTGACATTCCACTTTGTGATGGTTTTAATTGCACCTCCGTTTGATAACACTTCTCGACTCGGCTGTACTTCCGGTGACTCCAATTTGGTTTTTTGCTTCCCACACAAATTTTCTGTTTTCCCCACTAATACTTTAGTTACCGCGTCTAATTTATCTTTATTCCCCTTGTGCAGCGGCTCAAAAGGTTGCATGCAATTCAGTCGGTGTAGCCTATGATATATGTGACAACACAAAGCCCTAATTCTTTTTAATCCGTAGCTGTCTCGAGATTCCTTGAATGTTTCCAACTTGTTAACCCATTCTTCCACTTTCTCCTTTAGTACCTGTAACTCGCTGGACACATTCACTTCCTCATCAATAAAATCAGCCGGACTCGTACCTATACACAAGGACTTAAGTTGTTTCCTGAGCTTTAGAACCGTTGTTTCTGGAATTTCGGATCTGACAGTTACCTCATAAATGAGCTCATCCCGTAGAAGAGCATGTAAATACACCGTATCCAAATCCATTTTAATTTATTTTAATTCTGTTTAAATAGTAAAATAAAGTTGTTGTTTTATGTGGGAAAGCGTTTTACAACAAGATAAATAAACAATATGCTAAATATTCAAATATTGTAACTATTCATATGCTTAACATTAATTTTATTATGGTAAAGCACAAGGCAGCATTTATTTTTACAAGAAATGTGAGTACGAAAATCTATTTATAAACTTAATGTTATTTTTAAAATAAAAAAAACGCAATCAATAGTTACAACACCCTTGCTATTTAAGAAGTACCGTAACAAAACAATAATTCGAGCACTTGTATACGTACTGAAGTATTTAAAAATAAAAATAATTTGTCACCCTGTATTGTACCTTACTAGGTTTCGACCACCCTGTATATTTATTTCAAACTTTTCAAATGTTATAATATTTTCAATATTTATTTCACAAAATTACAAACTTGGCTGTACAACCACAATTCCTTTTGTGTTTCCGAACGTACGCTAAATTCAAAGGTTAACACTTTGACATTTGTCAACGAAATACCAAATACCTACGTAACAATGTACGATTGATTCAAAAACTCAACTAATTTTCTAAGGAACGTGTCTCTCTAATCACTTGACATTGGCAGAGTTGTCTCGTAAGAGCAACAGCAAGCCAAAAAAAAAAAAAAAAAAAAAATTGATTCATAAACAATGCAAAAAAATCTTACAATATAATCTACAAGTGACCGAATGCTTAGTGAATGTGAATAATTATGACTTCTATAGTTGGATAGTTTGGATGTACAGTAGGTACAAGTGTATGTCTGTTATTTCAGTTCAATAACAGAAGAATGTGTCAAGTTTATTATCAACAACCAAAGTTGTACATACGTAAATAGTAAATAATTAACATTTGCTTTAAAGAATACGAACACTGACGTGTGCTATTCTAAGACTTATAATGTTCACCTACTTGCTAACTTGTAGCATATCAACACATAGGTACATAACTCTAAATGTAACCTATCAAAACAACAAGGCAACTTGCCTGTATTTATGTCTCCTGCAATTCAAGGAAAACATCAACAAAAGGATTGTTAAACACCAACAAAAGAAATCTTATACAGATTTAAACTTTCTTATTCAAAGTTGTATTATTAATATTGTGTAGGTAACACAGTAATGATATTTTCCCACACAATGTTTATTATTAAACCACACGAAATCCTTATATTTTAAGTATTGTACTATATATAAGAAATTCAATACTAAATTATTTTTAAACAACTAATTTACTACAACATGGGACTTCATTTTACAAAACATAAACAAAATATAGCACACCGCACACACTAAAAAAGGGTTACACACAAGTCAGTACACAAAATACAATGTTTCACCTGGGATACACAGTTAGTTTAATTGGGATTGCGTTTAGTCAATATTTCATGATAAATACTATGAAATATTCCAATATTTGGGCGCCACTGTAAGACTGCTTCTTCTTACAGAAAGATTTTATAATAATACCAGGGTGTCACAGTAAGGCTGGATACCTAGGTCTCAACCTAAAGCCTAAGTTAGCCTACAGAAAAATTAGGAAGCTGATGTTTACTACTAATAAGGGTTTGTTATACATACTTTCTGCCAGATGGATGTACAGAAAGTACTTATAATAAAGGAAACTAGATATATAAATTCACATGCTATTTTTTATTTATTAATAACTTTATAATTACATATACTTCAATATTAGTACTAATTTTTAGCCTAATTTTGGTTTGATAAATCACTAATAAATAAGTGGTAGACACATGAGACTCATTAAAACTTATAAATTCAGGGTCGCAGTTACGTTCGTCAGACCTTAACGCATTCCCAACAAAACCACAAATAAAGACTAATTAGTTACTCATTTTTAAATGCTAATCCGGCTTAGCGGCTGTCATACAGAGCAGCGAGGTATCCCTGGCATCAAAGATTATTAAGAAAATATCTATTAACGTTCTAACCTGAGGATCCCTAGTTAGGCACTATACCTCCAGGACTGTCTGCTAGGTTTTCCTTGGCAGTGGTGAGGCATCAATGTTATGGCCTGCAAACCATGCGGTCACATCCTTTCCCGGAGAACGGTCAAACGGTGGACATTATCCCTCGGCCACGATGAAACAATATGAATAACACAGAAAAGATAAGAATTTAGTTTATTTTGTTTGTTCCCTGAAACAAAGACTTTAGGTTAGGAATATACTTCATAGGAGAACCTAAGTGAGGTTATCTGATCACATGGGTGGACATGAGGTCCTGGTGTATGTTACCTTGATTAAATCCATTTCATGTATGGGTTTAATCCCCTCCTCTCCCTTAGGGTACTAACATGATGGTGTGTGCTGAAACGAAGAAATTCCAATAAGAAACCACGTCAAGACACTTCTCTCTATACTTGTGCTCACTCTCAACAAGATACATACCGGCGGCTTCTTCTAATTAATTAGGTGGCAAACAAGATCCACCTCATCATCATGAGGCAGGTGGCTTCCTTCGTACACACCAGTTTCTACTTGAAACACACCTTAACCCTGCGTGCGTCCAGCACGCGCGTAACCAAAAGAACAAGGATCCTTCGAAATGGCAACTGTCAAAATTTCCTGCGAGAGAACGGGACAAAAACAGGAGCGCAACAAAAACAGAGGAAGAAAAGAGACGGCGAACCAATGTGGCTGCTATTATCAACTAATTTGCGACATTTGAACCGAATCCTATGTAATTATACCATTTATTTATTATTTATTGGGAAACATACAATTACACTTAACACATAAAGATATAAAATACATAAATTGCACACAAATCAGTGAAGTTTCCACAGTTAACTAGTACATAACCTGAACATAAATTCGGCAAACAATAAAATTATGAACTAGATTTTATTTAATTTAATTTAAGTGGCGTTATACAAAAAGATTTAATTTAATTTGAATGGCGTTATACAAAAAGAAAAAAAAATCTATATATACTAATAACAATGCAAATAATAATAATAAAAAAAATAATTAAAGAAGTATGTTTCAGTAAAAAGTTATCTTAGTCATCCTATATTATATTAATTTTAATTTTAACTATGTGTTTAAATTATTTGACAGGGCAAGTCGTAATTCCTTTTTATATAAACCTATTGAATATTTAAATATATCTAAATCACTAAATTGAGAATTGTATTGCTTACATGATCTGTGCAGAAATGTATTCTGTGCATAATTTGTTCTACACAACGGAATATGAAACAGATCACGATTACGAGAGTTCAACCGAGGGCACCTAATATTTATAGAATTCAGAAGAAATGGCGAGTCAATGTTATTATTTAAAATTTTATACAAAAACATTTGATCTCTTTCCATCCGTCGCTGTTCCATTGTCGACACATTGTTCCCGACTGAGGAAGAAATAACTCTCCTTCTGTACAAGTGTTTTAAAAATTTACGGTTAATTCTTTCAATCATATTTATGTATAATGCGTAGCGAGGATTCCAAACTACTGATGCATATTCCAATATTGGTTTTACTAAAGAATTATACAAAAGTATCAAAGTGCTAGAATGTCTAAAATCTTTAGCAGTTCTTAAAACGAATCCCAACATTCGATATGCCTTACTAGTTATATGTGTTATATGGAAATTAAAAGTAAGTTTAGTATCGAGGTGAACCCCCAAATCCCTAACAACGACAACACGCTTCAAGTTTTCATTATTAATGTGGTAACCATATGTGACTACATTAGTTTTCCTAGTATAAGAAATAATATTACATTTTTTAATATTTAGTTGTAAAAAATTGTCTTTGCAATAGTCAGATAGTCTGTGGAGATCACTCTGCAATAAGAGACAATCATTAGGAGATTCTATTGCCCTAAAAATCTTCATGTCATCGGCGTACAGTAAAACATTGCTATTGTTGAATACGGTAATTATATCATTTATAAATAAATTAAATAATAGAGGGCCAAGGTGGGAACCCTGGGGTACACCCGATGTTACAGGGACAAATGAAGATGAGAAACCCTTGACCGTTACAGCTTGACTTCTTTCTCTAAGATATGACTCAAGCCATCTAAGTAGATCACCGTGTATACCGATCTCTCCCAATTTGTGCACTAGTAAAGAATGTGAAATTTTATCAAACGCCTTAGAGTAATCGGTATACACGACATCCACCTGAGCCCCATGATCCATCGACAGTACCACGCGCTGAATGAATTCGCATAGATTCGTTTCAGTTGATCGTCTGCTAATGAAACCATGCTGCTCGTCCATGATAACAGGTCTAAGAATGGGGAAGATGCTATCAAACACGATCTTTTCAAAAAGCTTTGGTATCGTGCTCAGTTTCGATATTGGTCTATAGTTTTGCACGTCATGCCTATCTCCAGATTTAAAAATTGGAATAACGTGGCTCAATTTCCAAACCCGGGGCATAATACCTGATCTCAGCGACAATTGAAACAACAGATATAGGGGCAGCGCAATAGAGTCATGACACATCCTCAGAAATATGGGAGGTATTCCATCCGGCCCTGAACCCTTATTGATGTCTAATTTTTCCAAATACTTGTTAACTCTATCGACAGATAATACAATGGAATCAATCGAAACTAAATTACTAAATTTAACATTGCGTGAATGAGCAACTATATCAGGTTCAAACACAGAGTGAAAAAAACTATTAAACAGATCACAAATCTCATTACCATTGTTTGAGACCGTGTCACTTAAAAACATTGTATCCGGCAGATCCGGTACAGATCTCTTTGACTTTACGAAAGTCCAAAAATGTTTACTGTCATACCTTATTTTATCTTCGGCATTTCGGATGTAGGATTCATAACAATCGCGCTGTACCCGCTTCTGACGCTCACGAAGTAGAATGAAAGTATCATAATCACGCAATCCACCATAGGTCTTCCATTTACTATGATATTTCTTTTTTTCTTTAATAACTTTTATAAGACTCTTCGAGTACCAGGGTGGATAACGTGTGTTATTATTTATAGTTTTGATCGGGACATGAGCACTAATCACCTCATCAATTATCTTGTAAAATTCTGCTACAGCTAGATTTATATCGCTGTGATTACAAAGTCTGAACCAGTCAACATCAGACAATACCAAATTAATGGCATCATAGTCAGCCTCACCAAATAAACGCAGTACCCTGTTTGGTGACTTCAACGAACACGGGAATGAAGCACGCACGACGACACTCAGTGCAGGATGGTGAGCGTCCTCCGCTAACAAAGGCCCAACACAACGATTGACAATGCACTCATTATTACTAATAATGAGATCAAGGTATCTATTGTTTACATTAGAGATGCTGTTGTACTGATTAAAATCAGTAAATTGCAAAAAACATTTGAGAGCATTTGCCAAGTCATCACTGGCACTGGGATCGGTAAGACTTAATATCGGGCCACATGTTTTCCACTGAGCAGAGGAAATATTAAAATCACCCACGATAACATATAGGTCGTCCGGATTCTGTACATAAGTATCAGTTATTACTTCCAAAAAGTAATTAAGACATTCAGCATGGGAATGGCAATGAGGAAAGTAAGCATTATAAATACGCAACAGTCTAGACCCAGATCGAATTTTACTATCTAGTGTAACTTCGACTGCCTCCGCAGCTGCATTTGGCATAGATATAATATTGTATGATCTAACCGGGAGGTCACGACGCACAGCAATCAGAACACCGCCACCGAGACGGTCTCCACGAGATTCATAGTTACGGTCAGATCTATACACGCTATACCGACTATCAAACAACTCAGAATCATAGATGCCTGGTAACAGCCAGGTCTCAGTTAAGCAAATGACGTCATAGTCCACCTGCATGATACTACGAAAAAATGTGTTAGTCTTAGATCGCAATCCACGTACATTCTGATAGTACACGGAGAGATCCCTAACCTGCGCCATCAGGATAAATTCTACAATAAAGCATATTACACAATTGTACTCTCATTAGCACTTCAACACTATCAAGAATCAATGGAACATTAATTAGAAAAACTGTAAATTCCTGGATGGAAATTGATCTACGGTGTAGTACAAACTCTCCAATTATTAACATGTGAGAATAAAAGATAACTAAAATACAAACAGAAATGCCCTCGGATATCTCAGTATAGTTTACAATAAAATAATTTACTTCTGTAAAAGATACGTCCTGATAACAACTGAACACATAACAAAAACATCACTTTATCTTACTCAAATCTGCAAGTGATGTTATGGGTATTATTGGGGACGTATCAGAACGACGAGCCAATATCGAGCAATTCTTCACCCATACATAGTTGTAGTCTTTTTCTTTACACAATTTCTTGGTACTTTGCAGTAATGCTTTGTTTGCGCTTGTTAAATGGTCATTTACGTAAACAAGACTATCACCAGTAAAACCAATATCTTTTAATTTCGGCTTGATTCTTCTGGCAGATGCCAAAAAGTTGTCCTTTTTGTAACGAGCCAAAAATCTAACCACAATAGGTTTAGGTTTTTTACTGTTATTGCCTTTTGGCGCAACTCGGGTTACAAAATCTAAGTCTGTATCGATATTCACCGGGAAACTTGCGGCTCTGCCTATGGCTTCAACGATTTTTAATAAATTTTCACCTTTCTTTTCTGGAATTCCGAAAATCTCGACATTAGATCGTCTTGCCCACTGTTCCTGTTTGTTTTTGTCGACTTCGAATGTATTTATCGTAGCTTTCATTTCTCCCAATTCAGCCGACCGACAAATCAGCGGTTTAACGGTATTTTCAACCTCAATGATCCTCTTAGTAAGGTCTTCCTGCTGACTGTTTAAAAATGACAACGATTGTTTAAAATCAGCAACCTCTTCCCTCAGTGTCTTCAGCTCCTTACTTATAATTTTAATCATTGTTGATTCAAACTCGCTGCGCATCTTCTCAAGCTCAGAAGCTAGGAGTTCCTTTACCGCGCGCAAAGTCAACGGTGCGTCTAGGCCGCAGTCGGTAAGGGGCGGTGACAGGACGTCCTTAGTTCGGGAGCCTCCTCTCTGAACAGTAATATTTTCAGATCCAGTTGGTTGACGAACCGTACCAGTACTTCTTATAGGCGTGCTGTCCTTGTTTTGCACTTTTGGCGCACAGTTTGGGCACATCCACTTCTTTTTAAATTCATAATTGAAGTCCTTCTTATTCTGTGCAGTAAAACCCAAACACTGTACGTGATAAGGACACTTACACTTAATGCATATAAGTGTAGGTGCACCACCGGACGCGCCATCTGTCAACTCACCACAACTCGCAAACTTCATTGTTGTGATCCGCAGCGAGCGAGCGGTCGAGCGATGACTCAGTATCAGGTGTACGGGCAGTACCTAGCCGGCGCCGGTTGTAGCGGGCGACGATCGGGTGTTCTCGGCACGGCCTCGTGTAGGATCGTGAGATGCGGGCGTTGATAACCGTCGGTTTACAAATTTTTTGTACAAGGTTCCACTGTATTTATTATCACTGTGTTCAAGCCGGTGTTTTAATCAAAACAATAATTACACCACTAGAAAGTACAGGTGACTGGCTACAAAATGATATATAGTATGACAAAAACTTCGCGAATAATATACTTCTTGTGAAATATTTAAGTAAGAGAAAAATAGATACGGTGTTGTTCAGGCAGCGGCGCGCGACCGAACTGTTACCATATTAAATAATAAAAACATAATTGAAAAAGGGTCTCCTTTATGTATTAATATTTAACCAAAGTATATTCCTCAGCGCCCTCTAGCGCTTACTAGAAGAAGTACCTAATCGATTTTCCAATTAATAAAAGTTGACGCTAATAGATGGCGTTACTTGACAGATTCACATCCAAATAAGACAAAATAATACTGTCTTTAACATTTTAGATTTTACAAAATGCCTGGTTACACCAAGCTTACTAAAAAGGACGAGCCCTTTGTGTGGGGTGACGAGCAGGAAGTGGCGCGAAAGTACATCATTGAGCGACTTACTGATGAGCCTGTGCTTGCGATCTTTGACCCATGTCTTCCAACGGAGCTGCACACCGACGCCAGCTCGCAGGGCTACGGTGCAGTTTTATTGCAAGACCATGGTGAGAGAGGAAAGCGAGTGGTCGCTTATTTCAGTAAGGCCACTCAGGGAGCGGAGTCAAGGTAATCACAGTTATGAACTGGAAACCTTGGCTATAGTGAAAGCGCTACAACATTTTCGCCACTACTTGCTCGGAATTGAATTTAAGATCGTAACGGACTGCAATTCGTTGAAACTGACCGAACGTAAAAAGGATCTGGTACCCCGTGTCGCTCGCTGGTGAGTATATATGCAGGACTTTAAGTTTAATATTGAGTACCGAAAGGGAACACTTATGTCTCATGCAGATTTCCTAAGTAGAAATCCTGCTCGAGTGCTACATATAGACCGACCGGCTAACTGGGCACAGATCGCCCAAACTGCGGACAGTGAGACACGTGACTTGATCGACAAGTTAAAGTTGGATTCAACGAGGTACGTAGTCCGTAACAATCTGATGTATTATAAATACTCTCCTACAGCAGGGGAGGATTTAAAACTGTTATGTTTTATTCCGAGGGGCCATAGACTGTCTCTGTTAAGGATTTTCCATGACGAACATGACCACATCGGAATAGACAAAACAGTAGACCTTATATTGAGACATTTTTGGTTTCCGGCCCTAAGACAATTTGTTCGAAAATACATAACGCATTGTCTTATATGTTTGTCGTATAAAAAGATACCTAGGGCTCCGCACCAGCCTATAGAGTCATGATCAAAGCCTGAGGAACCTTTTCTTACCATACACATGGATGTTCTGGGTCCTCTACCCGAATCTAAAGGTTACAAGTACATACTTGTAATTGTTGATGCCTTTTCCAAATATTGCCTTTTATATGCTCTTTACCGGCAGGACGCCGACGAACTAAAACGTGTTTTCACTAATATGATTTCCTTGTTTGGCACACCAAATTTAATAGTAAATGATCAGGGCAGAATGTTCGAGAGCACTAGCTTTAAAAGTTTTGTAACTGAGTTAGGGTGCACTATACGTTTCATCACTCCAGAAATGCACCATGAAAATGGCCAAGCAGAACGATACTGCAGGACTGTGCTTAATTTATTAAGAATAGAAGTAAACAATAGGGGTTCGGGCTGGTCAGATATTCTTTGGAGGGTGCAATTAATTTTAAATATGACCAAACATGCAAAGACCCATATGTCAGCGTTGCAGCTCCTTCTTGGGATTGATGGCACTACCCCAGTTTTAAGATCTCTTGTACGCGATGTAGCATTGAATAATACAAACGCTAACCGCGAGGCTTTGGTCACTTTAAGGAGGCAGCATGCCACTGAGTTACTTGTTGCAAACCAGAACCAACAAGACTCGACTGTAAATAAGGATAGAAGACCACCGCGTTCTTTTGTAGTGGGTGACCAAGTTTTTGTAATTAAAAAGTCTCAAAGCTCTGGAAAGTTTGACTCGGGGATGAGGGGACCATATAAAGTTGTAAGAGTGCTGTCCCATGGCAGATATGAGCTGGAGCTTTTAGCTGGCTTGTATAGCAAACGCACTAAGGCTGCGTCGGAATATATGGTTCCCTGGCGGGGAGAGTGGTCTCCCGAGACATGCGCTGCATTTTTTGAAGGTGCTTACTGTGGTATATTATTTGTTTATGTATGTACGCACTGGGTAGGCATTTAATGAGTGTTGACTGTAACCCGGCATTTTGTAAAATCTCGGATATTTGTTTACGTTATTATTTTGGTATGATTTAGGTGATAATTTGTCAAATAACGTCATCTGTTGGATATCGATAGATTCGTTGCGCTAATTACAAATCAATTAGGTACTTCTTCTAGTAAGCGCTAGAGGGCGCTGAGGAATATACTTTGTTAAATATTTATACATAAAGGAGACCTTTTTTTAATTATGTTTTTATTATTTAATAATGTATAATTACATAGGATTAGGTTCACATTTTTTTTTGTTTGAAAATGTTTCGAGTAGAAACTGGTGTGGACGATGGGAGCCACCTGCCTCATGATGATGAGGAGGATTTTGTTTATTAATTAAATAGAAGAAGCCGCCGGTATGTATCTTCTTGAGAGTGAGCACATGTATAGAGAGAAGTGTCTTGACGTGGTTTCTTATTGGAATTTCTTCGTTTCAGCTCACACTATCATGTTAGTACCCTAAGGGAGAGGAGGGGATTAAACCCATACATGAAATGGATTTAATCAAGGTAACATACACCAGGACCTCATGTCCACCCATGTGATCAGATAACTTCACTTAGGTTCTCCTATGAAGTATATTCCTAACCTAGTCTTTGTTTCAGGGATCCAAGAACTAAGATCAAAATCAAAAACACACAAAACAAACTAAATTCTTATCTTTTCTGTGTTATTCATATTGTTTCATCGTGGCCGAGGGATAA